>JAYESA010000012.1:176714266-177082231 GCA_036927795.1 Iris macrosiphon | reverse complement strand
AAGAGCCAGTTGAGCTCGATCGAAAGGGATCATTTTCAAAAAAAGCATTCAGCATGCCCAGTAATCACGCATATCATATGTATCTAACCATATATTCGTCAACCGACCTCTATATTTTTAGTATATAAATGACAAATAGAACTCCTCAAAATTACCATCCAACAAGAAATTCAGCTCGTAAGACAACAATCCGGAAGTAAGAAAACAAAAAACTCAAAGGCCAATATGCTTCATTTGCATCACTAACTTCCAAAACAATATATTTTGACTCTCCCGTATTTATGGGATATCCTTTTTCCTTATAGTCAGCAAGAAAAGTTAAATTTAACAACTCTCAAACAGTTTGTATTGTCTCACATCTTACTATTGTAATGCGACTTCTAGACGGCTCAAAAGTTAGCCGTCTAAGTCATAAATATATATTCAACCAAAATAATTAAAAATATTTTAAAAAAATTAACTATCCGTATATGTATTTTTCTTACGTAGAAATATCTTAAAATTATTATAATTACCTAAACATATATTCAAATATATATATATATATATATATATATAACAAATCCAAATAAAAATATATTCAATATTCAAAATATATTTAAACTAATTTTTTTATATCTAAACATATATCTACAATTTTACAAACATATATATATATATATATATATATATATATATATATATATATATATATATATATATATACTATTGTAATGCGGCATCTAGATGGCTCAAAAGTGAACTGTCTAAGCAGTAAGTAAATACTCAACTAATTAATAATTAAAAATATTTTTAAAAAAATTAACTATCCGTGTACGTGTTTTTCTTACGTAGAAATATCTTAAAATTATTATAATTGCTTAAATATATATTCAAATCTATATAAAGATATATATAACAAATCCAAATAAAAATATATTCAATATTCAAAATATATTTAAACTAATATCCACAATTTTGCCAACATATATATATATATGTATATATATATATAACAAATTTAAATTTAAATATGTTCAAATCAAATTTAAACTATTTTAATATAATTTAAATTTTTATTAAAAATTTTCAATAATATCAATGAATTTTATAAATCTTATATATATATATATATATATATATATATATATATATATATATATATATATAATAAATCTTAATTTATAAATATTTAAACTATTTTTAACAATATTAAAAAATATTTTACGTGTAACGTACGTGTATTTACTAGTTTGATTAAGAATCAACGAATGAGTCGACCAATGACTAATTCAAGAGAATACTACAAGGAAAAGAATGGGTCCAGACTTAACAAGAGAGTTTATTTCAAGTTGATCACTAACCTTTATCCTTATTATTTAACTAACATCATTTTTAAACTCGTTATAGTGTTGGCGACGCAGTTGACTGTCATAAGAAAAGAGAGCCAAATAACCCAAATAATTTTAATTTTCAAATTTACGCATGCATTCATGCTAAGTTTCACATGTATGTTGTTTTATAATTAATGATGATTTTCTTTTCTTTTTTACTTTGATGCCGTGTATACATATCTAAGCATATATTACCAGTACTATTAATGATTCAATGGTAAAACAGGGTTATTGGGTTTGGATTTAGATATTACACACCTCATCTAAACTTGATCTACTTATACCAAAAAAAAAAAAAAATCTGTATTTTATATAGAAAGAACAGGATCAAGATGATCCTAGCCAAGATTTTGATAATATAAGTCAACTCCAATGTAAGTTCCACAATATTTATGTGATCAAGAATTCAAACCTGGAACATCAATAAAGCGACTAAGTATTGAGACATTGACAACACATATGGCAAAGAAAAAAGAATTTGGCGTCAGATCTTAGGTTGTTGTAAGAGAGTTGTCTGACTTGGACTAGTGTATATTCAATTTTCCGAATAAAAAGGGAATCAGTAGTCGATGTGAGTTTCAATCAAAATAAAAATATACAAGAAGAAAATTATACAAGCAAAAGAGTTCCAAATACATATATCAGGATTCCCATAGAAAGAAGAAAGACAAAACCTGGTATCTCAATAGTAGCAAAACATATAATGAAAGACAAGAAGCTAACATACACAAAATACTAACTCCTTTACACAGTAAGGGGGACCCGAGCAATTTCCTCTGATTTTTATAGGATTGCATCTAATATTTCATTGAAAAAGTTAGCAACCAGGTTAGGTCTTAAGTTGTTGGGCCACTACAGAAATAAACACAATAAATTAGAGAACACCACAGAAAAAATTCATAACCGCAAAGATAAGAATTTACGTGGCTTGGCCAAGATGCCTGCGTCCCCTGGCGAGGGTGATTCAGTTCCAAATGGACTCATAAGCATTACTCATTTAAAAGTTTACCACGGTGATCTAATATATTTTAAGATAAAAATATCTCTTTCCATATGAGTTAGCGGGACACCTTCAGAAAATATGCGTGCTACGGACGAGACGGCTTGACGGCTAAGTGCTCTTTCTAGGGTCGCCGTGCGTTACTTCACACCCACAAAAGAAATGTGTGACAAACTAGAAAGCATCTCCTTTCTCGCCTTAGGGGCTTCATTCTCACCTTATTTTCCCACTGATTCTTTCTCTTTTCTTTTCTATATTTCTTCGTAGTGCTCATCTAAAAGGGAGCCATGGAGCCTAGGAAGACCTCGTGAGCTCATGGTTTCATGTTCTATATCACTCCCCGATGGGGGTTCTTAATTTCACCTTTTTCTCAATGTACTACTTCGCTATCGATCCCCAAGGAGTATTTAGCCTTGCAAGGTGGTCCTTACTGATTCACACGAGATTCCACGTTGTCACATCCCAGTACCGGAATACGGGGACGGACATGGCCAGCTTCCCCATACAAGGTATAGAACGTCGTACGACGGTCACATCTGTAAAAAGACAAGGGGGTGCATGCTACAATCAAGTCTCCTAGGGTCTCAGAACAACTAGGTCTCAATCATTCAAGCAAGTAACAACAACATAAAATATGTGAGATAAAGCCGCAAGGCGTCCCAAACGCTGCATCGGAATGTTCTAGAGATCTAGCCATCAAAATATTAGGCTAGCAGAATGTCAATAGTTACACAACTGAGATCAGCTGCAGTCTGATTATATTACAGTTATGTAAAAAGGAACTGATGTCCAGACAAGCCGGCTAACAAGTGTCGGTGGCTAAACGCGCAAAAGAGTAGAATGTACATGATGAGCAGTGATCAAGAAACCCACTCGTGCCATTCAGCGATCATCCGCTTGGTGAGCGTCATCGTAAGGGGGATAAGCTGGATCCTCTGGTGCAAATCTACTCAGTCGGCTAAATTCTGCTGCGTAGCCATCCACTGTTCTACCAGACTACTTGAGGTTAATAAACCTTTGCTGCAACTCAAACTGGGCCACAACTCCAAAATACTTTATTCTGAACTGAATCCTAAAATACTTATGTCGAGTCGGCTACATTGATTAAAATAACAAGAAGACAAACAAGCTATCATGAATAATACTTGTTGTCCCATACATTACACCATTCGTATAGATTGTGACAAAATGAATTGGGCTTCATCTATACTTCAAAATATGCAGAGCTCACGTCGTCTCTTCGATCATCAGCTTCGGCCTAGTAACGTGTGCCCTCCGTGTTTCTGACACCTGAGATGTTGGGTATTAGTATGTAAAACCCCCTTCCTAGAAAATCGTAAATACCCTTTTATTTATTTATTATTAATTAAATTGTATTAATTAGGTCTAAATAGGAGAAATAGATTTTTAATAATTTTTATGTTAGGTGTTCGGGCACCTAGAGGACTTGTGGGACCATCAGGAATTTTTCGAAATTTATTCCATGTAGGAGACCCCTTGAGCAGTTGCTAGCCTAACGATGTGCAATACCCTATTATATAAATTTTCTTAGGAGTATATATATAATATATATGTATATACAAATATATATATATAGGTATATATATATTTATAAAGAGAGAAAGAAAAAGAATAGAATTAAATAATACTAAGTATAATACTAGTATTAAATAAGTAACTAATACATATAATAATAATAATATTAATAATAACACAAAGTACTATTCCTCTTAGTACTTAGGAAACCTACAGAAACTTTACTGATTCCTACGCCCAAGGACCACCCACCTTTCTTAACAACGTGCTCCCAGGGAAACCCACAATAGCCTTAGCGGCCAAACCCGCGAAAACCCATGACCCGCGGTTCCAGACTTCCTCTCTCTCTCTCTCTTAATATATATGATATATATATATATATAGATAGCTCTCTAAAACCCTAACCTAAAACTCCAGACTTCCTCTTCCCATCTAGAGCCGTCACCACAGCCAGAGAAGCCTCCCCAAGCCATCCAACCATCCCGTCGACGCCGACATCGCGAACTGCAGTTTCCCACTCGAGGCACCTTCGCTCCGGCGTGATTTTCCGTCGACTCGCTCGACCAAACGCGGTTCCGTTTTCATAGGTATGATCTTCCCTCAACCCTCTCCAATATTTGTTTTATAGCCTACCTCGGAAAACGTGTGCCCCTAGGTGAAAAACAGCGCCCAAGTCAGCGCGAGCAGACAGAATTCTGCAATCGCAGAATTCCAAAATGACCACCCATATTGCCGAGTTCGTATCTTCCACCACAGAGATCCAAATTCGGTGATTCTTTTTGATACCTGTAGATTACATGACCTAGTTTATTTTCTGTATAATAACTTTGTGCTATTAGTTGCTGTGGACATAATTATATTCGTCACAAAACTGCACGCACCCATTTTTTTGGTTTTCCAAAAGTTGGAGATCGGAGCGCGTCCCGCCAAACGGGACCGCCCCGCCGTGTGCCAAGTGTACCGAATGGTGCACGCAGCATAATCGGACACATGAAAATTCGTGGGGACTGATTCGGACGCGTGAGCGCGCCGGAATCAGGCCGTATCCGCGGACACATTTCGTGTCGCCACTTTTGTGGAACTCGCGAGTATTTTGTGCACGCTTGTCAGATTGCGACGAAACTTGCGCCACTGGACTCGTGGTAACGCGCTGGTCCTGTGACCCAATTGTCACGCATTTCTGAGACGGTTGACCAGATCGCCAATTGGCGGGCCCCATAGTTGACTTTTTGGACCAAATTTTGTTCGGCTCAACGGAATCCAAATTTGGACATACCGTTGGGTTCGTATTGACATCTAGAGTTGTTTGACCCATAGTTTGTCCCATTTAGAGACTGTTACCCTCGGCACGCTTTTCGGTGCAAAGTGGCCCACACATGGACCCCACTTTTGTCCGAAATTACGGTTTTGCCCCTGTGTCCAAATTGGACGAAAGGGAAGTGCTTTCTAGCTATTTTGCTTATTTTGGGAATGTTGGTGATATCTATTTCAGCATCCGGAGACATTTGTTCTGAGGCCATAGCTTCTGGTCCTGTGTATTGGACATCTTGACGTGACATTTTACAGTTTCTTGCCAGGCAAGTATACCTTGCCATTGTACTGTTATTTATATTCCATATGTTGCATGCATCTTTATTTTCTGTCTTTAGTTCATATATTTTAACTGTTATATAAAATGCGCGCGACGGTGTTGTCGCGTTATGTTTTTATTATGTATTTGCATTGACCTGTTTATGAGACTACCCCATTATCATGTAGCATCATTAGGTTCAGTTGACTGTGACACATATTTTTACACGAGTTGTGAGTCTCATATAGATCACGGACGCACGTATTGACTGATCATCGGTACGTGTGGGCCGTGCGTTAGGAATAACTGCTTTTAGAAATTTTGCATGCTAGTAGACTTGGCAGTTATTAGAGGTCCAGGGACATAGCTTATTGTAGTACGGTGGTCCCATCCTTGTCCTTGTTTGGTTGCAGGATTGGGCTAGGGTACTAAGAATAGGCTATGGACCAAATCGTGTCATGGATGTGACATGCTTAGAGCATGGGGTGGGGAGAACAACAAGTACCGCATTTGAGCTCCTTTGCACTTTTTCTGTGAAGCCCGGATTCTCCGCTGGAGATACGGGTGATGATGACCCTTATATATTATGTACTATCAGGCGGGCCACCGGCGTACAAAAGACGACGTGCCTTTTAGGCCCCTGGCTCTTCAAAAGAGAACCATGCCAAATCCCAGTTTTCAGCCAGATAGCTCACTTGTGGGGAAAGTTGTTCTTAACTGCATTCACTTAGACGGTTAGGCGACCCCATTGAATATTTATTTCAGTACTTTATTGGCATGTGTTTAAGTATACTTGTTATGTCCCTCTGAGGACCTGGTCCGCTGCCAGGTGTACCTGTTCTTGAGTATTTGCAGGAGCACAGATTTGGGAGGATATAGATGCTTCGTGGATGTCTTCCCTTCGAGCCGTGATTGGTAGCTGGTACTTATATTGTTTGAGTGAGTTGTACTTATATTGTATTTACTTTTCCATTTGAGTTGGTAGTGGATTTGTTTCCACCCAACTATCATCCTTAGATACTTCTTATTGAGATCTAGTTTCATAGATACTGGTTATTATTTCTATATGATTTTGGTGGATGAGATTTAGATTTTAACCTGTGACTTGTATTACAGTTTATACCACTTGTGGATTTTATATTCATATTACAGCGTACGTATGGATTTGGTTTCCATATATTGGAGTTGCCATATCCATGCGGCTGGCATGCTTACGTGTCCTAGTCCTACGTATTTTTGGGACTGGGGCGTGACATGTTTTTGTGGTGGCCCATGCAGGTCAAGAGCATATTGTCTCGGTTACGTTACTGTACCGAACAAGCCTGCACCTAGGACTAGAGTATAGGATCTCATCCACAATTGACTATGATTCATCCTCCTCCTATCTGTTCTATTTGAACAATTGCATCATGCTTGATTCATGTACTTCCTTAATAGTTCTTTAAGTATAGCCTTCTCCCAGAATATAGAAGTTCCTGTTGTTAGATGATAATTAGAGTAGCACACCTATTTAGAATACAACAAGATTATAGATACACCACTAAGTTTAGAATATCTAGCGAACCCTAGAATCCCTTACCCCTATAATTGGTTTACCATTACCCGGATGTATTATGAGGACTTGAGAGTAGTATAGACACTACTAGAGTTAGTTAGAAGGTTACCATAATGTTGCCCCTAGCATTGAGGAACCAATAGAAAACCAAAACTTAATATTTGGACTGAACCTAACCTTCATAGTTAGATAATATTGGAACTATAAACTTAGATCATTGTCTTATTATTAGTAGACAACACCCTAGGAAGCCTAGAGGAATGTAATCAACACTTCTCCCTTGATCATACCCCGAACATAGCAACCAACACCCCACTCCCCTTAGAGAACCATGATGCTATCTAGAGCCCTCTATCTTTATTTTATATATTGTTTCCCTGCGACCATAGCGCTCGCTATTTTGCGACGGCTAATTAAGTTTCTTCTCTTCATCTTTCAACTCGTGCCATCTGACACTTCGGATAGTAGGCCAAGTAAACTTATTCTTTGTTAAGGGCTCATAGTTTGCTAGGCTTATAGTTGTAGCCTTGAGTGTGAAATTTTATGCTTGGTAGTTAGAACTTGATAAGTTTAAGTTGTTTTGTAGATTGTGACCAATGATTAACCCTTAGTTTTTAAATCGTGTAATTTTTACCCTCACCTCGATACAAGTTAGACCCCTTTCCCCCTTAACGGCCAGTAACTCTTCTATCTCTACGATTGACATATGTTCTATAAGCACTATGACTAAGAGGTAAGATGACCATGACCTATGTAATAGAAGAGGATACCCCAATAAAGTACCAAGACCTCTTCTCATAGACCTTAACAGGAGCTTTTACGGTATCCTTAAGACAATACAATAGTAGTTAAATTATTTTAAATTGGGTAGTATACCTCACCACCTAGTATCATATAGCCCTTGTGATCCATTGATGAAGTGTAACTGAATGTCATTAATTGTATGCTAACATAAGATGATAGTGTTTATTCAGACTATAGAACTTAGAGGCTCATACCCCTACTTTGTCGACTATCGACAAGGAATTAACATGATAACTGTAGAGATTGTAGAGCCTTTTGTTATTGTTGCTTATGTTGTGTTGTTTTTGCAAACTTGAATTATTTGTAACTTCCCTCATCATAATCCAGCGTTATATTTTCTGTACTACCTTGACCTATGCTGCTATTATAGCCTAGTTTTGCGAGCTTATTCTTTATCGAGCTTGTTCATGACATGTATTATTGGAGTACTACACTAATACATTTCAGAATCAGTGTATGAAGGTCTAGCTAACCTTAGTGCGCTCGATTCGCCCTTCGTAACGCTACTTTACGTGGATTAAGATATGTAGTGATTAGTAGACGAATATACTTGCCCTAGACATGTCTGACATATCGTATCGGTTACATGACCGTACTAATACGAGCATGTGAATAGGAACTACCAAAATAGGATTTCAATCCACAACTGCTTTGACAATTCCTAATTGAATTCTTTAAACGCCTTGATCCCAATACTTCTATTCTACTACGCTGCCCTTGAACTCTTTATTATTGATCTTCGTCTTCCCCTATTTCGGAAAGACGAAACCTCGTGCTGGGTATAAAGTTTGATACACAGAGAGTACTAGATATACCCCGTAGGCCGATCACATGCTTGAGGATTATTCTTTTGTAATTAAGGACATATCATATGTGATATAATCGGCGTTGACGTTTTGAGGATTGAATGACATGAGTAAATAAATTAAGGGATATTTTCTTAAGGTATATAGCCTTAGGTGATAGGTGGATAATTCTAAGTTGGGTAGTAGTGCATTGTCAACTCGGGAGGAATTTCTTTTAGATTATGATCGAGTAAGATTAGATTGGGAGAGATTCAAGCCATTGTAATTTTGAGAAAGTTAGAAGGATGACTAAGATGATGAGGATCAATGAATTGATAATGAGGACCCAATATTTATACCTTAAGTGCATGCGTTAAATTTTGAACAATGAAGGTAGAATCACCAATTTGAATTTAGAGGATAAATATATAATTTCAGACTTGAATATGGGTGGACTGCATTTAAATTATTTTTTTTCAATTTGGTGATTTGAATTAAGAATTAAAATTTTTGGTTGGACGACCTATTTGAAATAATGAGGATGTGAATGGAATTAAAGAGTTGAGGCATACAAAATTTTATAAGTGAAAATGGGAATATATTGGACTCAAACCACTTCTAAAGGAGATTATGATAGTTAGAGATCGTGAGGTAAAAGTTATATGCGTATGTAAATCTTGGAGATGTTATGTGGATGTGGATAATTTGAAACAAGGGGAGAAGAGATAACCATAGGTTAAATTTTGATTGGAGCAGTGATCATCTTAACCTAGAAGTGATTGCAATGGATATGATTATGATTTTAGTTATCGCAAGAAGATTGCGACTGACTTGCCTTATTGTACATAAAGGATTAACCGATTCTGCCTTATTTCAATTTTGAGGACGACATTGTCTTAAGTTGGCTGAATTGTGAAACCCCCTCACCTAAGAATTTGACCTACTCGGCTTAGATAGTGAGACTGAGGCTAGCACGAATCCACTTAGAAATAGAACACGGTATTTTTATTTAGTTTTACAACATGATATCACTTGACACGCCTTACCGTGCTCCGATAATTGGAGCACTACACTAGCCACTGCCTTCCTACAAATTCTACACCCTTGTCCTAGACATGCCCATCATCCAATTCTCATCTTTGTGCAATTTTCCAATTGTTGGACGCTTTTATGCAAAAGAGCATTTATGTGTCCACACCATTGGACATGATACATGAAGAAACCTATTTTTCGCTCATATGGATTTTTCCATGATTTTTTTTTCGGAATGTGCAACGTGCAACATCGCCCACCCCTTTAAACCTAACCTTGCATTTTAAACAATGCAAATCTTATACCATCATTGCATTCTATAGTGGCTTAATTTTAATTTCGAGGACGAAATTTTTATAAGTTGGGTAGAATGTAAAACCCCCTTCCTAGAAAATCGTAAATACCCTTTTATTTATTTATTATTAATTAAATTGTAGTAATTAGGTCTAAATAGGAGAAATAGATTTTTAATAATTTTTATGTTAGGTGTTCGGGCACCTAGAGGACTTGTGGGACCATCAGGAATTTTTCGGAATTTATTCCATGTAGGAAACCCCTTGAGCAGTTGCTAGCCTAACGATGTGCAATACCCTATTATATAAATTTTCTTATGAGTATATATATAATATATATGTATATACAAATATATATATATGTATATATATATTTATAAAGAGAGAAAGAAAAAGAATAGAATTAAATAATACTAAGTATAATACTAGTATTAAATAAGTAACTAATACATATAATAATAATAATATTAATAATAACACAAAGTACTATTCCTCTTAGTACTTAGGAAACCTACAGCAACTTTACTGCTTCCTACGCCCAAGGACCACCCACCTTTCTTAACAACGTGCTCCCAGGGAAACCCACAATAGCCTTAGCGGCCAAACCCGCGAAAACCCATGACCCGCGGATCCAGACTTCCTCTCTCTCTCTCTCTTAATATATATGATATATATATATATATAGATAGCTCTCTAAAACCCTAACCTAAAACTCCAGACTTCCTCTTCCCATCTAGAGCCGTCACCACAGCCAGAGAAGCCTCCCCAAGCCATCCAACCATCCCGTCGACGCCGACATCGCGAACTGCAGTTTCCCACTCGAGGCACCTTCGCTCCGGCGTGATTTCCCGTCGACTCGCTCGACCAAACGCGGTTCCGTTTTCATAGGTATGATCTTCCCTCAACCCTCTCCAATATTTGTTTTATAGCCTACCTCGGAAAATATGTGCCCCTAGGTGAAACACAGCGCCCAAGTCAGCGCGAGCAGACAGAATTCTGCAATCGCAGAATTCCAAAATGACCACCCATATTGCCGAGTTCGTATATCCCACCACAGAGATCCGAATTCGGTGATTCTTTTTGATACCTGTAGATTACATGACCTAGTTTATTTTCTGTATAATAACTTTGTGCTATTAGTTGCTGTCGACATAATTATATTCGTCACAAAACTGCACGCACCCACTTTTTCCGGTTTTCCAAAAGTTGGAGATCGGAGCGCGTCCCGCCAAACGGGACCGCCCCGCCGTGTGCCAAGTGTACCGAATGGTGCACGCAGCATAATCGGACACATGAAAATTCGTGGGGACTGATTCGGACGCGTGAGCGCGCCGGAATCAGGCCGTATCCGCGGACACATTTCGTGTCGCCACTTTTGTGGAACTCGCGAGTATTTTGTGCACGCTTGTCAGATTGCGACGAAACTTGCGCCACTGGACTCGTGGTAACGTGCTGGTCCTGTGACCCAATTGTCACGCATTTCTGAGACGGTTGACCAGATCGCCAATTGGCGGGCCCCACAGTTGACTTTTTGGACCAAATTTTGTTCGGCTCAACGGAATCCAAATTTGGACATACCGTTGGGTTCGTATTGACATCTAGAGTTGTTTGACCCATAGTTTGTCCCATTTAGAGACTGTTACCCTCGGCACGCTTTTCGGTGCAAAGTGGCCCACACATGGACCCCACTTTTGTCCGAAATTACGGTTTTGCCCCTGTGTCCAAATTGGACGAAAGGGAAGTGCTTTCTAGCTATTTTGCTTATTTTGGGAATGTTGGTGATATCTATTTCAGCATCCGGAGACATTTGTTCTGAGGCCATAGCTTCTGGTCCTGTGTATTGGACATCTTGACGTGACATTTTACAGTTTCTTGCCAGGCAAGTATACCTTGCCATTGTACTGTTATTTATATTCCATATGTTGCATGCATCTTTATTTTCTGTCTTTAGTTCATATATTTTAACTGTTATATAAAATGCGCGCGACGGTGTTGTCGCGTTATGTTTTTATTATGTATTTGCATTGACCTGTTTATGAGACTACCCCATTATCATGTAGCATCATTAGGTTCAGTTGACTGTGACACATATTTTTACACGAGTTGTGAGTCTCATATAGATCACGGACGCACGTATTGACTGATCATCGGTACGTGTGGGCCGTGCGTTAGGAATAACTGCTGTTAGAAACTTTGCATGCTAGTAGACTTGGCAGTTATTAGAGGTCCAGGGACATAGCTTATTGTAGTACGGTGGTCCCATCCTTGTCCTTGTTTGGTTGCAGGATTGGGCTAGGGTACTAAGAATAGGCTATGGACCAAATCGTGTCATGGATGTGACATGCTTAGAGCATGGGGTGGGGAGAACAACAAGTACCGCATTTGAGCTCCTTTGCACTTTTTCTGTGAAGCCCGGATTCTTCGCTGGAGATACGGGTGATGATGACCCTTATATATTATGTACTATCAGGCGGGCCACCGGCGTTCAAAAGACGACGTGCCTTTTAGGCCCCTGGCTCTTCAAAAGAGAACCATGCCAAATCCCAGTTTTCAGCCAGATAGCTCACTTGTGGGGAAAGTTGTTCTTAACTGCATTCACTTAGACGGTTAGGCGACCCCATTGAATATTTATTTCAGTACTTTATTGGCATGTGTTTAAGTATACTTGTTATGTCCCTCTGAGGACCTGGTCCGCTGCCAGGTGTACCTGTTCTTGAGTATTTGCAGGAGCACAGATTTGGGAGGATATAGATGCTTCGTGGATGTCTTCCCTTCGAGCCGTGATTGGTAGCTGGTACTTATATTGTTTGAGTAAGTTGTACTTATATTGTATTTACTTTTCCATTTGAGTTGGTAGTGGATTTGTTTCCACCCAACTATCATCCTTAGATACTTCTTATTGAGATCTAGTTTCATAGATACTGGTTATTATTTCTATATGATTTTGGTGGATGAGATTTAGATTTTAACCTGTGACTTGTATTACAGTTTATACCACTTGTGGATTTTATATTCATATTACAGCGTACGTATGGATTTGGTTTCCATATATTGGAGTTGCCATATCCATGCGGCTGGCATGCTTACGTGTCCTAGTCCTACGTATTTTTGGGACTGGGGCGTGACATGTTTTTGTGGTGGCCCATGCAGGTCAAGAGCATATTGTCTCGGTTACGTTACTGTACCGAACAAGCCTGCACCTAGGACTAGAGTATAGGATCTCATCCACAATTGACTATGATTCATCCTCCTCCTATCTGTTCTATTTGAACAATTGCATCATGCTTGATTCATGTACTTCCTTAATAGTTCTTTAAGTATAGCCTTCTCCCAGAATATAGAAGTTCCTGTTGTTAGATGATAATTAGAGTAGCACACCTATTTAGAATACAACAAGATTATAGATACACCACTAAGTTTAGAATATCTAGCGAACCCTAGAATCCCTTACCCCTATAATTGGTTTACCATTACCCGGATGTATTATGAGGACTTGAGAGTAGTATAGACACTACTAGAGTTAGTTAGAAGGTTACCATAATGTTGCCCCTAGCATTGAGGAACCAATAGAAAACCAAAACTTAATATTTGGACTGAACCTAACCTTCATAGTTAGATAATATTGGAACTATAAACTTAGATCATTGTCTTATTATTAGTAGACAACACCCTAGGAAGCCTAGAGGAATGTAATCAACACTTCTCCCTTGATCATACCCCGAACATAGCAACCAACACCCCACTCCCCTTAGAGAACCATGATGCTATCTAGAGCCCTCTATCTTTATTTTATATATTGTTTCCCTGCGACCATAGCGCTCGCTATTTTGCGACGGCTAATTAAGTTTCTTCTCTTCATCTTTCAACTCGTGCCATCTGACACTTCGGATAGTAGGCCAAGTAAACTTATTCTTTGTTAAGGGCTCATAGTTTGCTAGGCTTATAGTTGTAGCCTTGAGTGTGAAATTTTATGCTTGGTAGTTAGAACTTGATAAGTTTAAGTTGTTTTGTAGATTGTGACCAATGATTAACCCTTAGTTTTTAAATCGTGTAATTTTTACCCTCACCTCGATACAAGTTAGACCCCTTTCCCCCTTAACGGCCAGTAACTCTTCTATCTCTACGATTGACATATGTTCTATAAGCACTATGACTAAGAGGTAAGATGACCATGACCTATGTAATAGAAGAGGATACCCCAATAAAGTACCAAGACCTCTTCTCATAGACCTTAACAGGAGCTTTTACGGTATCCTTAAGACAATACAATAGTAGTTAAATTATTTTAAATTGGGTAGTATACCTCACCACCTAGTATCATATAGCCCTTGTGATCCATTGATGAAGTGTAACTGAATGTCATTAATTGTATGCTAACATAAGATGATAGTGTTTATTCAGACTATAGAACTTAGAGGCTCATACCCCTACTTTGTCGACTATCGACAAGGAATTAACATGATAACTGTAGAGATTGTAGAGCCTTTTGTTATTGTTGCTTATGTTGTGTTGTTTTTGCAAACTTGAATTATTTGTAACTTCCCTCATCATAATCCAGCGTTATATTTTCTGTACTACCTTGACCTATGCTGCTATTATAGCCTAGTTTTGCGAGCTTATTCTTTATCGAGCTTGTTCATGACATGTATTATTGGAGTACTACACTAATACATTTCAGAATCAGTGTATGAAGGTCTAGCTAACCTTAGTGCGCTCGATTCGCCCTTCGTAACGCTACTTTACGTGGATTGAGATATGTAGTGATTAGTAGACGAATATACTTGCCCTAGACATGTCTGACATATCGTATCGGTTACATGACCGTACTAATACGAGCATGTGAATAGGAACTACCAAAATAGGATTTCAATCCACAACTGCTTTGACAATTCCCAATTGAATTCTTTAAACGCCTTGATCCCAATACTTCTATTCTACTACGCTGCCCTTGAACTCTTTATTATTGATCTTCGTCTTCCCCTATTTCGGAAAGACGAAACCTCGTGCTGGGTATAAAGTTTGATACACAGAGAGTACTAGATATACCCCGTAGGCCGATTACATGCTTGAGGATTATTCTTTTGTAATTAAGGACATATCATATGTGATATAATCGGCGTTGACGTTTTGAGGATTGAATGACATGAGTAAATAAATTAAGGGATATTTTCTTAAGGTATATAGCCTTAGGTGATAGGTGGATAATTCTAAGTTGGGTAGTAGTGCATTGTCAACTCGGAAGGAATTTCTTTTAGATTATGATCGAGTAAGATTAGATTGGGAGAGATTCAAGCCATTGTAATTTTGAGAAAGTTAGAAGGATGACTAAGATGATGAGGATCAATGAATTGATAATGAGGACCCAATATTTATACCTTAAGTGCATGCGTTAAATTTTGAACAATGAAGGTAGAATCACCAATTTGAATTTAGAGGATAAATATATAATTTCAGACTTGAATATGGGTGGACTGCATTTAAATTATTTTTTTTCAATTTGGTGATTTGAATTAAGAATTAAAATTTTTGGTTGGACGACCTATTTGAAATAATGAGGATGTGAATGGAATTAAAGAGTTGAGGCATACAAAATTTTATAAGTGAAAATGGGAATATATTGGACTCAAACCACTTCTAAAGGAGATTATGATAGTTAGAGATCGTGAGGTAAAAGTTATATGCGTATGTAAATCTTGGAGATGTTATGTGGATGTGGATAATTTGAAACAAGGGGAGAAGAGATAACCATAGGTTAAATTTTGATTGGAGCAGTGATCATCTTAACCTAGAAGTGATTGCAATGGATATGATTATGATTTTAGTTATCGCAAGAAGATTGCGACTGACTTGCCTTATTGTACATAAAGGATTAACCGATTCTGCCTTATTTCAATTTTGAGGACGACATTGTCTTAAGTTGGCTGAATTGTGAAACCCCCTCACCTAAGAATTTGACCTACTCGGCTTAGATAGTGAGACTGAGGCTAGCACGAATCCACTTAGAAATAGAACACGGTATTTTTATTTAGTTTTACAACATGATATCACTTGACACGCCTTACCGTGCTCCGATAATTGGAGCACTACACTAGCCACTGCCTTCCTACAAATTCTACACCCTTGTCCTAGACATGCCCATCATCCAATTCTCATCTTTGTGCAATTTTCCAATTGTTGGACGCTTTTATGCAAAAGAGCATTTATGTGTCCACACCATTGGACATGACACATGAAGAAACCTATTTTTCGCTCATATGGATTTTTCCATGATTTTTTTTTTCGGAATGTGCAACGTGCAACATCGCCCACCCCTTTAAACCTAACCTTGCATTTTAAACAATGCAAATCTTATACCATCATTGCATTCTATCGTGGCTTAATTTTAATTTCGAGGACGAAATTTTTATAAGTTGGGTAGAATGTAAAACCCCCTTCCTAGAAAATCGTAAATACCCTTTTATTTATTTATTATTAATTAAATTGTAGTAATTAGGTCTAAATAGGAGAAATAGATTTTTAATAATTTTTATGTTAGGTGTTCGGGCACCTAGAGGACTTGTGGGACCATCAGAAATTTTTCGGAATTTATTCCATGTAGGAGACCCCTTGAGCAGTTGCTAGCCTAACGATGTGCAATACCCTATTATATAAATTTTCTTATGAGTATATATATAATATATATGTATATACAAATATATATATATGTATATATATATTTATAAAGAGAGAAAGAAAAAGAATAGAATTAAATAATACTAAGTATAATACTAGTATTAAATAAGTAACTAATACATATAATAATAATAATATTAATAATAACACAAAGTACTATTCCTCTTAGTACTTAGGAAACCTACAGCAACTTTACTGCTTCCTACGCCCAAGGACCACCCACCTTTCTTAACAACGTGCTCCCAGGGAAACCCACAATAGCCTTAGCGGCCAAATCCGCGAAAACCCATGACCCGCGGATCCAGACTTCCTCTCTCTCTCTCTCTTAATATATATGATATATATATATATATAGATAGCTCTCTAAAACCCTAACCTAAAACTCCAGACTTCCTCTTCCCATCTAGAGCCGTCACCACAGCCAGAGAAGCCTCCCCAAGCCATCCAACCATCCCGTCGACGCCGACATCGCGAACTGCAGTTTCTCACTCGAGGCACCTTCGCTCCGGCGTGATTTCCCGTCGACTCGCTCGACCAAACGCGGTTCCGTTTTCATAGGTATGATCTTCCCTCAACCCTCTCCAATATTTGTTTTATAGCCTACCTCAGAAAACGTGTGCCCCTAGGTGAAAAACAGCGCCCAAGTCAGCGCGAGCAGACAGAATTCTGCAATCGCAGAATTCCAAAATGACCACCCATATTGCCGAGTTCGTATCTCCCACCACAGAGATCCGAATTCGGTGATTCTTTTTGATACCTGTAGATTACATGACCTAGTTTATTTTCTGTATAATAACTTTGTGCTATTAGTTGCTGTGGACATAATTATATTCGTCACAAAACTGCGCGCACCCACTTTTTCCGGTTTTCCAAAAGTTGGAGATCGGAGCGCGCCCCGCCAAACGGGACCGCCCCGCCGTGTGCCAAGTGTACCGAATGGTGCACGCAGCATAATCGGACACATGAAAATTCGTGGGGACTGATTCGGACGCGTGAGCGCGCCGGAATCAGGCCGTATCCGCGGACACATTTCCTGTCGCCACTTTTGTGGAACTCGCGAGTATTTTGTGCACGCTTGTCAGATTGCAACGAAACTTACGCCACTGGACTCGTGGTAACGCGCTGGTCCTGTGACCCAATTGTCACGCATTTCTGAGACGGTTGACCAGATCGCCAATTGGCGGGCCCCACAGTTGACTTTTTGGACCAAATTTTGTTCGGCTCAACGGAATCCAAATTTGGACATACCGTTGGGTTCGTATTGACATCTAGAGTTGTTTGACCCATAGTTTGTCCCATTTAGAGACTGTTACCCTCGGCACGCTTTTCGGTGCAAAGTGGCCCACACATGGACCCCACTTTTGTCCGAAATTACGGTTTTGCCCCTGTGTCCAAATTGGACGAAAGGGAAGTGTTTTTTAGCTATTTTGCTTATTTTGGGAATGTTGGTGATATCTATTTCAGCATCCGGAGACATTTGTTCTGAGGCCATAGCTTCTGGTCCTGTGTATTGGACATCTTGACGTGACATTTTACAGTTTCTTGCCAGGCAAGTATACCTTGCCATTGTACTGTTATTTATATTCCATATGTTGCATGCATCTTTATTTTCTTTCTTTAGTTCATATATTTTAACTGTTATATAAAATGCGCGCGACGGTGTTGTCGCGTTATGTTTTTATTATGTATTTGCATTGACCTGTTTATGAGACTACCCCATTATCATGTAGCATCATTAGGTTCAGTTGACTGTGACACATATTTTTACACGAGTTGTGAGTCTCATATAGATCACGGACGCACGTATTGACTGATCATCGGTACGTGTGGGCCGTGCGTTAGGAATAACTGCTGTTAGAAACTTTGCATGCTAGTAGACTTGACAGTTATTAGAGGTCCAGGGACATAGCTTATTGTAGTACGGTGGTCCCATCCTTGTCCTTGTTTGGTTGCAGGATTGGGCTAGGGTACTAAGAATAGGCTATGGACCAAATCGTGTCATGGATGTGACATGCTTAGAGCATGGGGTGGGGAGAACAACAAGTACCGCATTTGAGCTCCTTTGCACTTTTTCTGTGAAGCCCGGATTCTCCGCTGGAGATACGGGTGATGATGACCCTTATATATTATGTACTATCAGGCGGGCCACCGGCGTTCAAAAGACGACGTGCCTTTTAGGCCCCTGGCTCTTCAAAAGAGAACCATGCCAAATTCCAGTTTTCAGCCAGATAGCTCACTTGTGGGGAAAGTTGTTCTTAACTGCATTCACTTAGACGGTTAGGCGACCCCATTGAATATTTATTTCAGTACTTTATTGGCATGTGTTTAAGTATACTTGTTATGTCCCTCTGAGGACCTGGTCCGCTGCCAGGTGTACCTGTTCTTGAGTATTTGCAGGAGCACAGATTTGGGAGGATATAGATGCTTCGTGGATGTCTTCCCTTCGAGCCGTGATTGGTAGCTGGTACTTATATTGTTTGAGTGAGTTATACTTATATTGTATTTACTTTTCCATTTGAGTTGGTAGTGGATTTGTTTCCACCCAACTATCATCCTAAGATACTTCTTATTGAGATCTAGTTTCATAGATACTGGTTATTATTTCTATATGATT
This sequence comes from Iris macrosiphon, assembly GCA_036927795.1. NCBI lineage: Eukaryota > Viridiplantae > Streptophyta > Magnoliopsida > Asparagales > Iridaceae > Iris > Iris macrosiphon. The sequence goes on along the minus strand of JAYESA010000012.1, from coordinate 177,062,997 downwards.
TTGGTGGATGAGATTTAGATTTTAACCTGTGACTTGTATTACAGTTTATACTACTTGTGGATTTTATATTCATATTACAGCGTACGTATGGATTTGGTTTCCATATATTGGAGTTGCCATATCCATGCGGCTGGCATGCTTACGTTTCCTAGTCCTAAGTATTTTTGGGACTGGGGCGTGACACAGTACGCCTACTTGTACTGGGAATGGGACGAGCCCACTCGCATAAACTGACGCTACTTATTAAAGGGGTGCATGCATTGAATATTATCTTGCTATTGTGTACTAGAGTAAATTTATAGTTCATATCTCAGGCACATTTTGAAAGTAGTAAGTTGAATATATAACACACACATCGATGATCGCTTATTCACTCGACGTGCACGTCCCTGCATTGAAACATAGAATACTTACCCCTGCATAAGACAATACATTAGCATGAGTACTATCTTATATGTGATCATTAGTGATATTGAAGACACCATGATGGATTATTTTAAGGCATTTTGGTGATATTCTCTCAGTCGAGTTGCGAGCTCTCTAAAGGTCCCGCAATGCCCCGTGCCTTAGCACGTTCCATTATTTCCCCCTAGGTCAATTTGGTTTCGGTGTCCCAGATACCGTTTCAAGAAAACTTTAACTTTGTGCACAAGTTGTCTATGACCATGCAAATGCTTGAACAATTTATCTATGATGCATATGCATGACACGAAGCAGATTTTGAGTAGTATTATTTATGAACTCATGCACTAATTCAATCTTTCCTCCGAGCCGTATGTTCTGATTTGGTAAACCCGTAGGCACCAAATACTCCGAGGCACCATGCCAAAATTGATGATTCAAATATTCTATCTCTTCTTGACAATTCCGTGGTTCTAACCACAACTACCGACTTCGCGCACGAAGCTTGTGTTATAGGTCGCACGCATAGTTGCGCTTGACGATTACAATTATCCTATATTCTATTCCTTAGTGGTAAGCATGCATTGTGGCTAACATTTATATATTTACATTCAACCCGACATCGTCGATATGAACGTATTCGAGGCAAATAGAGTGTTTACGCGACCAAGTAGAGAAGATGGGACCGAACGACCTACCGATTAGAGAATGTGCCGAGGAAGGAGACTCGCTTTGCTACGATCAAACGTCAACTACGCGCATTCTTGCAATGGCACCAACATCGTGTTAGAATCCGTTCTCGATCCTTCCTAGCGAATTCCTTAAAAAACGAAAGCCGACAACGACGAAAAATACTTCATCCAAAACCTCGCAATGAAAACGTTCAAAAAAGCAACAGTCGACCGGTCCCGTCGAAGGGACTCTTATATGGAGCTCACTTGCCGAGACTCAGTCTACTGTATCTATGACTTATTCCAATAGAAGCCAAACTATGAGTTGGAATGATTCTCTTTTATTCATCCGCCACGAATCAATACCGAAAGGGTCATTTTTATATTAAGTTCAGATTTTGAGATAGCCACAAGCCTTTACGTAGTGCGTCGTCCGGTCGGATCGGAAATAGGGCACTACAGTGGACCCCAAACAAATAAGAGGGAGCTAATTGGATCCTGACACGTGGCATGCGGTCACGGACCGCGGGCCAAATATCATTATCCTTTTGATTTTGATATTTCCTTTTGATTTTGATGTATCTTCCAAGAATTGCAGTTTCTTGACTTGATACCCTCAAATCTTTAAAATCTTTATTAATAGATGCATTCATCGTGCATTGTTGTCCAGTTGACATGTCGGGCAGTGCTAAGGCCGCACCTGAGTAGGACAACTTGAGAGTTCAGAAAGTGTTAAACCGAAATGTGGTATGTTGTATCAGTAGTCAATGTGAAGCCCAAGTTTCATTCAATATAAAAAATATTCAAGAAGAAAGAATAAAATAACACAAGCAAAAGAGTTCAAATACATATATTAGGACTCCCGTAGAAAGAAGAAATTAAGACAAAACCCAAGATGCTAACATATACAAATATCTCATATTTCATTAAAAAAGTTAGCAACCAGGTTAGGTCTTAAGTTGTTGGGCCACAACGAAAATAAATCCAAGAAATTAGAAAGAACACCACAGAAAAAATTCATAACCGCAAAGAAAAGAATTTACGTGATTCGGTCAAGATGTCTATGTCCAGTGATTTAGTTCCACTATGAAGAAGAAAAGAAATTACAATAGCTGTCACAACACTCCTCTCCTTGATCTCAAGAACTCTCTACCTCAAAGATAAACGAAAAAAAAAAAAAACTCTCTCTCAAACTCTTGTGTTGAACTTATTCAATATCTTTCATTGAGCACAATTGATCTATTTAAAACCAGAACGTTAGGCCGCTTTATATAGCATGTCATATGTCCATATATGAAAATCTAATACCCTGGTCATAAGCCTTCAAATTTTCTTCCTCGAAAGAGCTAGTCGACGATGGACACATCAAAAGACAGATAATATTAAGTCTGGTCATCTGTCGTTTAATGTGTCCATCTTCTAGCTCTATCTTATTTTTGATGTATCTTAATTCCAAGAATTGCAGTTTCTTGACTTGCTACCCTCAAATATTTAAAACATTTATTAATAGATGCATTCACCTTGCATTGACATCTATCAGGTCTGTCATATATGAAGCTGTAAGTGTTTGATTCAGTCATATATGTGTCAAAACTCAAATCCATCCACATTCCTATTTAAACCCCCCATTGGTTTCTATCGCAACAATCCAATCTGTGCGCTAATGGCTTTCTATCTGCAGCACTTGGTCACTATTCTTGTATGTTGCTTACTTCCACTACTACTCGACGCCAACGAGCTGGCTGCAGGTGGTCAGTTTCGACATCTACGGAGGTTCATCAGACGCAGTAGGACCTCGATTTCTTCCCTCGACTATACTCTTCCGGGTTCAGTCATAAAATCGGATAATATTAGTCCATTCCATGTTAGCTCTCAACATGGACTGATGGAGGCTGACAAGGTTATGGGATTGCCTGGGCAGCCTGTTGGTGTCGACTTTGATCAGTATGCGGGGTATGTCACTGTAGACCAAGGCAATGGGAGGGCACTCTTCTACTACTTTGTCGAGTCTCCTCAGAGTGCTACCAAACCTCTGGTTCTGTGGCTAAATGGAGGTGAAGATCGACAAATCATCTCATTAGGAGACTAACCACATTGCACTAGTGATTATTACCAAAAAAAGTGCAAGCATGATCTGGTTCATCTTTTGATCATTATAATACCTACTTCAATATCTTTTGTTGCCTTTGGGCAGATAACTTGGCTGGCATGGAAAAACGATTTCTATTCATGTTCAAGTAATAATACTTGATCCAATGTCCATATTGAAGAAGTAGATATAATTCCAATCAGATTTGGATGTTATAGATAATAAAATTACATACAAGATTAAGTTCACTATGTAGTTTTCAAGGCTTAAAATAATATTAGGATACTATTCATGCTGATTTTAGATTCAGATGTAACCTAAAGAAAATAAATTTTCATCCATATTCATATTTTTGTAAGAATCTCAAGACCTTAGTCCTTAACCGTACTTTTATTCTTGTTCTTTATGTTTTGTCCTAAAACTTGTATATGGCCACAGAGTCCAAAAAGCAAGATAAAATTTTCCAGCTCTAACAATTTTAACCCCTTAGATGTCAAAGCAATAAAATGCAGTTTGAAGTGTCTGCAATTGCTTACTTTGCAGTAGTGTAAGGGATATCACATTATATTCGGAAATCATACACAAGAGCAAACGAAAAAGCAGAACCACCCAAATTAATTCTAGCATGCTCAAGTCAAGTCATATTTATAAATTTTTCGATCGTTTTTTTTGTGACATATTTCATGCTAACCAAAATTTGCTGTGTCTGCATTGCCAAAGGGCCTGGATGTTCCTCCCTCATAGGAGCCATGGAGGAAACAGGACCTTTCAGAGTAAATAGTGACGGTGAAACACTTCACAGAAATGACCACGCTTGGAACAATGGTGAGTCTTTGTTTCTTCGTTGGTTACCTGATCCAATCCAAGCATTTTATTGAAACTTTTCCAGTGCTACTTTTATTCAGATCATACTAAGTTAATTATTTTTCCACATGGTAGTGGCAAATATAATTTTCTTGGAGTCCCCGGCTGGAGTTGGATTCTCATATTCGAACACATCTGCGGATATTAATGCAAATAGTGATGATAGAACTGCTAGGGACTCCTATATCTTCATGTTGAATTGGTTCGAGAGATATCCACAGTACAAAGGCCGAGAGTTCTATATAGTGGGAGAGAGTTATGCAGGACATTTCGTACCTCAGCTCGCTTCGACCATCTATCGAAACAGCAATAGCTCCAATCAAAGCACCATCAATCTTCAAGGAATTGCTGTGAGTGCAAGAGAACAATAGGTTTTGTCTTTGTATCTTGTCAAATCTATGCTTCAAATTAATGCATTTAGTTTGTTATTTACCCCTTTTTTTTAAGGACATCGATCCCATCCAAATTTTATTAAGATTAGATCAATAAATTGAAACATACAAAATTACAACCATCTACCATAGAATAATTGAATACAAAAAAAAGTTAAAAGTTTGAGAAGATAGAAACATAAATAGAGTATCCGGTCAAGATGGGTTATTGAGCACATTAGGATTTAGGAGCATCCGACGATATATGTCTCTGAAACAAATCTACAATATTGATTTTATTAATGGATGATACAATCAACAATATTATTGATTGTATTGATAAATTATACAATCAACAATATTGATTGGATTGATGGATGAATAAAAAGTCAATACAACTATGAATATATATAGATGGAGAACTGATCCTTATATCCATATAGAAGAAGGAAGTATCTATATAAGAGAAGGAATCCGTATACGAATAGAAGATACATAAAAATAATTATAAATCTAATCATATCTTAAAGTCTCCCTAGTATCAGATCACCGTAACTTTTAGTTGAGAACTCTGGATTTGGAATCTAGCTTCTTCCCAAAATGATTGGACCTTCTCAAAAGAATCTAGGAAATAATTAGAATCTACAAACTTCAAATCGAAAATTCTGTGGTTTCTTTCGTGCCATGCACACCAGTTAGTGGGAATTTTACCATACTCAGTTATAAGTAATGAATCTCTTCAAATTGAGTTTTTCCGTATGGTCCAATACTCCACCAGAAATCTGTAAGCATATTTGTGATATTTATGACATTATTCAGCTTCTCCCATAGGATACTGACAAAACTAAAATGGAGGAAAAGATGATTTGAGTAATTATTCAGCTTCCAAGCATAGCATGCAAATAATAGTCAAAATAAATTCTTTCTTCTTTTTTTCAAGATGTCAATGATAAGCAACTTGTTTTTAGTTGCAAGTCATATCAAAATTCTGACATTTAGAGCCAATTGAGTTCTCCGAAGTCCTTTTGCTGGTGACATTTGTGTTGGAAACGAAAGCGCAAAAAATCGTTTTCCAAATCAGAGAGTACCTGCGAGAGAACACAAATCGCAGACACAGAAATTTTTACGCGAAAAATCCAAATAAAAAAAACCACGGGAAGATCGGAGTCCAACCCTGAAAAGCCTCCACTAATGAAATAAGAAATACACCGACTCCTTACAAACTTCTCACCGATCCAAACGGATCACCACAACTCTTTAGAATAGAAAATAGATCACTGGCAAACGAAGAACGGAGACAACGAGAAAAGAATTACCCGAAATCGATCTCCTCTTCGAAATAGCCTTCAATCTCTTCCTCTCTCCTTCCAATGTTGTAAAAGCACTCTTGTCTCCTTTTGCAATATTTTTGAGATATATTTTAGGGCTATGAGACACATAATATATATAGCCTCAAAACCACAACTAGTATTCCTATTATATATAGGAATACCCAATCCAAATCCATTGACATATTCCTGTTATATGTAGGAATATCCAATCCAAATCTAAATCCATTGACATATTCCTATTATATGTAGGAATACTCAATCCAAATATATTGAAGTATTCATATTATCTGTAGGAATACTCAATCCAACTCCGAAATATTTTTCACATAGGTTGGGAACCCCACCCACTCAAACAAATCTCCCCCTTCACAACTATGTGGAGGGGGTCGTCATCCCGACGATCTGCCTGCAGTACTAAAACTTTCTCCTTGAAATAATTTTTGTGAACATGTCTGCTCCGTTGTCATCCGTATGAATCTCTTAAGCGCTGCTTGCTTCTTTTCAACCACATCCCGTATCCAATGATACTGGGTATCAATGTGTTTGGACCGGCTATAAAATATCTGGTTATTCACAAGGTGAATTGTACTCTGGTTATCGCAAAGAAAATGGTGCTGCTCTTGCTTTAGCCTCATTTCCTACAACAGCTTCTTCATCCACAGCAACTCTTTGCAAGCCTCCGTCGCCGCAATGTACTCTGCCTCTGTAGTCGATAAGGTAACACACTTCTGTAACCGTGACTGCCACGATACCGCTCCAACAGCAAACATTATCACATAGCCCGAAGTCGATCGTCTCGTGTCTACATCTCCAGCCATATCATCATCGGTATACCCAACCAGCTTCGGCTCGTCACCACCAAAAGAAAGTCTCCAATCGGCAGTGCCATGAAGGTATCGTAGAATCCACTTGACCGCACTCCAATGTATCCTTCCAGGATTTGAAGTATACCTGCTAACTGTGCCAACTGAGTGAGCGATGTCAGGTCTCGTACACACCATATCATACATGAGACTCCCCACAGCTAAGGCATATGGAACCCGCTCCATATCTTCTTTCTCGTCCTTGATAGATGGACATTGTTTCTCAGTGAACTTAAAGTGAGCAGCAAGAGGGTTACTCACTTTCTTTGACTCATCCATCCCGAAACGCTGAAGTACCCGGTAAATGTACTTATTTTGGGACAAGTGTAGCAGCTTGGACTCTCTCCTCTCTCCTCTCTCTCTCTCTCAGCTGATTTTTATCCCAAAAATAGTCTTCGCTGCGCCCAAATCATTCATAGAGAAGGTCGCATCCAGTTGGCTCTTCAACTCCGCTTTCATAGTGGCATTCCGATCCACCAGTATCATATCATCAACATAAAGCAGTAAACTGATAAAATAATCCTCGACAAAGTACCTCACAAATATACAGTGATCCAACATCGTCCATGCATAATCATGCTCCCCCATAAATGACTCAAACTTCCTGTACCACTGCCTCGGAGCATGCTTCAGACCATACAAGCTCTTCCTCAACCGGCAAAACAAGTGTGACTTGCCCTTCTCACAGAATCTCTCTGGCTTCTCCATGTACAACTCCTCCTCAAGATCACCGTAGAGGAATGTCGTCTTCACGTCCATCTGCTCGACCTCCAAGTCAAAACTAGCTGCTAGCACCACATGAATAGACGACTGATTGACGACTGACGAAAAGATCTCATCATAATCTATGTCATTCCGCTAACCGTAGCTTTTAACTACCAGTCTCGCTTTGTATCGAGGGCGAGTAGCATCATATGTTTGCTTCACTCTGAATATCCATCAATTTTTTAAAGCCTTCTTGCCCTTTGGTAACCGCACCAACTCATAAGTTGAATTGTCATGTAAGGAACTCATCTCCGCCTGCATAGCTTCCATCCACTCCTACCTGTGTTCGTCTTCCATAGCCTCTGTAAATCTTTCGGGCTCTCCTCCATCAGTCAGTAACACATACTCACCCGGTGAGTATCTCGTAGATGGTCGACGCTCTCTTTCGCTCCTCCTTAATGGAACCACTGGTGTTGGCTATATACCAACAACCTCCTATTCAATAACTGCCTCCTCGACATGCTCATCCTCCTGAAGATTATCCTGACCACCATCAGCAGGCTGATGATCAAGGTTTGGAGCAACTCTATGTACTTGCTTCTCCATAACTGGATCCTCTGCGGTATCCTCTGGAAACTGCTCGAAGCGAAATGACTCTAACTCAGGCAATTCCTCAGCCTCAGAAGGCATCTCGGAATCCTGAGTGTTGGTCATGGTATGATCCTCGATGAACATAATGCCCCTGCTTCTGTAGAGCTTTCTTTCCACTGGGTTGTAGAGTCTATAGCCAAACTCATCCCGACCGTAGCCGACAAAGACGTACGCACCGCCTCGTCTTCGGCTCAAGTTTGGATCTTTCGTCCTTCGATACATGCACGAAGGTCTTACAACCAAACACTCGCAGGTGATTGTATGACGCCTCTTTGCCATACCATATTTTGTCAGGCACATCACCCTGCAAAAGAACACAAGGAGATAAATTAATAATATAAGCTGCAGTGTAAAGAGTCTCACCCCAATAGCTATCCGACAAGTTTGCATCTGACAGCAAATACCGCACCCTCTCCATCAGCATCCTGTTCTACACAGTTGACCTGCGATATCTTTAGTGGAGTCTTTTGGTGTCGTATTCCTTGCTCTCTGCAATAAGCATTAAAGGAACCAATGTACTCGCCGCCGTTGTCAGACCAATGTCACACCCCGATCCCGAAAGGGTCAATCGTCCTCGCTGGATCCTTTACGGAACCGATTCGTCCTCGCTGGGGCGTGATGCCGTGCGAGCCTGGATTTGCGCTCGCACAAGGCAAGAACTTGCAGTTATAGGAACCCATTTTGAAACACAATTTAGAAAACACATTCACAGATATTTGAACACAAGTGCAGGAAGAAACATATTTTTTAATTGATAATTCAGAGTAATTTACATAGAGTTTACATTGATGCGCCTCTCGGCTACTTGATTTGCATTACAAAAGATAACTCAAAAGGCAGGGCGCGCTCCATCAGATAGTCCACGTCGTTCATACATTACGCCCTTGTATAGGTTGAAAGTCCAAGCCTCCAAAATGAACTGACTCCAACTATACTTCAAAATAGAGGTGCTCCTAACGCCTCCTCGTCTATCCACTAGCGTTGCACCGTCTGAGTGCCTGAAATAGTTGCCCACAACGTGGGTCAGTACTCAACTTGTACTGGTGAGCGGGATGAACCCACTCAACTAAATCGACACTAGCTTATTAGGGGCGAGCATGCATTAAGATGATCTTCTATAAAGAAGCAAGTGAATTCAATTCATATCAGTTGCATGTTTTGATAGGAATGAAAATAACATCGAATCCAACCAGTACATCGGTTGCTTACTCAACCGATGCACGCCTTCCCTGCAACGAAACACAAGTTTACTTACCATCTGCACAAGACAATAAATTAGCATGTGTTCTATTCTATGCGGTCATTGGTGTGATCGACACCTTAGGGACATATTCCAAGCATTAGCGACGCGCCCTATCAGCCCGGGTAGCAAGCCCTGCTGGAGGTCCCGCAATGCATCGTGACTAGCACGAATCAAATATTTCCCTTCGGATCGATACGGTTCCAGTGTCCCGGAAAGCCGTTTCGAGGAAATGCCAAACCTTGTGCACAAGTTGTCCCAGACCATGCAAATACATGAACAATTCATATATCATACAATGCATCGAAATAAACAAAAAAAGTAAAGCAGCAACATATATCTCATGCAACAGTTCATATTTTCTCAATGTGGTGTTCCGATTTTGGTATCCCATAGGTCCAAACTCTATCCGAGGCACTAGGCCGCAACCAACAACCAATTTCGTTTATAAACAAACTCAAGTTATAAGGTGTGCAAGCATATAGTAAAATTAGTCTACAATTCCCATGTTCCTTTCTTAGTGGCTGGCATGCATTGTGGCAAAGGATTTCCTAGGCGTCCAACCGGGCATCATCGAGTGAACGTTTGAAACATTAGAGATGTGGGCATGAAGAAGTAGGAAAGAAGGGTCCAAACCACTCACTGGTTGAGGGAAAAGGTTGCTGAAACAAGGAATCCCGCCTAGCGACGATCAAGCGTCAGTTACGCGGACCTGCAACAGCACGAGCACCAATTAGAATTCTTGCCTATCCTTCCTTGCCGAACTCCCCAAGAATCAAAGCTCCAAACGATAAAACCAGCAGTGAAAACCAAGGAAATCGAAAGCAACACCAAATCAAAATCCCAAGCGACAATCAAGAAAACCAAGCAACCAAACACGAAAACTATTGGACTCGTTTCAATAGAGGCCTTTCCATGAGTTGGAAAGGATCATCGCATTTCGTCCGTGGCAAGAAGATGCCGAAGATCTAAGCTACGACTCAGACGGACTAGCCACAAGCCTAATTATATAGTGCACATCCCGGTCGGATCGGGATTTGAGGCACTACACTGAACACATAGTAATTTCTTTCTCGCCTCCCTTTCAACAGAGGCCTGGAACTCTTTGAAAGTGGGCAGCGCCTGATCCTTGGTCTTTATGGCATAGACCCAAACCTTCTTGGAACAATCATCAATAAAAGTCACAAAATAAGAAGCACCACTAATGCTTTTACCTTCATAGGACCGCAGACATCCGAGTGAATCAACTCGAGTAACACCGGCTTCCTTGAACTTGGGTGACTTTGGAAAGATATCATATTTTATTTCTCTGCCAAACAGTGTGTACATCTCTCCAATTTTTTAGACTTTAGCCCTGGAATCACCTTCTTGTTCACCAAGTAGCTCATCCCCTTCTCGCTAATATGGCTGAGCCGCCTGTGCCACAACTCAGTAGACGCATCAGTAGATGCATTCACCTCTTGTGTCCCATGTGTGCTCCCTTCCATATAATAGAGTCCAGACTTCTTGCTTCCTCTAACAATCACCATCAAATCTCTGGAAAGCTTCCACTGACAGTTTTCGATGAGGTTGAAGAAACCATCTTCATCCAACCTTCCAACCGACACCAGGTTGAAATAGATATCAAGGACATGACAGATATCTTTGAGAACAAGAACTGCACATGTCTTTGTCCTCAAATGCACATCTCCAACAGCAACAGCTTTCGACACATCTCCGTTGTCCATCTTCAACACTCCACAGTCGCATGTTGTGTAAATAGCAAATAGTGTCATGTTGTGAGATACGTGCGCTGAAGCACCTGGGTCCACCAGCCAAGATTTGTCATCGCAGGTAAGGTTTATAACTACCTCATCACCTACAATGATCACGTTGCCTCCATGTGCCGAGGCCGCCGTTGTAGTGTTCTCACTTTTCTTCCCCTTGTCGCCCTTCTTCTCCCTCTTCCAAGTGAAACAGTTTTGCTTAATGTCGCCCTTCTTGCCACAATTGTAACACTCTGAGTCCTCGTACCGACTCTTGGACTTGCCCCTGCTCTTGTCTCTGCCACCACCTAAACCCCTGCTCTTGCTCCTTCCGCGGCTCTCTGAAACTAGCGCCTCTGAGTGGGATGTGGATGAAGTGCCTTGAGAACATTTTCACATCTCTTCATTCAGTACCCCGCTCTTGGCAAACTCCAGACTGACCACGCCTTCCTGAGCAAAAGCGATCATAGACACTCGTACAGTTCCCCACGAGTCTGACAATGTACACAACAGCCATAGTCTCTGAACCTCGTCGTCGAACTTAACTCCCATCGAGGATAGCTGGTCAACCACGCCTTGGAACTCACTCAAATGATCCGTAACAGACGCACCATCTTTGTACCACAGACCCATCATCGTTCGGATCAGGAATAGCTTGTTTATCTCGGTCTTCTTCGCATACAAAGATTCCAGCTTATCCCACAGCGTCTTCGCGTGCTCAATATTGGCAACGTGATTGTACACGTTCTCGTCAACGAACTGCCTGATATATCCATACACCTGTATATGCTCGAACTTATAGTCCTCTTCGGATTTGTCACTGGGCTTCTCGGACGCAAATACTGGAAGATGCAGCTGCTTGACGAACAGCAAATCCTTCATCTTGCTCCACCAATAATGATAGTTGGTGCAGTTTAGGTTTACCATGCGCACCGGCTTCGCGTCCATCTCTCCTTCCTGGTTTACCTGTCAACTCCTGACCTCTCTAAACTCCAGAACCTTGCTCTGATACCACTTTGTTGGGAACGAAAGCGCGAAAATCGTTCCCAAAATCAGAGAGTATCTGCGAGAGAACCGAACAAAAGCACACAAACCAAAAACGCTAAACACAAATCGCAGACAGAAAAAAATTTAGGTGAAAAATCTAAATGAAAAAACTATGGGACGATCGGAATCCAACCCTGAAAAGCCTCCACTAATGGAATAAGAAATACACTGACTCCTTACAAACTTCTCACCGATCCAAACGGATCGCCACAACTCTTTGGAATAGAAAATATATCACAGACAAACGAAGAACGAAGATGACGAGAAAAGAATTATCTGAAACCGATCTCCTCTTCGAAATAGCTTTCAATCTCTTCCTCTCTCCTTCCAATGTTGTAAAAGCACTCTTGCCTCATTTTGCAATATTTTTTAGATATATTTTAGGGATATGAGACACATAATATATATAGCCTCAAACTCACAACTAGTATTCCTATTATATATAGGAATACCCAATCCAAATCCAAATTCATTGACATATTCCTATTATATATAGGAATATTCAATCCAAATCTAAATCCATTAACATATTCCTATTATATGTAGGAATACTCAATCAAAATATATTGAAGTATTCCTATTATATGTAGAAATACTCAAACAAACTCCAGAATATTTTTCACGTAGGTTGGAAACCCGACCCACTCAAACAATTTGGACTCCATACTCCAATCATGCCTATTTGAGTAATAGTTAAACTTAACAAGTCTACTCCAAGAGAAATATGAAGCACCCGGAGGTTTCAATCTCCATTTTTATAACAGAGAAATATTAAAATTTCTCAAATCAAGGACCTCGAGACCGCCTTCTTTTTTGCTTCTGCATATAGAACTCCACTTCACTACACAATTATATGAGAAAAAAAAAAAAAATCCTTATCCCCTCTCCATTTATTTTTTACTCATAGGTCGGGAATGGTCTTTTTGACCACAGTGGCAATACCAGAGGACAATCTGACTATTTATGGAGCCACGCCCTAATTTCTGACCAGATATATGAGCTTATCCAAAAGAAATGCAATTTCTCGAGTGATCATAAGGCGTCAAAAGAATGTGATAAAGCCTTACATGCTGCTGATAAAGAAGCAGGAAATATCGACTCCTACAACATCTATGCTCCAGTCTGCCATAACTCCAGCAAATCAAATTGGTCTGGCATAGCGGTAAGATACGTACTGATCCGAACTGATGAACAATGCTTATAATTTCTCCTTAAGTAAGCTGGCAGTCATCAATTGTTGTAATTGCTAACAGATGGCAGATTATGATCCTTGCACGGATAACTATGTCTCTCGTTATCTTAACACTCCGTCAGTACAAAACGCTCTTCATGCAAATATCACTGCACATATTCCGCAACCATGGAAAGTATGCAGGTATTGATCACAGTTGTTTTTACCGCATTTTTCCTTGGAGGGTATTCGGTAATACCATTTGTTGGAGCACAACGAAAATAAATCCAAGAAATCAGAGAACATCTCAGAGAAATTTCAGATAAGAATTTACGTGGTTCGGCCAAGATGCCTAAATCCACAAACGAGGGTGGTTCATTTTCACTATGAAGAAGAAAAGGAATTGCAGCCCTCTCAATACTTCTCTCCTTCCTCTCAAGAACTCTCTACCACAAAGATAAAAAAGAAGAAGAAAAAAAAAACCTCTATCTCAAAACTCTTGCGTTGAACTTATTCAACAACTTTTGCCCACTTGTGTTGAACTTATTCAACAAATTTTATTGAGCACAATTGCGATGTATGAAGAAGAACCTACCATCCCTTTATATAGCATATCATGTATTCATACATGGAAGTCCAATCTTATACAGTCTTGCTATAGGTTGGAAACCAATATATGGAATTGACATATGTTGGAAAGCCATATATGGAAAACCAATATATGGAAATCCAATCATATATATGGTCAAAGTCAAAATTGGTCATTGGCCTATTTTTGTTTGACATTTTTTCACCATTTTTTCTCTCCATCTCATCCATTGTTTCTTTACTACGAGCTCTATTCAGTGACCAGGTATTGCATACATATAAGGATCCACCTACTACTATGTTCCCTACCATCAAGTTCCTACTTGATAGCGGAATGCGTATGTGGTTCTACAGGTAAGTTGGTGAAAACAGGTTGTCTACTACATATCTAGACTCTTGTTGCTAATATACAAGAAATGCTAACTTTTGTAGTGGCGATATCGATTCGGTATGCCCAACAACATCTACGAGGTACTTCATCAAATCGCTTGGATTGACCGTAACGAAACCTTGGCGCCCGTGGTATCTCAACAAAGAGGTAATAAATGCTGTACATGTCCACTCTTTCCTATACAAAGTAAGATTTTGCTTATGATTTATCACATATATATATACCGGAAAATATTGACTAAAACCAGTTATGAAATCAATGGTACCAGGTTGGAGGTTATGTGGAGGAGTATAATGGGATAACATTGGCAACAGTAAGGGGAGCTGGGCATCAGGTTCCCTCTAATCAGCCCGAAAGAGCATTTATGATGATTTCTTCGTTCCTCGAGGGAAAGCTGCCACCTCCTTAAAATTTCTGAAGAGCATTATGTTTGCTGTTATGAGAATGAGAACAAATGTAATTTTTAGCCGAAAAATTTCCTATAGAGAAATAAATTATTAGGATACTATTCATGCTGATTTTAAATTCAGATGTAACCTCAAGAACTAAATCTTCATTCATATTCATATTTTTGTAAGTGTCATGACTGCTGAGCCTTAGTCATTAACCTTACTTTTATTCTTGTCTTAACTGCTATGTAAAAACTTGTATATGGCCAAAGATCCCAAAAGGCAATATAAACTTTTCCAACTCTAACAATTTTAACCCCTTAGATTTCCAAGCAATAAAATGCAGTTTGAAGTATCTGCTATTACTTACTTTGCAGTAGTGTAAGGGATGTCACATTATATTCGAAAATCATACACAAGAGCAAACGAAAAAGCAGGACCACCAAAAAGAACGTAATATGAGGAACTTGATAGCTGTGGCCTAATTCTAGAATGCTCAAGTCAGGTCATATTTATAGTTATTCCGATTGTTTTTTGTGACATATTTCTTGCTAACAAAATTTTGTTGTGATCGCATTGCCAAAGGGCCTGGATGTTCCTCCCTCATGGGAGCCATGATGGAAATAGGACATTTCAGAGTAAATAGTGATGGTGAAACACTTTACAGAACGTTACGTACCTCAGCTTGCTTCGACCATCTATGGAAACAACAATAGCTCCAATCAAAGCACCATCAATCTTCAAGGAATTGCTGTGAGTGTTAGAGAACAATATAGGTTCAGTCTTCGTATCTTGTCAAATTAATGCATTCAGTTTGCTATTTACCTTTTTTTTTAGCCAAATTTTATTAAGATTAGATCAATAAATTTAACAATACAAAATAACAACTATGAACCGTATAAAAAAGTCAAATTTGAGAAGATAGAAACAGGAATAGAATTCTGGGTTTGGAGTCTACCTTCTTCCCAAAATGAAAATGTTGGGACCTCTCAAAAGAATTTACCAAAGAATTCGGCGACAAACTTCATATTGGAAATTCTCTGGTTTCTTTCCTGCCAGGCACACCAATTAGTGGTCATTTTACCACAATCACCAATAAGTAATGAATCTTTTGGAATTGAGTTTTTCCGTATGGTCCAATAGTTCATAAGATCTGTAAGCATATTTGTGATATTTATGACATTATTCAGCTTCTCCCACAGGATACTGACAAAACTAAAATGGAGGAAAATATGATTTGAGTAATTTATTCAGCTTCCAAGCATAAGCATGCAAATAATGGTCAAAATAAATTCTTTTTTTTTCTTTCAAGTTGTCAACGGTAAGCAACTAATTTCTAGTTGCAAGTCATATCAAAATCCTGACATTTATTTTTAGTCGATCGAGTTCTCCAAAGCCCATTTGCATAACAGGGAAATATTAAAATTTCTAAAATTAAGGTCCTCGAGTCCGCCTTCGCTTCTGCTTATGCGTATAGAACTCAACTTCACTACACAATTAGAGGAAATTGAATTTACTTAACCCCTCTCCATATGTTATTTACCCATAGGTCAGGGAAGGGTAATTTTGACCAAAGTGGCAATACCAGAGGAGCATATGACTATTTTTTTTTTTTTTTGTTTTTTTTGAGAAGAAATGAAATTTTCATTCAAATCATAGACTGTTGGTCATATATTTTTGGATATGAGCCAATGTACAAGGAGGAGGCTTCCTATAAAGCTTTGACGAAGCAGGTAAGTCTATACATAAAGACTACTCATTTGCTAAAGAATGAGCAGCCATGTTAGTGAGTCCGGGAGAGTATACAATTGAAATGTTACTATTGATGTAGTAGAGATTACGACATTCTTCAAGCACGTACATGACGAATTCTCCATAGGATCGATGTCTGAATCCTTATTACGAATGGCATCGATTATAATCCCCCTTCGATGAGCTTATTCAAATGAAACGCAATTTCTCTGAGTGATGATCATAAGGCGTCAGAGGAATGTAATAAAGCCTTAGATGCAGCTGATAAAGAAGCAGGAAATATCGACTTCTACATCATCTATGCTCCAATCTGCCATCACTCCAACAAATCAAATTGGTCTGGCGTCGCGGTAAGATACTGATCCGAACTGATGAACAATGCTTATAACTTCTCCTTGAGTAAGCTGGCACTCTTCAGATGTTGTAATTGCTAACAGATGGGAGCCCCGCCGTCGCTGCAGATATCCAAAACATATAATGATTCACCTACTACTATGTTGCCTACCATCAAATTCCTACTTGATAGTGGAATGCGTATGTGGTTCTACAGGTAAGTTGGTGGAAAAAAGAAAAGATTATCAACTACATATATATCTAGATTCTTTTTGCTAATATCAGAAAAATGCTAACTTTTGTAGTGGCGATATCGATTCGATATGCCCAACAACATCTACGAGGTACTTCATCAAATCACTTGGATTGACCGTAACGAAACCTTGGCGCCCGTGGTATCTCAACGAAGAGGTAATCAATGTTGTGATGACCACTCTTTCCTATACAGAGTAAGATTTTGCTTATAATTTATCATATATATTCCGGAATTTAATATTGACTAAAACCAGTTGTGAAATCAATGGTACCAGGTTGGAGGTTATGTGGAGGAGTATAATGGGATAACATTGGCAACAGTAAGGGGAGCTGGGCATCAGGTTCCCTCTAATCAGCCCGAAAGAGCATTTATGATGATTTCTTCGTTCCTCGAGGGAAAGCTGCCACCCCCTAAAAATATCTGAACAGCATTATGTTTGCTGTTATGAGAACAATGTAATTTTTAGCTGCAGCTTAATAATTTTCTCTCAACGTTTGCTGCTAGGACACATAAATTATTTGTGTTTTGTCTTCATTTCCGGGACTACCTATTGTGCACATCTGACAATTTATGTATCTCATATTCCATATATGTATCGTGTCCTTTTCCGTGTCAGCGTTGGTAATATACAACATATCTCAAGAATAGACACAAAAAAGGTTCTCATTATATATAAGTTCTGAATTCTTTCAGGTTAAAACTAGGGATTGAATTTTCGATATTGCCTCCCAACGACTGTCAGTTATTACGATGTGGATCCGATCAAAAGTTTGGGTGTCTACAGTCCAGATCACTCCAAGGCCTAGGTTTTCAATAAATATTTTTTTCATTGTCCCGTGGAGTAGGTCGATCTTGACCAAATGACATAAATCACTTGTGTTCTTTGTGTTTATTATTCGGTTATTATTGTGCTTTGTTATTCTCGTCATTATTATAACTGTATGGTCATGTTCTTGCTTCCACGTGTGTCGCACAACA
The DNA here is from genome assembly GCA_036927795.1 of Iris macrosiphon. Classification (NCBI taxonomy): domain Eukaryota; kingdom Viridiplantae; phylum Streptophyta; class Magnoliopsida; order Asparagales; family Iridaceae; genus Iris; species Iris macrosiphon. The sequence continues at coordinate 177,045,160 of JAYESA010000012.1, read as the reverse complement.
ATTGTTATCATAGCTAATTTTTTTCAGGATTTCAATTTCTTGGATCTAGGTTAACGATAGGTGATGACATTGGTCTGTTTCCTATCTTTCTATATTGGGATACTTGAAATCGTTGGTTTATTAAAGTCCAAGAAATTTTTGCGATTTGGAAATGGTGATTAACAATGTACATAGCACAAATTTTAAGGTGGAGAAATTTAATAATGGGAACTTTTCTTTGTGGCATAGAAGGGTTAAGGTACTTGTCAAATATGGAGTCTTTAATGCCATCGCGGGGAAGGATAAAAGACCTTCGGATATGACAGATGATTCATGAGAAGACATGGATCAAAGAGCACAGAGCACAATTGAATTTTGCCCCGCGGATGAGGTCATGTACAATGTCATGCAAGAAACTTTTGCGGTTGATTTATGGTTGAAGCTCGAGGGCTTGTATAAGACAAAGTCTTTGTCTAACAAACTTTAACTCAAGAAGCCACTCTATAGTCTATGCATGATGCAAGGGACCCAGATTCTTAGTCACCTGAATAACTTCTATAAGATAGATAGCGATCTATATGTCTCGAAATAAAGTTAGAAGAGGAGGACAAGACACTTTTACTCCTATCTTAGCTTCCAAAGTCGTATGACCATTTAGTGACAATAATTCTCTATGGAAAAGATTATGTTCAACACATGTGAGTGAGAGGTCTTGTATATTGTTACTGAAAGCACCTTAGATTGGGAGGGGATGAATAGAGTGTAACAAATAATTAAGCACAATTAAGAATGCTAATAGATAATTTAAAATAAGTGTTAGAAATGAGATAAGAATACAAATATACGATGTATCCATGTATCCTCCGTGAGACCTTCCAGTCCTAGAACTTTTCCAGTTTTAATCCACTATTATATATAAAAATAGTTATATATACTTGTGAACTTTGATCCGATGGCTTCATCGACTTCTTACACACAAGCTTTGATACAAAGGGCTGACTGACTTTTACACTAGCTTTGATTCGAATGCTTGCTGACTTCAACCTCTTATAAGAATGATTTTGATTTTCTCACAGCAATTTGAAGATCTCACTTTATAATTCAATACAAACTCTATCTTAAATAGACTTGGCAAATGAAAGCTCTGGTATATGCAAAGAGGTTTAGAGTATAGGATTTTCAAGTGTATCGTCTGATAATTTTAGACTACAAAAAAGTTTATAGATAAGTGAAAATTGAAGGCTCAAAGAGTTTTGTAATAAATGAAGCCAAAAGGAGTTGATATATATATATATATATATATATATATATATATATATATATATATATATATATAGCACACACACCAATCTCAAAATATAGTTGCTACTGTGCATGCAGTATTGGCATACTGTCTAACACAGTAAAGGCTATAAAATTAGTTGTTACATCATTTAATGTTGCATAGACTACTCAAAGATAATATATTGTCGGTATACTGTCGATATACTGTTGTGACAATTTTGTGTGCAGCTAGAAATGACAGAAAGCAGTTGGAACAAAGTTTTTGCTCAGTATACAGACAATATATTGTCGGTATACCGACGGTGTACCGATAGTATATTATTTTGGAATTTTTTGGTTATTTGGTTTAGTTTGGGAGCTTTTGTTTGTCATTACATATTGAGTTACAATCATTTTTAGATTACAATAAATATAAAGAAATACTACACTGAAAGCTTGTCTTCTTCAACTTTGTTCATCATGATGTCTATTGTCCAAATAAAATAAGATCTGAAAATTTTGATTAGCTTTCAGAGGTTTCGTTTTGGAACTGCCACGAGGGACGTTGTCCCGTCGACCCCTGATTGTTGACAAGTTAATGGAACCCCCAAAGCCTTGTTGTAGACATGAAGATGTCGTGGAGGGTTTAAGGAAATTGTTGGGCTAACAGTATATTGGCCCATCCTTCTTAATTGCATATGCCCATCCTTCTTAATTGCATATGCCCATCTTTAATCTTATTTATTGTTTTCTGCAAAATAAATGTTAGACAAACAAAGATATACATAGTATCAAGGATGATACGATTAATACACACTAGAACTATACCAAGTTTAAGTTTTATCAATATATTGATTGCATGAGCATTAATGATTTCATAATACTAAATTTGATCGATTAATCACAATAAAAAAAACTTAAATTAATTATTGGCTAACATGTACTACTTGATCGTGGTTACCTTGTTACTCTTGTTTATGTAGAATCTAGTAAACCTTGTGTATCTTGTGATCTAGTAATAAGTACGGGTATAGGGGAAAACAGTCGCTATGCTCATGAACTACGATCTATATACATATTCATAATCATGTGAATATGAGTTTCATATACCAGCATCATGCTCAAATTATCCTAAGTTGTCCACGTGTAAAGTGTTAATTCCTAAAAACACTTTCGAGCACTTAGATAGTATGTATAGTTTCATTGTCTTTCTTGTACTGTTATCATGATGTTATCTAGTATCACCCCATTCCTGATAGTCCTATCATCTCTGGTTAGTTTTATTACTTATGCTACCATATAGATTGTACACAGATCATGTTATACATATTGGTGATGTTTCTATTCATTCTTTACATGTTTATATAGATTACATATTTTAGTCATTGATTGGTATTATGTACGTACTTGCTTTCATCTTGACTGAATAATGTTTACAACTTAGATGGCTCTTCCTATGGTGCTTTGTGATTGACATTGAGCTTTGTTGACGCAGGACGAAACCCAAAAGAGATCCAAAGGAGAGATGATTTTTATGAAATTATGGATTTGAAAAAATTTGGGCACGGAAACTTTAATCGAAATGTCAACAACAACGATTATATATTTATCACAAATAAGTTTAATAGAAAGACAAGTATAATACTCAATAATACCCGATTTGGAATGACGAGTAGATGTTGTTGGATCTCAATACTTGACTTTTGTACTCGAGACCGTTGGAGACGTCAACGTCGGAAGGCGGAGAAAGAAATAAGATAGAGAGATCCACTTTAGGGTTTTGACATCGCACCATACAAACTCAAAATAGATTTCTCATTCTCAATTCTTCGATTCATAACTGATGAGGTTACAAACTATTTATAGGCTCTAAAGAAATAAAAAGAAAAATTCAATCTCTAAAGGCTTATCTAAGACCTAAATCGTAGCCGATAAAACAAATAAAAAAAACCAATATCTAAAATAACCAAAATTAACTATAAGATAATAAAAAATCTAAATCTGTTTTCCATCATTCTCCTCGGCTTCGAAATATTGACCTCCTGGTGAATCATGTAAGCGTAAAATTCGAGAATTATGCTCCTAGTAATGTCTTCCAAATCGGCCATAACGGATGCCTCTACTTCGACAAGGTAGTCAATATTTAGGCTTCTGACAAGATGACAAAATTTTACGGTGGCACTGGCGGTTGTGGAAGCGGAAGAAGCAAAATGACCAACAATGATCTATCATGAAGCTCCTCTATAATCGGTGTTTATGTCTATGTATCCAAAGAAGCAAAATGGTCGTTCCTACAATCAACTACTATTTTCTGCAAACTATCACAATTATTTTTAATAAAGAAATAATAGAAATTGTTCATCGGATTGATTATTAGAATACATTCAAAATATTTGGAAGATTCAATAGGTTCTTTAAATTATTGAAATAATCAGACTTATTTAATTCTTCCAGGGATGTTATATAAATGTCAAAATTGATTAATGGTTTAAATCTAGACCTAAACTCGGACTTGGATCTAACTAGTGACTCATCTACAACATACTATGTAGGTTCTACTAATGATTCTTTTAAGGATATAGGATCATCATTAGCAATAGTTTCTGTCTTAATCTGGTTGAAATATTCATCAAGCAACTTTTTTATTTTGGCAAGCATTTTATCATAAATATCATCGATTATTGCACAAACTTGTTGGGAAAATTTTTGTGTAGACATTCTTGTATGGGTCTTACCTACCTACGTATCAGATATTCCTAAACCAGGGTTTAGCTCTAATACCAATTTGACGCAGGATGATGACCCAAAAGAAAGATGCTTTTTATGAAATTAGAGATTTGGAAAGATTTGGACGCGGAAGCTTTAATCGAAAAATGAACAACAACTATTATATATTATTGGAGAATCCCTTTATTCTCCCTCCTCTTGTTATTAGTCATTATTAGAGAATATCTTTTTGTTATTAGTCATTATTAGGGAAAATTTTCTATTTTTATTTAGTTTTATTTTTCCTTAAGGTTCTCCTTGATTCAAGGATGAATATTAATTATATTTATTCTATTTAAACCACCCTTGGGGCTTAAGAATAAAATTGAAGCATTCACCACTTATTTTCTAATATGGTATCAGATCCAGGTTTCCTAACCTAGGGTTTGTAAGGCTCTCAAATGGTCGATTCCAATAGATGGCAGCGAGCCCTCACCGGCTCAACAAACAATGATGACTCCTCCATAACAGAAGGCAAAGCAGGCCGTGGCGATGGTTGTGGCGATGGTTGTGGTGCTGGCACTAGCGGAGGTGTTGGTCACGGTGCTGGCGGAGGCGCTAGTCGCAGTGCTGGAGGCGGTACTGGCCGTGGCGATGGCGGCGGCAATGGAGACGAAAGGTCTTTCAAAGACAGCGACTTCAACACAGGTTTTAATGATCATGAGGGATCCTCAAATTCCCTCAAGGTCAATGTTCCTAAGATGAATGGGAAAAATTATAATGAATGGGCCCAAACCGTTCGTTTGGTATTGGGCAAACCTTGGTGTGATCACTGCAAACGCGCATGGCATACGCGTTAAACATGTTGGAAGCTCCATAGAAAGCCTCTGAACTGGAAGAAGAAAGGTGGTAATGAGGGTTGTGCATTCTAGGCTAGTAATTCAGATCAAGGACATCAATCTTCTTCAACTCAACTTTCACTCACGACGGGACAACTAGACAAACTGTTCAAACTTCTTGAATCTCAAACTCCTTCTTGCTCTATAGCACAAAAAGGTAATTCTGCTCTTTTTCGTATCAGTCCCAACCATACTAGGATATTAGATTCAGGTGCAACCGATCACATGACAAGTGAATCTACTTTATTTTCTTCATATAGTCCATGTACAGGGTATCAAAAAATAAAAGTCGCAGATGACTCTTTTTCAGCCATTGCAGGTAAATATTCAGCTGTGTTGTCTCCGATGTTGACTCTTAAAGATGTCCTTCATGTTCCAAACCTATCTTGTAGCCTAGTGTTTGTCAGTAAATTAGCCCAAGAAAAAATTTGTCAAACTAACTTTTTTCGTTCTCACCGTGTCTTTCAGGATTTGAACTCGGGGAAGATGATTGACAGTGCTAAGGAGAATGGAGGAATCTACTACTTCGACATTGGACCTAAATCACAACTACCTTCCAAATCGATAAGTTCCTGCTTTGAGTCTTGTTTTGTTTCGAATAATGATGACAACATTATATTATGGCATTTACGATTAGGTCATCCTAGTTTTCGTTATTTCAAATACTTGTTTCCTAAGTTATTGCGTAATAATGATTTGTCTTTGTTTAAATGTGAATCATGTAAATTTGTAAAACATCATCGTTCCTATTTTCCAATACAGCCTTATAAACCATCAAAATATTTTTCTATTATTCACAGTGATGTTTGGGGCAATAATCGTACAAGTACACTTTCTCACAAAAAATGGTTTATCACATTTATAGATGACCATTCAAGAGCATGTTGGGTGTACTTATTAATGTGATAACCCGTTCCATTCAAGCGGACAGCCGATTAAAACGGCGTAAGTGAAACGACCCGATCCGCTTTGCTCAGCAAGATGACTCGTTTGAGGCAAGGGATTTTCAGACTTGGCCCTTCAGGAGTTCAGACTTAGACTTTCAAAGGCTTTCTCGAAGTATCGCTCGACCGAGTAGAATCATCGCTAAGGTGGGTGGCTACGATGAACTTGTCTTTGCTTAGCCAGCACACTTAAAATATGGACGATACATGCTAGTCGCTAGGTGAATCACCCCATGCATTCTAATAAAGAATACAACGCACCTAGCTAAGGAAACAATCCCAACTTGTATTGCTTGTGTTAGAACATGGAAATAAAACTTGGCTTATAAATGGACCCTCGCATGCTACCTTTGCCTTGTGCAAGTAAACCCCGCTATGCCTCGAGTAGATCGTTGTATACTCTCCGTAGTGCATTGCTTCACTTGTTTACACTGCACGCCCATAGATTATGTCGCTCGATATGTCCCTTTACGGTTTCACTCCTCGCACTACCCCTTAGACCGTGCCAACATAAATGCTTATGTTTCATATGAATGCATGCTTGCTTACTTGTAGCTTGTACTTGTTGCCTCGTTTCAATGCTTGTCACAAAATTTATACCACAACCGTGTAACACTACATTGTCTTGCTTTCATCTAAGTTTCCCGGAAGACTATCGAATAGTCGTTCCGTGCAAGTATGAACCTGAAAGTATTCGGGACCGTTAGGTCGCCAAGAAAATTCCCGAACCAGGGAATTTGCACCGTCAATAATCCAAGAATCACAGCTCGTGGAGCAATGCTCGACCCATACTGAATTAAATGACTTAGGAGTCAATATATATAATCGTAAACAATCATGCCTTGAACTTGTACCTAATATATCCTGACTTGTTCCGGTACCTGACCAGAGGCCCAGACGATTAGAGACTTGCATGGTCACGGACAACTTGGTGCACAAGGGAGATCTTCGGATCTCGTTCCGCAGACGATCTCCGGGGCACCGGGGCCAATCCCACCAGTCGGAACCTCATGACTATAGTCGTCTACGTCGGACGAGATGTGTGCAATGCCCCATGTGCCTCTTGTATACCATTTCGTCCATGAGACTACACCGTCCTCTATGGCGTCGTGCCAGTGACCTCATGTTCATATAGATAAGTCATCCTCGCTTAGCGGCAATATGTGTGTGAGTTATTGCATCGCATCCAGTAAGCTGAAACACCTGAACGATTATAAGTATAAGTCATCTATACAAATTGAGCAACCTGAGCAATCCATCGAACATTTGAACATCCAATGCAACACACCTGAGTAATCCTTATAACTCGTGCACTTGAAACAGTACCTCACACATGACACTTTGTTTGCTTATGTTATTGCCTCTGGATTTCATTATAAATGATTGTGTTTGGTTTAACTTGGTTTGCCTTGGACAGGGAAGGACAAATGATAAGTTGGTAAGTCTCGTCGTGTTACTCTTAATATCGCACGGCGCACTGCCACACGAGTTAGGCTTTTCATAAATGCCATAAAACTGATCTTAAGGCAAGACTAGAAAGATAACTCAATAGATTATGCACGGAACCTATATAACGTGTTTGGATTTGTCGAGCGGGCGAGAAGTCTCTCCACTAGTGCATTCATGTACTAATAGCCCACCAGATTGCTTACAGGGTGCGGGAGAACCTCGTTCGGTGCAGAAACCTCCTTCGTGTGTGCTAAGGCGTAAAGTTCGCTCTGGAACCTTGGAGCGTTGCGTCCGGAGCTGAAACACATATACAAGACATAATGTTGGAACATCGCCTATGTATCATTCCACAAATATAGCCACTTGGCACGCTTTTATTGTTTCAGAAAGAGAGAGGCTTGAGCGACTTATAATCTCGGACAAGCGCTGCTTGTAACACTTGTTCAATATCAATAAAGAGCTTATTTTACTTCTATATTTGTGTTATTCAATGATTCCGCTATTGACGACTCTGTGAACTTGTTACCAATCGCCTGTGCATTTCTTATTCCACTGCACTTGGACTATCTGTACGACTCTGTGGCTTAGTCATCTTACCGCCTGTTCGGATCATGGCCTTGCACGGACGTGGCTTACGCTTGTGCGACATCACGCCCAGATGGGAACGATCGTCCCGCGGGAGCGCTGGAGCGGTGATTCGCGCCCAACAGGGACGGCCGATTACCTGCGGAAGATCGGGGTGTGACAATTAAATGGGAAATTCGATGTTTGTCAGGCTGTAAAGATTTTTTTTAAAATGGTGCAAAACCAATTTCAGACAACTATTGAAGTCTTTAGAACACTACCAGAAAAACTCAAATTAGCGACGTTTAAAAACGTCGCTAAATGACCAAAACACGTCGCTAATCACATTTAGCGATGTAATTAGCGACATTTTAAAGAAGTCGGAACAAAGCAAGTCGCTAAAAGAAAAAACGTCGCTAAATGTCGCTATGCCGACATTTTTTAGCGACTTAAATGTGTCGCTAAAATTAGTGACGTTTAGCGACGCAGCGTCACTAATTAGCGATGTTAATTAACGTCGCTAAATGTCGCTAATTAGCGACTTATATAGCGACGTTACAACGACGTCTTTAATGACCTGGCAATACTGCCATGTCAGCAATTTGCGACGTACAGCGACGATTTTAGCGACGTATTTAGCGACGTCATTAGCGACTTGTATTAATGTCGCAACTTAGCGACGTATTTAGCGACGTGTAGTAACGTCGCTAAACGTCGCTAATTTTACAGAAAAAATAAAAAAAAATTACTGAATTATTTCCAAACTATTATTCCTGCAGTTTATTAAATACAAATAGACCCGGAGCAACCCTCCGTTAAATTTATGGGTTTGCCAACCCCCTTGGGTTGAACACTCAACACCGGTAAAATAACATATTTAATATGAATAATATAATAAAATTTGAAAAAAAGAAAGCATCCAGCAAATCTCATCGTAAAGAATATGACAAATATATATCCATACAATCTCATCCTAAATAATAAAAAAATACAAATATCCAGCAACTAGCTATACTACTGCGGATCTGCAGGAGGCTGACCACCGGCGCGCATGAAGGATAAGAACAGCTCATACTGGTCCCGTGGAATCGACACCGATGTCTATGGAGAAGACAGTGATGTCGGTGGAGTCTGTGTCGATGTAGGCGCACCAGGAGGCCGTACCCGCTCCAAGTCTGCGAGTCGCTGATTGTAAGAATCCATGGTAGATAACAGCCTCGTACTGCTATGAACCATTGAATCCTGCATCATCGTCAGCCTCTCGCCCATCGATAGTTGTGATGCCTGCAGCTCCATGATGTTGCGGTCTGTCGAGGCTCTAATATCATTTGTCAAATCCCAGAGTTCCGTGATGTTGCGGTCGAGCATATCGAATCGTGCGATGAGCGTCGAATCGTCCGCCTGCGGCTGGGACCGGGACTGCTCCTCCATCCTTCGCAGCAACTCGTCACGGAGAGACGCAATCTGATGGTCAACGGCCTCCTGGACTCTGGCCGACGACTGTGAGGGCTATGTGGAATGCGCAGCTGTCGGGGAGGCCCTAGATGACTGCGTCGCAACCAGGGCGCCATAGGATCCCGTACCGTAGTACGTACCCCTCTGGAGACCACCAGCTGCGGTCACCCACAGGTCGTCCGCCGACGAAGCTGGAGCGGGATGCGAGGAAGTACCAGCCTCTCCAGGTGTAGGTACACTAGCAGTCGCCCGCTCACGCAGCCTAAGATACTCAGCCTAGAAATGTTTGGAAACTCGATAATTGCCTAAGTTATATTAAAATTAATATAAAGTAAAGTAATACTTACATAGGTCTGCGAGGCCCTCTCATCAATGAGATTTCCGTCCTTGCGATGGGTGGCCAAGAAGACGGTCACCATGTTTGCATCCTCACCCCTCTGTACCTGTTAAAAATATATTATTTAGTACTAAACTTAAACATTTTTTCTACTACCATTTTATGGTACTTACATTAAAATAATATATTTTAAAAGAAATTATTGCCTGGATCGACGTCTTTGTAGTTCGAAGATTTGATACACAAACAACTGTTTTTTGTGGAATCAAGATCCAGAAAGCTGTCTCTGATAGGAGCATTTGTTGACTTGAACCTGAACCCATTCACACAAAAACTTGGCCATATTTTAACGGCAGTAATTGGTCCCTTGGCTAGAGTTCTAATAGATTCAGTCTCGGGTGTTATTAGACGATCGACCTAAATACCAAAGTAGCGATAGTAAGTTATTTGTTTTGCAAGTGCAGAAATAAAAAGTAATTACCAAGCATCTTACATATGCGCTCAACCAAGAAGGAAAATGGCATCTCATTTATTGTTCTACTTCTTCGTCTGTTATGTAGGGTCTAACCGACCTCAACTCATCATTATATGTGCTGAAAAACAATAAAGCAACTGCTGATTAGTAGCATAATAGTATCTTATTACATTGAGATGATGTAAACGTGGACGTATTAATTACTTACCCCTCTAGCTTCTCCACTTCATCCTTGTCGCAATTGAGTAATATATACAACTGAGCAGCCCTTAGCTCGTCGTCATTCAAATATCTCTTCTTTATTTTTCCCGAAAGCTTTTCGGACGCATTGAATACTTTGAGTATTACATCATTAGATTCCTGATATGCGTCGTCGTTTCTCGGAGCTTTCGTTCTATTAGTAGCAACATGCGGTTTGAAATACGTCAAGCAAAAGTTTGTAATCTTCTCGAGAACATAAGCTTCACAAATAGAGCCCTCAACTCGTGCCTTGTTTTTCACCTTTCTCTTTAGGTGATTCAGATGCCGCTCGAAGGGGTACATCCACCGATAACCGACAGGACCACCAACACGTGCCTCATAGGAAAGATGAATTGGCAAATGCTCCATAGAGTCGAATAATCCAGGAGGAAACACCTTCTCGAGCTTACATAGTGTTACCGCAATGTCCTTCTCTTGCTTTTCTAGACGATCGACGAGCAACTTAGTACAACAAAGATCTCTGAAGAATATGCTCAGCTCTGTCAATGGATCCCAAATGACCTGCGGTAAGAATTTCCGAAATGCAATCGGAATTAACCTCTCCATGAATACGTGACAATCGTGGCTCTTCATACCCGCCAGTTTGTTCTCCTTGAGGTCGACGCATCTTCTCAAGTTTGACACGTACCCGTCTGGAAACTTTAGACCCTAAATCCACCTACAAAGTCTCCCTTTATCCTCTTTCTCCAGTGAGAAAACTGACTTAGGTTGCTTTAACTTTCCATTTCCCTCCTCTATAAAATATAATGCAGGACGTTTACATATTTCTTCTAAGTCCAACCTGGCCTTCGGATTATCTTTCGGCTTCCCCTTTACCTCCATTACAGTATTAATTATGTTATCAAACACATTCTTCTCGATATGCATGACATCAAGGTTATGTCTGATCAGATTGGTGCTCCAATATGGCAGATCCCATAATATACTCCTCTTCGTCCAGTTATGGGTGTGACCAAATCCGTCACACTTGTACCCCTTAGCAGGCTCTTCGATAGCACTTGGTAAATCTTTTACCTCTTTCCATATCGTGTATCCGGGCCACCTTGGCGGTGGATTGGCCTTCTCCACAACTCCCGCACGAAAAGCATTTTGGTTCCTCCGGTACGGATGATCCTTCGGCAGAAATTGTCGATGACAATCGAAGAAGCACGGTTTGCCTCCGTGTTTCAAACGGAAAGCCTTAGTACGGTCCATACAATACGGACATGAGAGACGACCATGGGTGCTCCATCCCGATAACATTCCATAGGCCGGAAAGTCGTTGATGGTCCACATAAGTGCTGCCCTCATCTAAAAATTCTGCTTTCTAGAAACATCGTACGTGTTGGCACCTAGTTCCCACAGCTGATTCAACTCATCTATCAAAGGCTGTAAATACACATCGATGTTCCTCTTCGGATTGTTCGGACCCGGGATAATAACGGTTAGGAACATATATGGAGTCTTCATGCACATCCAAGGCGGTAGATTGTACGGAGTGACGATCACAGGCCAACACGAATACTGGGAGCCCGAAAGTTCGAATGGGGTAAAACCGTCAGAGGAGAGCCCCAATCTGACATTACGCAAATCTTCGGCAAAATATGGATACTCTCGATCAAAGTGCTTCCATGCTTCTCCATCGGATGGATGATCCAATACTCCTTCGATCTGTTTTTCCCTGTGCCAACTCATGTTTTCTGCAGTCTCCTTAACCATAAACAACCGCTGCAACCGCGGCGTCAAAGGCAAGTAGTGCATCGAATCGGTAGGATTCCTTGCACCGACAGACTTTCCTCTAACAGTGGCCTTGTAGCGATCAGCACCACAGAATCTGCACGCATCTTCATCCTTGTCGTCTTTGTAGTACAATATGCACCCGTTGCGACATGCATCGATTTTCTCATATCCCATCCAAAGCGATCTCACCATCCTCTTAGATCGATAGAAGTCTTTAGGCAACTTTGCACACTCGGGCAAGATCTCTATAATCAAATCGATCAGTCGATTATAGCATTCTTGCGACATGTTAAAATCGGACTTGATGCTCAATAATCTTATAACCACCTCCAACGGTGAATGATCCTCACAACCAGGATATAGTGGAGTCCTTGCATTCTCCAGCAACTCCATAAACTTTGCATCATCGGCATTCGGTGCCTCCTCACCTGCATCATAATTGTCCGAATTGAAACTAGGCCCCGCCGCATCATAAACCATGTTCACCCACCCGTCGTCGTAAGCATCGTGGTCGTGGACATCCATATACGGCTCCACATAATGCTCCGACTCCGATGCTAGAGACACAAGTTCTCCGTGCGCAGTCCACTGATAGTAATTCGGCGTGAAGCCCTTCGAGTACAAATGATATGTGACTTCCACTTCTGGATGATATTGCCTGTTGCGACATCTCACACACGGACACTTAATTTTGGTACCGTCCATGTACTGAGGGAACGCCTTGGAGAACTGCAGGAACTGCTATACACCCTCAATGAATTCATCCCGCACACCGCACATGTCATTAGGATGACGGTTGTACATCCACGAACGATGACGCAGATAGTAATTCATATACATTTCTAGATACTTCTGCAAAAATGACAGTATGTATCATATAAATCATTACATACAGTGGTTTATCACCTAACTTCATAACTTAATCGTACTATAAAAATCATAACTGATATAATACATACTTTCATTTATCAAAACTGCAGCTGCCCCCAACCCCATAGCACTATGAACTGCACTATAAGTGTGCAGTCAACACACTACAGATAGTGTGCCATACTACATAACTGCAGCTGCCCCCAACCACACTCCTAGCTCACTGACTTACCTCAGCATGCTCCAATGCACATTGGGCTGATGTGCCTCAAGTCTCCCCCTGCTCACTGCTAGTAAGCAGTGCTCACTGCTGCTGTTACCTCTACTTGCCATGCTTACATGTGTACCTCAATCTATGTGCTTGTGGGCACTCAAGCCCCTCACATATTCACCATTGCACATCTAAAACCCAACTTGAGTCACGTGCGCTCACTGATACACTTGTATCAGTATACGCCATCTCCTCACTCATTTGCTGCTAACATTAAGTACCATAAATTAAAATATATTGCCCTCAATATCATCATTTTCTCTCCTTAATTTAAAGCTCTGAGTACAATATGTAATAAGACACCATAAGTTTTCATTTGTTAAAAAATAAAGTCAAGTTATACATATCAGACAATAGCACAAGTACATGAACCAAATATTTTTACACTTGAAAATTTATCTGTGAATTCACAGGTAGTATAGTAGCTGACATTTTTCTATTAGGGGTGGTCATGGCCCCATTTTTTACTAGACAGGTTCGTCCATGTTCTTTTATAAGAATTGACAGAAAAAAAAATTATGATCGATTGTCAACCTCGCGTACACTATACTTTTTTGGTTAGAGTTGAGAGTATTTGTTTTGAAGACATGACTTTACGGAACAATATCTACATATGCTAATAGAGAATTCAAGATGAAGAAACTACTATATTTTAATTGTATAGTAGGAACAGGAATCTCATGAAATGATAAAGAACTGTATGGGAATCCCTGAGCCTATGGCGCAAACCTTTGCGCTTTTGTTTCTCAAAAATACTTCTTAAAGAAGTTATCAACCAAGCAATCATTTTTGTCTTGAATTAATCGATTTAAAACTCCATGGTAGTTTACTTAAGCATAAGTATTTCCCTTCATGGTAGTCACAGATAGCAACACACCTACTAGGAAGGACCGACAACGAAATAAAGAACCACTGGAACTCCTACCTCAAGAAGAAAGCAAATCCTTATTCATCCTCCAATTCTCAAGACTCGAGTATCAACCATGTCCTCGTCGACGCCATCGTCGCACATGAATCACCATCGCTCGTCGACTCGGGCCAGTCGGCCCTAACCCTAACCCTAACCCCATGTCAAAAAACCTAACCCTAACCCTAGGTCCTGATCAGTGTCTGTGTCAGTGTGTGTGTGTGTTGTGTCTGTGTCTGTGTCTGTGTGTGTGTGTCGTGTCTATGTCAGTGTCATATGTGTCCTATGAGAGAGAGAGAGAGAGAGAGAGAGAGAGAGAGAGAGTTAGGGTTTACCTAGAGCTCGAGGAGGAGGAGGGGGATGCCGGAGTAGCCGCGGTGGAGAGCCGGTCGACGGAGCGGGGGGGGGGGCGGGGGAAATTTTTTTCTTTTTGAAATTTTGACAGATGGGGAAAAACGAAACCGAGCCCTAATTAACCAAATTTTAGTGACGTTTAGCGACGTCCAATAAAAACGTCGCTAAATTAAATTTTAGCGACGTCAAGGACGTCGCTAAACACGTTGCTAAATATTTTTAATATAAATGTCGCTATATACGTCGCTAAACGTCGCTAACTTAGACATATTAGCGACGTTTAGGGACCTTAATTGAACTTATAGCGACTTATCTTTTAAAATCTTAATAAAAGTCGCTAAATGTCGCTAAATGTCGCCATTTAGCGACGTCTAGCGACGTTTTTATAAGGAGTCGCTAATTTATATATTATTAGCGACATTTCTTTTGACGTCGCTAAAATACGTCGCTAATCTCGCTTTTTCTAGTAGTGGAAGTGACAATGGCTGGGAATACTTCAACACAATTTTGGGTAATTTTTTTTCAAAATGGAATTGTGCATCAAAGCTCATGCCCTAATACTCCCCAACAAAATAGAGTTGCAGAAAGAAAAAATACACACTTATTGGAGGTGTCTAGAGCTTTACTCTTCTCAAATAAAGTACCAAATTATTTGTGGGGTGACGCAACTTTAACTGTTGCATATTTAATTAACAGAATGCCCTCCAAAGTTCTCAATTTTCAAACTCTAATTCATATTTTCAAAGAATATTTTTCTATTCCTCGTGTTTCAACTGATTTGACATTAAAAAAATTAGTTGCACAGTATTTGTTCATGAACATAAGAATATTGGCAAACTCGAACCACGTGCTATAAAATATTTTTTTATAGGGTACTCTCCAACCCAGAAGGGTTATAAATGTTTTGATCCAAAAAACAAGAAAATGTTTGTCACTATGGATGCCACATTCTTTGAAAACAAATATTTTTTGATGATACTCATCTTTAGGGGGGGAACTTAAAGGAAGACTCATTTCAAACTGAGAACATAAGTTTTTTAAATAAGTTGCCCTTGCCTATATCACAAAATTATAAGACTTGTACTTCTACACCAACAAAAAATGGCCATGATTCATTATCTGAACCTACTCCTGTTATGAGTAAGGAACTCGATAAATCCGAGCCTACACTTTCTCATGGAAAAAATAATGAGAATCTTGAAGATGATAATAATGATGAACTAATTAAAATACCACAAAATGATGAGTCATCTAAAGAGAACAGGTTCAAAGTAGGAAACAAGACTTGGAAAGGAAAGGTGTTTGTGAGGAAGAACCATAAAGAAGGGAATGTGTCAACATCTCAACACTGCCATGAATCTGAACCGGAGAATAATCAACCTCCTAAGAAAAGAAAAGTTAAGTTTATCTCTGTTTCTGAGAGTCGTATCAGGTATCCTGATATAGATGATCTCATAGTTGTTAGAAAACCTGTTAGATCTTGCCCTAAATACCCTATGCTTGATTTTATATCATATTCAAACTTGTCTTCATCTTTTTTTTTGCCTTCACCTCCCAATTGTCTAGTGTAAATATTCCAAAGAATGTATAAGATGCTCTAGAAGTTCCAAAGTGGAGGAAAGCTGTATTTGAGGAGATGAAAGCTCTTGAAAAGAACAAAACTTGGAGAGTCGTGACACTACCAGTTGGTAATAAGACCGTGGGACGTAAGTGGGTGTTTATTGTGAAGTATAATTCAGATGGGTTAGTTAAAAGGTATAAGGCTCGCTTGGTAGCTAAGGATTTCACTCAAACCTATGGCATAGATTACTCAGAGACATTTGCTCCTGTTGCAAAATTGAACACTGTCAGAATACTTTTATCTCTTGCGGCTAACCTGGATTGGCCTCTACATCAGTTGGATGTTAAAAAAAAGTTCCTTAATGGTGATCTAAAAGAAGAAGTATACATGGATAGTCCTCCTGGCTTTGAAGACAAATTCGGATCAAAAGTATGCAAGTTGAAGAAGTCTCTTTATGGCTTAAAGCAATCTCCAAGAGCTTGGTTTGAAAATTTTACTCAGTCTATGAAGAACCAAGGGTACACTCAAGGAAAAGCTGATCACACTCTATTCATCAAATTCTCCTCTGATGGAAAATTTACTGCCTTGGTTGTTTATGTAGATGATATTATCTTCACTAGAGATGATACAATTGAAATGAGAAGAGTAAAAGAGAGACTTGCCACAGACTTTGAAATCAAGGACTTAGGGTCCTTGAGATACTTTATTGGTATGGAGGTTGCTCGATCGAAGAAAGAAATTATGGTTTCACAGCAGAAATATATTCTCGATCTATTACGAGAAACAGGAATGAGTAGTTATCGACCAGCCGACACCACCATGGATCCTAATGCAAAACTTTGGGGAGAAGAAAATATTCCTGTTGACACCGGAAGATACCAGAGGTTGGTGGGTAAGCTAATTTACTTGTCTCACACTAGACCTGACATCGCCTTCTGTGTCAGTGTAGTGAGTCAGTTTATGCATTCTCCTTATGAGGAACATCTTGAGATAGTTTATAGAATACTGAGATACTTGAAGGCCAATCCAGGAAAGGGTTTATTTTTTAAGAAGACTAGTGAAAGGAATGTGTCTATCTTCACTGATGCAGATTAGGCAGGTTCAGTCACAGACAGAAGATCAACCTCTGGATATTGTACCTATGTATGGGGTAATCTTGTGACATGGAGAAGCAAAAAATAAGGAGTTGTAGCAATAAGCAGTGCAGAAGCCGGGTTTAAAGCTATGGCTCAGGGTATTTGTGAAGGACTATGGATTCAAAGAGTCTTGGAGGAACTTAAGATGAAAATTGAGCTTCCATTAAAGTTATATTCTGACAGTAAAGCTGCCATAAGCATAGCCCACAACCCGGTTCAGCATGATAGAACCAAACATATTGAGATTGACCATCACTTCATAAAAGAGAAATTAGATGCTGGAATCATATGTCTACCATTTATGACCTCTAGTCAGTAAACTGTAAACATCTTAACCAAAAGTTTGGCAAGACCCGTCTTTGAGCACTTGGTAAGCAAGTTGGGCATGATAGATATCTATGCACCAACTTGAGGGGGTGTTGGAGAATCCCTTGATTCTCTGTCCTCTTGTCATTAGTCATTATTAGAGAAGATTTTTTTTGTTATTAGTCATTATTAGAGAAGATTTTCTGTTTTTATTTAGTTTTCTTTTTTTTCTTGAGGGGGTGTTGGAGAATCCCTTGATTCCTTAAGGTTCTCCTTGATTCAAGGATAAATATTGATTGTATTTCTTCTATTTAAAGCAGCCTTGGGGATGAAGGATAAAATTAAAGCATTTACCACTTATTTTCTAATATATATGTATCACAAATAATTTTAATAGAAAGGCAAGAATAATAATAAAAAATACCCGGTTTGGAATGACGAGTAGATGTTGTTGGATCTCGATGCTTGACTTTTGTACTCGAGACCGTTAGAGACGTCAACGTCCGTTGGAGACGAACATCGGAAGGCGGAGAAGAAACTAAGATTAAGAGATCCACTTTAGGGTTTTGACATCGCACCATACAAACTTAAAATAGATTTCTCATTCTCACTTTTTTGATTCATAACTGATGAGGTTACAAACTATTTATAGGCTCTAAAGAAATAAAAAAGAAGATAAAGTAATCTCTAAAGGCTTATCTAAGATAACCTAAATCATAATCGATAAAACAAATATAAAATAATCATTATCTAAAATAACCAAAATTAACTACAAGATAATAGAAAATCTAAATCTGTTCCCCATTATTTGGGGGTCTTATTTCTCTTTGATATCTTAAAAGTCTGGAGTATGTATATTGCATATGCTTTTTGCTCTTTTTTATCTTAGCTTTTGTTATAATCTTGCTAATATACCATATAATCTTAGTTTTTGTGGATGTTATATAATATTGTGGGCATGATTGATATTGAGGTATAAACAATATACTATAGTCGATACTGCGATATAGGTTGGATATACTCACGTACTCGTATCCTAAAAACGTAATGCCTCACTCTGCATGGTGTATTATGCTGAGTCGGATTGAAACGAGATAGTTAAGTTGGTTGCATAACATAAGTTGGAATGGAAATGAGGCATTGAGTTGCTTGCAAAACGATAAGACGGATTCAGAAACAAGTATTGATTCGGGTTTGGTTTTATTTGCAGGCTTTTATGCAGAACTTTCTAAGGTCGATTTATCACCTCGATGCAGACATTTGCATGAAATCAAGTATCGTGCAACGAAATCAGTGGGTTAGTTCAGAACGGTACAAAGATAGTAAAACTTAAGCGATGGTGCAGTCTTCCTTGAATTCGCTCGGGTCGGATGATTGAGAAGCCTGGCATGCTCGCATGGTTATACTAGTTAAGTAAATCGTGCTTCGTACCAGACCACAAAATTCGGGGATAGGTCATATCGACTCAGGTGAAGCGATAGGCGACGTCGGCTCGACAAGGAACGATAAGCAGATGAGTATAAGGTAGGCGGGCCCTGACCATTCTTCTCTACTCCTTCATGCTTAAAAATATATATTAGTTGCATGCTAGTGATATCATAGATTCTGCGAGAGTGGCTCGGAAAAACATAAGTTGTAATATAGTTGAACACTAATATAGAACATTGAAACAAGTATATTGAGGCATGCATCAAGAGCACGAGTATCGAACAAGAATTATAAGATAGCTTCATAAGTGAAGCAGGCAGTTATGGTTTAGACCATGTAACTGTCAAGATGGGATACGAGATATCTCAAGTAATCGAAAAGGAGAATAGTGCCACAGAACTATCGATCAGGGATAGGGCACCATGGAACACTATGTCGAGAAGCGGCACGGTGACTTAGTTATTGGGACCTATGGGTCACCCAACCAGAACATCGATCGAAAGATTAACGATGTCATGAGGATGGTTTGGTGGGGCGAGTCGACACGTACCTCGCCATACTTATATTTCGAAACGTAGGGCGAGTAGATACGGACCTCGTCGTACTTACAAAGTAAATTGATGCTAAGTATTTGAGTAGGGCGAGAAGACTCGTATATCGCTGTACTTACATTATCGAAACGTTGCATGGATATTAATGATCATGGACTGCCCGTGCACGGGTTAAGGTATTCCTCGAACGAAAGTCGCCGGAGTACCGGGACCGTTTGGCCATGGAGGAATTTGAGAGTGCCATTGAGCACGGTATGATGGGCCATTCAGGCAGGCTTCCTACCTGGGCGCTGAATGAGGCATCGCATACCATAGAAACGGCATTGGGGGACCTCAGGTCGACTCGGACTGAGAGGATGCACCACTAATGACCGTGGCTTTCGGGACCTCTCGAGGGCTTGCAACTCGACTGAGAGGGTGTACCGAAATATCAAGATGAGAATGCCCAATATGATGCTCGTGTCGTCAGTGACTTGCATATAGATAAGACGGTGGGATATCGAACGTTTGAGCCAGGAGGATGAATGTTGCCTTGCGTCGAGCAAGGGTGTGCACATCGGCTATATTCAGAGTTGCTATTGAGCGAGGCGATTCAACGTATTTCATGTGTTTTATAAGCGATACAAGTATTGCTTGCTTAGTTAACGATGTGATTCGAATATAACATGCTTAGAGATCGAGGCGACCGAATATAACAAGTTTACTATCGAGGCGATAGAATATAACATGCTTAGTTACAAAACAAGAATACATGCTTGTCCGCTTAAGTGAATTTAATGCTATATATGCGAATATGCTTTCATAACTTTCAAGTTTACATGCGAGCATGATTTACTGCTTTCGAGTCGTGCCTCAACATGAACTAAAATTCATTTAAGTTCTAATAGAAAGATCACTAAAATCTGTATGCTTGCCATGATCATTTAGTGTCGGTTTAGACGAGTGGGTTATCCTGCTCACCAGTACAAGTTACGTACTAACCCACGTTTGTGGGTACCCTCTTTCAGGTTCTCAATTGTGATGCCTTAGTTTGGATATACGAAGACATGGTGTATGGAACGGTGGATATCCCTTGATAAGTAAGAGATATCAACGAGTGTTGTAGCCAAATTGGCATATTCAATTGGGGTTATTCAAGCCTTTGTAACCACTGCTGTTATCAATAAAAGAGCTTCGCTTCACATACTCTGATTGTTTCATATGACTATAAATCTTTTACTGCGAATCGGTGTTTTCTATGAAAACCATATTATGTTATCATCTTGCCTTGTGCGTTGCGCAACCTAGACACGCACGGCATCATGTCCGGGGGACGATTATCGACTTTAGGGAGTCAGGGCGTGACAAAAAGTGGGAGTGGATCATGGCAAGCAGACAGTTCATAAGACTAAAGGAGTCCTAGACTATATCCACTCGGACGTATGGGGCACGTCATCGGTTTGATCCAAGGGAGGTGTCGAGTACTACATCACCTTTATAGGTGACTTTTCGAGAAAGGTTTGGGTTTGTTTGATCATACACAAGTCAGAAGCATTTGTTAGATTTTGAGAGTGGAAGTTGACTATGGAGAAACAAAAGGGGAGAACAATAAAGTATTAGTGGCTAGTCAATGGAGAATAGTACACCTCGATGCAGTTTCAGGATTACTGTAAAGAGCAGTGCATATAGAGGGAATGGATATTTTCATGATGTCAAGAGCAAAATGGGGTAGTGGAGAGCATGGACATGATACTACTAGAGATCCAAGAGCTTGTGGTTGGTTGAAGTCCAGTCTTTTGGATGACTTGTGGGTAGAGGCAGTTAATCATGCGAGCTATTTGGTCAACATGTCATCGTCTACAACTATTGATCTTCAGATTTCTAAAAATATATAGAGGGGAGATCCAGTCAGTTATGGTTCATTGCGAGTGTTTGGGTGCCCTGTCTAGTAGTAAATCAGAAGAACAAAACCAAGTCAAAGTCAAAAAATGTGTTTTATTGGGATATATTCAAACATGGAGTCAAAGGTTGCAAGTTGTGGAATCCATGTTGCAAGAGGGTGTTCACAAGCCATGGTGTGATCTTTGATGAGTCTTATATGTTGAAATATGTGGAGGAATGTTAAAAGGGGTTAGTGACACATTAGGCGACCATAACTCAATAGAGGGAGAGGTTTCTAGCACTCTTACGGACATGGACTTTGAAACACCTATGCAACCAATTAGTGTGGAAGAGGACGACTAGATTAAAGAGATGGAGGACAATGACCAACCCTATAATGATCCCTAAACATTAGCATGAGAATATCATGGTGTACACATAGAGCACTAACGCCATACGATTTCGAAGATATGGTTGCATTTGCATTTGCATTTGTATTTGTATTTGCTATAGTCATGGAAATGGGTGATCAAAGAGATTATGGGGAGGCAATTAGACAAGAGAACATAGATAGCTGATAGTGCCATGTCGGAGGAGATGGAATCACTTCGAAAAAATAGTACATAAAACCTGGTTCAGCTACCACAGGATTAAAAAGGTATGGGCTGCAAACATGTATTCAGGAAGAAGGAGAACTAACGGTACAAGACGTGCCTAGTCGCGAAGGGGTAAGCTCAGAAGAAGGGGATAGATTACAATAAGATTTTCTCGTCAGTAGTCAAGCATACTTTTATTCGGGTGTTGTTGGCATTGGTGGTTACTCAAGATATGTGGTTGCAGAAAATGGATGTCAAGATGGTATTTCTTCACGAAGAGTTGGAAGAGAAGATATTCATGAAGCAGGTTGAAGGTTTTATAGAGCCTAGCAAGGAGACTGCAATTGTAAGATCCTACGATCTCTAAATGGGTTAAAGCAATCTCCAAGGGAGTGGTAAAATTAAGCTCTTCGATAAGACCAACTTCACTATATGTGAGTATGATAGTTGCATCTACTCAAGGAGGCTCAATGATGGGTCATCGATATACCTCCTCTTGTATGTCAAAGATATGTTGATTTCTTTCAAGAGCATGATGGAGATAAAGACACTCAAGGCTTCATCGAGTGTCAATGACATGTTAATTTCTTCCAAGAGCATGATGAAGATAAAGATACTCAAGGCTTCATTGAGTGCAGAATTTGACATGAAGAACTTAGATGGAGCAAAGATTGATCTTTGGGATGGAAATCAAAGGAGTCAGATGGGATGAAAAGTTATAGCTATCCCAAAGGAATTATATAGAGAAGATGCTAAAGAGATTCAACATGGAGGACTCTAGGTAGGTGACCACACTAATTTTCAGACATTTAAGTTATCCTCTGAGAGTGTCCGAAAACATAGGAGAAAAATATGAAGATGTCTTGGATTCCGTATGCGAGTGTGGTGGGTTTATTGATGTATGTGATTATGTACACATGTTCGAATTTGTTGTATGCAGTTAGTTTAGTGAGTGAATGCATGTCAAATCCAGGAAGGCTTCATTGGAAAGCTGTGAAGTGGATATGATCGGTACCTAAAGGGCTTAAAGCACCTCGGTTTATTATTTTGCAAATCAAGAACATGAATCGAGCCAATTGCAGGGTTATGTAGATGTTGATTATGTTGATGATTTGGACAAAAGAAATTAAACTACGGATTATGTTTATACTTTTATAGATTCTCCAGTCAGTTGAAAGTCGACACTTCAGAATATTTTAGCACTTTCCACTACGGAGTATGAGTAGCGACAATTGAGGCATCCAATGAGGCTCTGTGGTTAAGGGGCATGGTTAGTGAGTTTGGGTTAGAGAAGGGATAGGTTCCAATGTCTTGTGACAGACAGAGCGCAATACATCTCGTTAAGAATTCAGTGTATCACAATCAGACATAACACAAGATACAAAAATGGTGCAATAAGGAGATCGGTCTTCTGAAGATTGACACTAAGGTGAACCCGCCTGATATGTTAACCAAGGCTATTCTGGTGGAGAAGTTCAAGTCGACCTTGACTTCTATCTAAGTACTCCAATTAAAGGAAAGTTCGTGGTCTCGATAGAAGGTCGTGTCAGTTTTGTGGTTCTTGGGCAAAGATCGTGACAATGATAGTTTCATGATTTCTGGTTCATGACCGTGCAAGTGGTTCTACTTCAATTTTGGAAAAGATTGAAGCAGTGTTAGTTTATTGGTTTTAGTCAAAAATCATAAAAGGGAGAAAAATAGACCAAAGTGGAACTAAAGTTACGGAGCACATAGTATCACAACTGTATCATAATGTAGCCAGAGGAACATCTTGGCAAGGTGGAGTACCTCCACCAGTCCATATTGAGATTTGGGAAGTGCTTGAGGCCATTGATTGCTAAAAGATATGATTTTCTAGGGTTTTGCTAGAGAGTTGTTAAAGGAGTCTTTGAGAGATGTTGAAGGAGAGTTCGTTAGATATGTCGCTAAAGGAGAGAGCAATGGTTATAGTGTGTGTTGTAACTCTTTTGTAATGTTCTTTTATTGATTCAATAAAAATTTCTCCCATTGTCTTTTGGAATATGTCGATTTTGACCGAATAACATATGATCTCTTGTGTCATGTGTTTATTGGTTGGTTATTATTGTGCTTTGTTGTTCTAGTTATAACGTCATTATAACGATATTGTTGTCTTCTTGCTTGCTTGTGGGTGTTGCACAACACGAGGTGGGAGTCCTCCTTGGAGATTTGATGAAATCATAGCCAAATGCCCAGCTCCCCAAACTGTTGCTAGTGTCAACCCATTATATTCCTCACCATAAACCTCCAACCTGTTATAATCGACATTTGCCATCATCAAAATCCTTGTAAGTACTCATTAGATGTATTTTTTATTACCAAAAATTTGAGTTGTACTTTATTTTATTTATCATAATTCAAGGTAAACTTTACTGTTTTACCATAATGTACAACATTTCCACTACCAATAGCAAATCATCATTATTACCAGTTCCTCTCCCTCCTCAGCCTGAAAAGAGGAAAGGGATATTTCGGTCAAAAAATTAACGGTCAACGAAGTTGACCGTTAATTGGAGACGGAAGTGAGAGTGTTGTACATTATGGTAAAGTAGTAAAACCTACCTTGAATTACAGTAAATAAAATAGAATACAATTTAAATTTTCTCATAGCATCTCGTCCTCTTTCGTTTTGTATCTCGTCCTCTTTCGTTTTGTATCTCGTCCTCTTTCGTTTTGTATAGTTGATACGAGCGTCTAGTTCCAAGCTCCATAAACCGCAACTAAAGAAGAATCAAAGTAATAAGTTGAAGTCTGATTAATATGAACTCAAATGTGTCAAAACCTAATGACGAGACTTGTGTCGAAACTTGGTGTCCCAGCGATGCCACCCTCCTTTGTATTCCCCATCTGTATTTTCTTGCATTCTTGGAACTTGGTAAGTTTCTATTTGTGCAAACATTTTCTTTAACAATTAATTAGCTACTCTACATACAAATATTAAATAGAAATAAAATTTCTCCATCCATTTTATACTAGTAACTAGTACGTATGTACATTCGTTGCATATATTTTAATCATCTTTTTATTAACTTTTTATTAATTTTTTGTTCTATACGTAATTAGGAAGCTGCCCAGTTAGATTTAATGAACAAGGGACATATTTAGAATAAAAAATTTCACGGCCTGAACTCTTATCGTATAGATTTTGTAGAAGAAATATACTTGCAAGCATGATCGTCTTCATAATTATCACATAGTATAACGTTGAGAATTTGGACAACATTGTCAAATGAATTTGGATCTGGGCATGCACTTGTACACAACAAGAATCATGACACTGAACAGAATAACCATTGGTGAATATAAGGCCACACAACATAGGCACTACATGTAAAATAAACCCAAAATAATAATAATAAGCACTACATGTAAGGCCACACAATACAGGGCATTCTGGCACAACCTAGATATCTAGTAGTATAGTTCTGAAATACCCAAAAAAAATAAAAATTTACCAAACATCAAATTCTAATGATATGAAAAACCCTCACATAATATTTAAGTATAACTATCTAAGAGTCCAATGAAAAGCAAAATCAATGGTGGAGAGGCATGATCTCACTAAGAGAAGCATAAACTCTGTTCACTTACCACAGATATGCTAACACTAGTTACTCTACCAAACCTCCAATGTCAACCACCTGTGCAAGAAACCTTCACAAAATTGACAACTTTGGAATATTCCATCCTCTCTTTTATACCACAAGAAACAATAAACGGTTCTTGTGAATCTTAACAAACATGCAGCTCTACAGTACCCAAAAAGTAAATCGATTTTCAGTAGAAAGTTTAGTTCCAACAAAGAAAAAAAAACATAAACATAAACATAAAAAACCATCCCTACATCAATGAATTATAATAAGATCAAACAAATTTAAATTAAAAAATAATCTAGATCTCTTAAAGTTATCAGTCAAAATTTGTTCAGAGTGTGCATAGGACCTCGACGAGACCCCAGGCAAGTACCTCTAGTCTAGGACATCATATTGTACACTACCAACAAATGAGTAGTAGCCTATATGCCAGTTTACCGGCAATACGCAGACTTCCCGTAGCGTTAGTCAATGCGTATTACAGCTGAAGAGCTGGTTCTGCGAGGGATTTTTCCCGTTTATTTAGCTCACTTGTTGGCTTCCATAAAGGGGATAAGTACCATAGGCAGCAGCAGCATACATGTTTGGACTTTGTAGTGGCACGGCAGTGTATCCGTATCCTCCATAGACTTGCCCTCCGTAGTATGCACCGTTATTCCACTGATTCACTTGGTCACCTCGTATCTGGCGAAGCAATACAAGTAGCAAGATAAGCTAATAATTTCTTATGTTTATTAATTATTATTATCAAAATGTATAGATATCTTAATATTTATTAGAATTTATTAGGTCTAGTTTAAAGTTACATATAGTTCATTCGCATGGTAATTTTTATGATGTCAAGATAAATAATTTCTTATTTTCTTGTTACTTTGATGAACGTATATTAAAAATTTTCCAACTTTCTTCCCAAAAATTGTCCTTTTAAAATTATGCTCATGTTATGTGACGTGCTCATGTCGTCTAGGAAACGCGCTCACGTCGCTGAAAAAACGTGCTCCCAGGTAAGAACTGCCGAATCGAAATTCTTACTAAGATACAATACCTATCTTGAGACAACTTCAAAAAGAGAAGTGTCACCTTGTAAATACAATACCTAATACAATACCTAATGCTTAATACCTGCTTGTTAGCAGGGCTTCGACCCCAAGAAAGACGAACCGTCTGTTTGCCGATGGCTTTTCCATTCAATCCCAGTAATGCGTCTTCAGCATTGCTTCTGCCATGGTGAATAAAATCCAAAGATAATAATTTGTACAGGATACTACTTTTAGGTAGATAAAGTTCTATCACATAATTATAGGTAAATGAGTGGTAAGGTTTTACCTGTTGACAAACTGCACAAAACCACATTGTTTCCCGAGGGGAATCTTTACAGAGGCAATCTCACCATATTGAGCAAATGCCTGCTTGAGTTCATCTTCGCTAACATTTGGGTCAAGACCTCCAACAAAGACCTACAAGAGATGCAATCATTGATAATAATGCACAGATATTGACAAAGCCCAAATATTAAAAATAAAAAAAATCTTACTGTAGTGTTAGTTGATTCTCCATCTGACTGTAAACCTTGTGCAAATGCACCAGAAGATCCAAAACCACCTAAAATGAAAGAACCAGTTAAACCACCTTCCAAAAGATTTGGCATTTCCACAAGTTTTATTTTGAAGGAAACAGTGTGTTAAACTAGCAAGCACACAAGTATGTGTTCTTTGCACCAAACTGAGAAGGTCATCACCACTATAGGAAGGCCAAATCTGGCACAAAATTCATGTGATCTGAAAAATAGCACTTTCTCAAGGACGCTGCATAAGGTTGAAGAGTCATCAAACAGACATCTCTGTATTCTTTGCAAAGAGGGGAATCGGATGGTTGCTATGTCGCACGGACATAGGAAAATGGTTTACAATATCTTGTCCATCTGTACATGTGTCCATATCTGTACCCGCATCTGTGTCCGTATTCATGCAACAAAGGTGACTACCTTGCACCTACTCGAAAATGTCCATACCCCGTACCCAAATTGTGTCCTTATCTGTATCCATGTTCGTATTTGTGCAACAGTATGGATGTCATTAGGAACTTATCAGGGTTTCTTATGGACACCTACACTCTAGTTCTTCCATGTTCCATACAATGATAACAAAGAGCTTACCTTAGAATTTTGGGAGGGTTCCATGTTCCATGACCATCTACCACCAATATAACTCTAAATTGTTCCCAACAGAAAGTCTATACTACAGGTTACTTAAGAGTACAGGATCCCACCAATAAATTTGCCAAAATACAATTACTCCTCTAACAAGTTACTCCCAAGTGTATCACTCCAACTTGTACATATGTGAAGATGGCTACTTCGTGACACAATGTAGGCCAATTGCCAAAATAATGGTGTTATTAGTGTGAAGAGGAACAATCAGGAATGGCGTTGTTAAAGTGTTCATGAGAAAGCAATAGGGAGGAAGGCTATCTGCTGTTTATCTTAAGCTGCCAAAACAATGCAGCGCCGGGATGCATGGGTTTCAAATGCCTAGATCATGGACTACAAAAAGGAAGAGTAAGGCCACTGACCGTCCTTCAGAATTTTTGGTAGAAGAGATTTACAGCTGAAGAACTCCTACTTTCGATGCAACCCTTATCCCATCCCTTTGATTCGTGCCTTTCAAGATTGATCCTATCTAATAATCTGAATAATGATTAACAAACTAAAAAGGGAATTGGGCAGCATCAGAACAGGCCTATCAAATGGGGAAAAAAAATCACTTGAACGCCACTAGTGGAGTTCCTGCTTTCCTGTCCAGTACGGGAACTTGTCTAGAAGCTTATAAATTTTGCTACCTATGAAAGAGAGATATAATTGGTTATTTCGAGTGCTGACTAGAAAAAAAGAATAACTATAATAAGAAAAACAAAATTTAAATTTAAAAAAATGGTTAATCATAGAATAATAATATTCCTTGACATACAAATTAGTTAGATATTGCACCATACCTGGAGACCATTGTGCTCGCCTAGGAATTTTGTTTACTACTTGTATAGTGGTATTGGTTAATTTTCTCCCAATTTGGACCTTTAATCAGAATGGATTTGAAGCTCTATTCATTAGCCTCAGGTGTTGGTACTCATTATCTTTATATTGACCACAGTTTCTGTTACATTTGCATGAAGAAAGCACTTCCTTCAAATATTTTTATGCTCATTTGCATCTTAGAGTGGCCCATGTAAAACATACTAGAAAAAGAACAGATTTGTACTACATGGTATATCCATCAAATACTTCATTGCCATACTTGCTCCTAGAGCTTAGGTTCTTGGTTACAGGGCAAGCATTGGCATGTAACAATCTGAATTCACAAAAGCTTCAGTTATTTTTTATAGGATGGTGTCGTGGAGAGAACCAAAATGATAAGATTACCACCCAAGGATAAAAGTTTTCCTTTCCGATCCTGCAACATTTTTCTAGCATTGTTTCCCAATCTCCTGGTCAAGGGCGCTGCATGTCTTAAAAGGAATAAGTGAAAGTCAAACTTTGTTCTTTTGCAGTTGAAAATGGAGGTTGTCCCAGGCCGTCCTCCATCTTATATGTTCCTTCTTGGTCGAACAACTCCTAGGTATTGTCCACAAGACTCTTAATTTGCACCCCACCCCCACCCCCTACAACTAACACCCCTTGGTTATACAAGAAAAGTGTGACATTATTTCTTCTTTGTTCGCTTGCTACCCTAAGAAAAAAGGAGGTATTATAAACCTTAGAAGCCAGAAACGGGAGCGGGGACGGAAGCGGGGGTGGGAGAGCGCGACTACTGAGAAGAGTCTAAAGTTGGGAGCATGATGAGAGCGTGCGCTAATAAATTTTTTATGTTTATTAGTTACAATTATCAAAACTTATAAATATCTTAATATTTTAAAGAATTTATAAAGTTCAGTTGGATGTTGATTTTTTACGATGTCAAGGTGTAAGTAATAATTAGTTTCTTAGTACTTTGATAAACGTGTATTAAAAAAATTCTATCATTATCCCAAAAATTATTTCTTTTAAAATTATGGTCATATTATGGGAAGCGCTTATGTCACCGAAAAAACGCGCTCCCGTTGCCGGAGAAACGAGCTCCAGTCATCGGGTAAACGAGCTCCCAACGAGCTCCAAAGTAAGAACCGCCGAATCGAGGTTCTTACTGAAATTCGTTGACCTCCTAGGAGTTTATGGCTTCTAAGTCATAAACACATCTATTTACTCTGCAGCTCGTCTTGATACAGTTTAATTACGCTGGTACACATCATCATTTTGCTTTGTGAGTTATAGGATTATCTCAATGTTTATTCAGGCACATATTAACTGTCCGTCCCACAGCAACCAAACTTAGAAGTCATGCCTCTCATTCTTCTGGCTTGATTACTACCACTGTGGTTATCTCTTCTGGTCAGTCTCTGCATGGACTCAAAGGATACATCTCATCAATTGCCTTGTGATAGGATCTATATTAGCTCAATTTCAACATTACTGTTCCACCACAGCTGACAAATCATAATTTTTCACCTTTGCAATATTTTCATTTGTACGATTCTCACTCAAGACCAACTGTTCCATATTCAATCCATAAATTTTCTCCATATGTAATATTTGCTACGAATACATTTGTGATAAGAAGATTACTGATCATCACTAATTAATTCATTCACTTACTGCTAGATGCAAGATAACTACTGCAGAAGTAGTTGGCACTGTTGCCTCAGAGACATTGATTCATAGACCACTTCTAACTTCCTTTCAGGTCCTGTTATTGGCTGAACATATCTTAAATTGGCATTTCTAAAGGAACATAACTACAATACCAAACTTAATTTAATAATGATGCCACGTCTTAAATGGGCACTTCCATAGGAATAAAACTACATTAAACAAAAAATTTGTCATTATAAACCATGGTGTGAAGCTAACTGCATACTATGTGAAACACACCACAAACAAAGCCAAGTGGTATATCAAACCAGGACTCCCAAAAAGGAAGACAACTATCCCAGTACTGTAGATTAACTCTGAATCAATACACATCATAGAATCTAGTCAGCTAAACTATAAGACATTTTTCAGTGCTAGTGAAATGAACTGATTAAAGTACACAATTGTATTAGCAACACAGCAGTATGTCATAACAAATAGTATAAAACAGATACCAATTGAAATACAAATATCTAATTGCAGCAAACCATATAACAAAATATGTTATCAAGTGACAGACCAAGATTGTCTAATACAGTTATACAGGAGTCAGAAAAAAATGCAGGGCCACAACATACTATAAGGAACCATTAACACCACAAAGACACTTTTAAGGCTTACAAGCGAAACTTGCAATCAGAAAAGTTTATATTGACATAAAGCTACATATATGTAATAACAGCCGATTCATGTGACAGAAGATACAGAATGAAAATATAAGTTATTCTCTGAACATACCAGACGACTTTTTAGGGGTTGCAGCACCAATGCGCATGGGCCTGCTAGAGCAATATACACCATTCATCTCAGTCATGGCTTGAGCTTTCTCATCATCATTTCCAAATCTTATAAATCCATAACCTTTTGAACGCCCAGTAATTGAATCCATGACTACTTTTGCACCTTTTACAGATGGGTATTTACTAGCAAAAGTTTCGTGCAATAATGTATCAGTAACGTCAGGAGCTAAATCTCCTACAAATATAGAGTGATCAGAAGCAACATCCACCCGCCTGTCGCCCATGCTAAAAGATGCCCAATTTAACCTAAAAGGCTGATCAGTGTTAGGCATGACATGACCAGTGAAATTCTGGAGTATGTTCTCAGCTTGTGCATGTGTTGAAAACTCCACAAATCCATATCCCTCAGACTGCCCAGTGTGTTTATTTCGAATTACTTTAATGGAGATAACCTGGAAAAGATTGTATTATTACATTGTTACATGGCTATTTTTGAAAGACCAAAGAAAATATGTACTAGACCCTCATGTCAAGTGATATACGCATATAGTAAGCATTAATGAACAGATTACTTTCATGCAAAGGAACATAATATAAAGTACATCCAGCAGAATTTGAATATACTGCTATTCTCTGGGCAAGAGCTTATAGCATATATGTATACAAGTGATGCATCTCAATTTGTCAAAAGAAACATAATGATCACAGTAGTCCTCGATGAAAATTGGTTTAATTTTCATCCTCAACAAAGCCTTCTCCCATCGTACGATAAGTCAAGGAGTGAAAAGGAATTGCATTCATCTAAATGAAGACTAGCTCCCTTACCAAAATACTTGCATTGATTTGCATAATGAGATTATTAAATACAACCTTCATTTATAAATGGAAACAATCATTGGGTCCGAGTGAGATCTATGATTGGACCGAGTCGAGTCTTATTTTTTGTCATGCATATTTTATGTAATTTTCTTATTGGGTTTTGGATTATGGTTAGTGGTTCCAGTTCTCAAGTAAAACCCAAGCCATTAGGAATTAGAGTTTGCTCCCGGCATAAACAAGATGTACAATAGCCCTTATTGATGAATGAATTGAGTTTGGAAATTGCTTGTGTGATAGCCTTCCAAATTCTCAATATAATCAATCGTAAAAAAAAAAAAACTGGTCTTGTTGTTTGATGAAGGAAACAGCCACTCGATCCCCTCCTTCACTGTTTGATTAATGAAACAGCACTGCCTTCTCAATATTATGATCATGTTGTTGTTTGAGTGCTAGAAAGATTCCAGGACATCCGAACCTGACAATCTTTGCTGTTTATCATCATCGTTTTCGACCAATCAAAATAATACCATCTTCATCTACAGCAACTACCAAAGTTGTCTCCACAGCCTGCATTGCCATTGACAAGCACCGCCCACCGACGAACAATCCTCACAGCCTGCAAATCCGTGCTTTGGTTTTTATCAATCACAAAACCCCCTAATCTTGTTGATTGATGAAGCAACACATGTTGTCTCCATAGCCTGCAAATCCCCTCTGTTGTTTGATCAACTAAACAACACAGCCCTTGTCTACAGGTTGTTTTTGTACCTTAGCATCAACAGTATCCAATATCATCTTCATCTACATTATCATTTCCAAAGAAACAGATTTAATTGTCTACTTCGCAACATTATTAAGACATTCCTTATGTTCTCCGATCTTGACGGTCGCAGAAGTCATCATCAACCACCACCGCCTGCAGTAGTTGTGCAATGTTTCTACATAACCAGTCAGATATCCAACTTCCCCATCTGACCGGATATCTGATCGAGTTCCGAATCGCGTTGACGTATTAAAATCAGCTTCTGCAAATTTTCTGAATTGTAGTAAATAATCCATCTAGGTCAACCCCGTACTTCCGTCCTGCGTAATATTTGGTATCAGAACCCTAGGTTTAAGCTATTTCCTGCACTAATGTAGTGGACCAGTGGTAGAATTATAGGGATAGAGATGGACAAGTAAAATGCAATGCAACTGATCCTGGCACGACTGGATGCATTGAGCACCGAGATTTACATTCTTTTCCATCACAATCGTCATCGTTTTCAACCAATCAAAACAACATCATCTTTATCTACAACAACTAGCCCAGTAGTCTCCATAGCCTACATCACCATCGTTAACCATTGCCCGTTGAAATACAGTTCTTACAGCCTGCAAATCCATGCTTTGACAATAGTCAATCACAAAAAAATCCTTAATCTTGTTGATTGATAAAGGAAAAACTCACCCAATCCCCTCTCTTGTTTGATCAACAAAACGACACATCCCTCATCTACACATTGTCATAGATGACGAAACCGATTGAATTGTCAACTTCACGACCTTATTGAGAAACAAATTGAATTGTCAACTTCGCAACATCATTGAAAAGCCACCTGCCAAGCAATGAGATTTCCAACTTCAATATCGTAGCAGATACCTGGTCGAGTTTGGACTCTATTCATAATCAACTTATGCACATTTTCTGGAGTGTAACTCGTGACTAATCCATCTAGGTCAACCAGATAGTGCCATCATGCCCCATACTTGGTACCAGAGTCTATTAGGCTATTTAATGCACTTACGTAGTGGTAGAATTGGACATGCAATATGTCATTGAACTAATCTTGGCATGACCACTGAGCACAGAGATAGGTGAGTTGCATGAGCGATTTGATCAACTGAGCACAGAGATAAGTGCCGAGACATATACACAACAAATTTGCTGACTAAAGTATCGGACTAGATACTAGAGTTGCCATAGAGGCGTATTGAGCTTGGTGAGGTAGATCATAGGAGTGACACGATTGGCACTAGAGTTGACACCATATAAACTAAATTTGACAATGGACTAGGTGATGTCAACAGGCTCACACTATACTTAGGCTCGCACTATTCTGGACACAGTATACGGTAAGATAGACACCTGAATAAATATACTGAATACTAGGGTTTCCATTGAGAACACTAAGATCAGTGTGCTGTAAACCATTACACCCCATCATGAAATTGTTACACAGTTGATTCATGAGATACATTCTGATATTGTGAGTGTTGATTGTTATGTATCTGCAATATGTGATCTTAGCAGGTTGCAGGAACTGTCAGTTGGGAACAAGGTAAGGGTGCGAGCGAGACCAGCCCATCCCATCTAAAGTCAGAGTGGATGGATCATTGTTGGATTAGGTTAATCGGTACCTGTACCTATGATTGCAGTTTTCAGGAATCAATCATGTCCTTGATGTGGAGGACCTTCCATTCACTTGTTGTGCTGCAACCCTATTACAGCCATAACCACCTCACCTCTGTTACCGAGTTTCTAGCTCCCCGTAGGTGTATTCTTCAGTGAGACCATCTACTTTTGCTCTCTCTCTACAACTTCCTACAAAACTATATACTACTATGGATGTTATGTTGGGCCAGGAGCTACCTTTACAGTATGACGATGTTGTAGCATCATCATTACTGATGTCTTTGCCATTTGCAACATCTTATGTACAATATTGAAAACACTAGTGCTACCTCCACCTCCTAGATCATCAATACCACCATGGAGACATGTCAGACAAGCCCCCCCCCCCCCCCCCCTTCTCTCTCTCTCTCTCCCCCCTAATGATGTACCGTCTTCACCATGACCAGATAATAGACATCAAAGCAGTTTCCAAGGCTGCTTCATAATGTCATCACCACATTCACAAGGTTGATGAATTTTTCAACTACGAGGAGATTAACGAAGAACCATCATTGGGTTGAGCCAGATTTGTGGTTCAATCAAGTTAAATGTTAGTTTTTATTCATGCATATTTTCATTTCTAATTGGATTTGTGGATTATGGTTAGCGAGTTTCGGTTCTCAGAACCAAATCCATTAGAATTAGGGTTTGCCTCCTATATAAGCAACATGTAGCCCTTATTGATTATTGATCCATAAATTATGGTTGGAAATTGCTTGTACGACTAACTTCCCAAATTATAAGTTTATCGATCACAAAAAGACACCCTTCATCTTGATGTTTGATAAAAGGAAACCACCAGCCAATCTCCTCCAATGTTTAATCGAGGAAACAACACACCCCTTTGTCGTTTACAAATCAAGCTATCTTTAAGTGCTCAAAAGACTAGCATCCGAATCCAACAAGCTTTGTCGTTGTCATCATACTCCTTATTGTTTCGACCAGTTGAAACATCGTCATCTTCATACACTACCATAGTCGTCTCCATAGCCTGCATCGTCATCGACAAACACCACTGACAGTTTGCGCACACAATGCAAATCCGTCACGTTGGTAATTCTGACCTTTGCCTTAATTCACTTGAGTAGTTTCGTCTATCTACATTCATGTGCAACCAATTCGGAGATTTTAATTTTTCATAATCAAGCTTTTGTACATTCTGAATTGTATTTTGTGAATCAAATCCATCTATGTCAGACGTAGTTCTGTCCTCCGCCAAACCCACTACTATATCCAAGGTTTGTATGTATCCTAGCATGTGCAGTCCACATGTAAAACCTATTTGGAGTCCATAGAGACTAATGGCTAGCGTAAGTGCAAGATGTGTGATGTAATGACAAGTGGATGCAATGGTTTTGGAAAAGGGACAATTCACAAGTTTCATTACAAGAATCAAAACATGAAGTATTGTACAGCTCAGGAAAGTTTGCTACAATATAAAGCAGATGAGCTGAGATTCAGAGCCAAGAGAGTCCCAAGATGTGGGACGTAATGGCAAGTAGATGCAATGGTTTCGGAGCGGGGCCAATTCACAAGTTTCATTACAAGAAACTAAACCATGAAGACCATATTGTATTGTACAGTTCAGGAAAGTTTGCCTAAATATAAAGCAGATGAGCTGAGATTCAGAACCAAGAGAGTTTTGTGGGACATAATGGCAAGTGGATGCAGCGGTTTGGAACAGGGCCAATTCACAAGTTTCATTACAAGAAACTAAACCATGAAGACCATATTGTATTGTACAGTTCAGGAAAGTTTGCCTAAATATAAAGCAGATGAGCTGAGATTCAGAACCAAGAGAGTTTTGTGGGACATAATGGCAAGTGGATGCAGCGGTTTGGAACAGGGCCAATTCACAAGTTTCATTACAAGAAACTAAACCATGAAGACCATATTGTATTGTACAGTTCAGAAAAGTTTGCCAAAATATAAAGCAGATGAGCTGAGATTCAGAATCAAGAGTCCCAATTTGTGGGATCAGATGTAATGGCAAGTGGATGCAATGGTTTTGGAAAGGGGGCAATTCACAAGTTTCATTACAAGAAACCAAACCATGAAGAGCATATTGTATTGTACAATTATTAAGGAAAGTTTGCTAAAATATAGAGCACATGAGCTGAAATTCAAAATCAAGAGTGTCATGATCTTAGTCCCTTCAGTGTTCAAACATTTTATTTTCTGGCCAAAAGTTGGAACTTACATTTAGTTATTTACTTTCCTAATTTAGTTCCTTGTAAAGACGAAGAGCCAGTGGACGCTTTCACAGTCGATTACTTCATCTTAAGCATAGGGAAAGGAATGCAACCCTTGTGTCCGGGAGCCTGCTGCTGGACCGGCTAGCGAACATGCGGCTGGACTGGGCTCAGGGGACAGAGGCAGGTTCCAACTCCTTGGCCAGGTTGGTGCTTTTTGGACGTGCTTAGCCCCAAGTGGTTTGGTTGAGTCAAGTTTTGTTTTGATTTTGTTCTATCCAAACTATTTGTACCCACATTAGGAGACAACATATACATTATAGAGAATTTGACTTTTATGTATGCAGATATCTAGTTATGGATAATTGAACTGGAGTGAAGTCATTTAGTAATTAGACATTCTTTTTTTTTCCAGCAAAATGTATGAGTCAATATCTCATAGATCTAAACCAATAAAACCAAAAGCTTCACGATTCCATAATTTGCTATAGTTCACTGAAAGCAAAATTCAACAATTAGCAGCTAGACCTTGTAATTGAGAATCTCGATCTATATCAGAGTGGATAAACCTAAATAGTAATATTCATTTCATTATTCCATAAATCCAACCTCTAAAGGATCTGTTGAACGGGTATAGTAAGAACATCCATCCTGGCATGTGATATGCTTCATGATTTATTCTGGCAAGGAACCATGACAGCCAAATTGAAATGAGCTCCCCTACCACACAGGAAGGAACCAGTCAACCAATCTAAAATGATGCCTAGGGACTTAATCTGTTGCTTTCGTAACTACAGCCTATAGGATCTTTCCAATAACTGAGATAGGCCAAGCACTATCACAACTCAACAGCAACACGAGATTTATCTATTACACGTAAGATAAAAAAAACATGGATCAATTGAAAGGGTTCAATGGCATCTTAGAGGTGATTGAGAGTTGAACTAAACTCAAATAAGGAAGATATTGTAGACTTGAAAATTTAAGGAATATAACTGAATGAACAATTTCATCTGCAACGTGACAAGTTTCAACTTTTTTATTGCAGAACAAAATTTTCCATTTTGAAACTATTCGGACCATATTAACATTTGCAGCATGTACTAGTTGCATGCAAGTTTCATCATTTCTTTCACCATATTTCAGTTTAAGTGAAAGGTAGGGCATCTTAGTAGTAGCTATGGTCTATTAAATTATCTCAAAATCCTACAAGGGGGGAGCAATGTAGTCACATTGAAACAAGCAGGCAACCGTTAGGGGGGTCTTAATGAGCCGTTAGTGATGTTAATGAGACGAGATATTTGATACCTGCTTAGGCTCGCTCTATAAAAGGAGCATAATCCAAGATCGTAGGGATCAAGCCTGAGCATAAGGATAAGAATAGACTCAACTTTCCAAAGAGTCTTCCATATTGAGACTTGCTCAACATCATGATCATTCTCGGGCCAGATATTTGGGTTTGGTTCCATAGGAGTATCCCAAGCAAGTGAGTCTCTTGTAACGAGTAGCATTCTTCTTCCGGGAGAAAATTATCCCTTCCTTGCTATGGGCAATCTCAATCCCAAAAACAATATCGTGGTTGACCCAGATGTTTAGTCACAAAGTGTTTCTAAAGAAGGATCTTGGTCTCCTAATATCAACAAGATCGCAGCCAAAAAGTAGGATATCATTAACATACATCGTAAGAATAACAACCACAGACTTAGTGTTCCGGGTAAATACGGAATGGTCTCACATGGTTACGCCTAAAACCAACTATAGTAACAACCTGACTAAACTTCTCAAACCAAACACGGAGACTTTGTTTGAGTTCACAGATTGTCTTCTTGATTCACATACAACATTCTACCTGTGAGCAACAGATCCAAGAGGTTGCTTGATATAGAACTTATCAACAAGATCACTGTAGTCCGTACAAGACATTCTTAACATCCAGCTGAAACATAGGTCAATCATGGTTAACCGCAAGAGAATAGAAACTGAATAGAGCTCAATCGTGCAACTAGTAAAAAAAGTCTCAAAGAAATCAACATCATAGGTCTAATTGAAATCCGTCAACACAAGTCAAACCTCGTAGCAATCAGTAGAACCATCCGGCGAAGATTTGAGAGTAAAGATATCGACAAGAAACAAGTTCCCAATCACTAGGAGCTGATACCAGCTTCCAAGTGCAACGAGAAACATCATCTTCTTTTGTTCATGGTGATCTTACTCCTCATTCATGTCTTTATCCCATCAACCCCTCTTCCCTATAATGTGTTTGGATGTGTTGCCTTTGTTCACAACTTTAGTCCTAACCATGACAATCTCTCCTCAGCTATCAAGTAACTTCCTCAGGTACTCTCATTTTCAGCAGAGTTGTTGTTGCTCTAATCTTATCATTCGTGGTTTGTATGGGCAGAGCTGTCATTGGTTTAATCTTATCACTCGTCAGTCATAAGTTCCATGAATGTTACCTTCTTTAAGGATACACTGTACTTTTTCAACTTTGTCTCTACTCTACCACCGTTCCATATATCCCACATCCTACTCCTATCCCACTTCTACTCCTATTATTCCTGATCTTTTAACTTCCACTCCCGCTACCACTCCTTTGCTTACTCCCTACGCCCAATGTTGTCACGACACAAGGCGCATAGTGAGACACAAGGTACACATAACACTTAAGGCGCATGACATGGCATGTGGCCCATTGAAGTGAGGCATACATTTTTGTTTACTTTAAAACTCTAAAAAATACAATAAAAGTGATTGCAATATCCTAATCACTCATCTATTGTATAAATAGTTTAGAAAATTTTAAAAATCTCTCCCGGGTCATGTAAAAGGAAGATCGATACTAACATAACGACGAATTATTTAACGTGTGAGAGAGAGAAAAGTATAAATAATTCATAAGAAATAAGTTACAAAATAAAAGAGCCCACTTAAGGAACGTAACTAGACTCTTATAGAAAAATTTCATCGATGCAGCAAAATCATTGAAAATTTCTAAATTGATGTTATAAAAAAAGACCATGAAAAAGAAAAAAAATACTTGCAAATTAAAAATAACTTAAGTCCTGACTGACAATAAGTTATTGACAATCGAGGGGTGAGGATCAACAACGATTACTGAAGAATTGAAAGAGAGTCAAGAGATAAGTGAAAGATGATATTATAAAAGTAGAAAGTGAAAGTGTGCCAGTGAGGTAGTAGGTTAGAGTAAGGTACATGTTATGGGTTCATTATTGAGTCAAAACAAAGTAAAACCTAAAGTTCATGTTAGGTTTCATGAGACGATGCCTCAATGCGCCTCTCGTCATGGCACGACTGAGGCATGTGCCTCAACAAAGAGCAACGCCTCGCGTCATGGCGAGGCATATCGATGCAACATGATGCAACTCTCATCAATGGCGTGCAATCGATGCGTTATTGGCAACATTGTCTCTATTTTTTTTCCTATTTCCTTTGCCCCGGCGCAGGCTTCTCCACCTCTGCCTCCACCATTACAAGTTTATGCTTGTCATTATCTATGGACTCATCGTCATGCCATGACCACAAGTTGTTCAATGACAACCCTATAATACACCAACAACAACTAAGGTTTCAAAACCTTACTAATCGTGAAGGTTCAAGCCATCTTGGAGCCATTTATTATTGAGTTGAGCCGATCCGAGGACCAGATTGTCAATATCTTCACCAAAACATTGTCCACTTCTTGTTTTCTATTTTATGGAACAAGTTGGGCATGTATTATATACATGCACATGTATTATAGATATGCTCATGTTTGAGGGGGGAGTAGTGTTAGTCCAGCATATTGGGCCTTAGGGATATTGATGTATGTGTATATATACCCTATTAATGAATGAAGGAATTAAGTTGGAGAATGTTGTCGGATAGTCAGAAATGTAGTCAATGTTGCCAAATGGTTGGGATCTCCTCGGGATAGAAGAAATTGGATCTCGTCAAGGTCAATAGCGACTTGTCAAGATCGGACAGATCTCAATGACTCGATGAGGTGCATCGTCGAGGTTAGTAGGCGAGGAAGCAAGGAGATAATCGAAAATCGGCTCGCAACAAAGACAAGGGCCGGAGAATGGCTTGAGATGATCGTACTTTGTTCCAATAGAAAAAAATAAATTAAAGGAAAAAATAAATAAAAATGGAAGTAATATTTTTCCAGCGTTGGGAGAGTAGTAGTCGGGGTACCATGTTTGTAGAGCACTCTTAAAAATATTTCACCAACCTAGTTTCTTTATTCACTATATATATATGTGTGTGTGTGCGCGCGCGTGTGCACGCGCGCGCTAGGGCCCAATTGGTCTACCTCAATACTATTGGGCTTGACAAACAATAAAAACACATATACCAACATTAGTAAATTAGCCCGAGCCTAAGTATAAACTTGTTTAGTAAATGGGCCTCCGAGTTAAAGGTATTAATCTCACAAGCTAGTGTATAATATAGTACAACCTAATCTGTGACAAGGCCAGCGTGTGGAGGACATCTATGAAGGCACCAGTTGTTTTTTGTCATATGGAACTAGTTTTTTTTCCTATGGATTTAGTCTTTTCTTAATAATTTATTTGTGGGCATGGAAAAAATCATGGATCCCAGTTAAGCATTGATTTCTGTTGTCAATTATTTGATTGTCAAGTTGCTAGACCAAATGAGCCTCACGAGCTCGTAGACAAGCTCGATTTGAGCAGAAATCCGTGCTTGTCGTGCTCTCTAACTTACCCGGGCATCTTGCCAGCTAAGCATGAGCTCCGAAATATTATTGCTAGCTGAGACTAAGCTAATAATTAATTCACTCCGATTTTGAGCTCGAGCATAGCCATTTTCTCTAAGAACACAAGCTGAGTTTTGCTCCGTTAAAGCTCGGCTCTTTCACACGTCTACTAACAGCTAGGCTGCACATATGTTGTAATTTTCTTGTTTTACCAAAATTTTGTTAAATTTACAAGTACCAAAAAGCATGTTCGATTGACCCAACTGCACTACGTTCTACTCCTAAGTAGTAACAACATAAATATCATCATCAAACTCAATCCTCCACAGATCAAAAGAAAAGGTCCACAAAAGAACCTACTGCCTAAATACGAGTAACCTATGCCATCCTAGTGCAATTTAGAGTCTATGCGATGACACATACGAATCCAGACACAAGGCGGAACGGACACGGTTTCCGACTTTCTTTTAGTGTATGTGTCCCTCTAGACAGGGCCGGCCCTGGCTCAGGACAGCCAGGACGACCGCCCAGGGCCCACGGACCAGGAGGGCCCAAAAAAAATCAGTTAAACATAAATATATTAATAATCTTGTATCTAAAATAGAACTAGTATGTACCATGGCCCCCCTTTCACACAAAAACAATTGTGGTGTAGTGATTTTTATGTTAGACTTGCAAACTATAGGTTCTTAGTTCAATTCTTAGTGGTGAATTTTTTTTAATTTACTTCTATTTTAGTTTTTAATATCCCATTTCGAAAGTTTGCCTCGGCCCGGCCCGGCCCGGCCCGGCCCCCCATGAGCTCAGGACCGGCCCTGCCTCTAAATTGATCCAACTGCACTCTTTTTCTACCAACTTATAAGTCCGACGACGACGACGACGACGACGACGACGACAACAAAGCATTTATACTTACTTCTATATAGAACCAACACATATTATCATCAAGAATTGAATTAATAATGTCTAACGCTAATAATCTTGAATCTCAAATATCACAAACATAATAAGACATAAGACGACCACCTCGGCGGCGTGGGCGAAGCAGCTGTGGAGATAGTTCTCGTCCATCCAGTAATGGAGATCCCCAGACCATATCGTCTTGTTCTCCTCCCCACCCCCTTGCTGCTTCTGCTGCTGCTGCTGCTGCGGCGGCGGCGGCGGCTGGTACGCAATGAAGTGCGGCGGCGGCGCGAACTGCGGCGGGGGTGCGTGCATCATCGGCGGATACTGCATCGGCACCCACTGCTGCTGTTGGTGCTGTGGCGATGGCATCATCATCATCTTCACTGATGGAGGGATGGATTGAAGAGAGAGAGAGAGAGAGAGAGAGGGGTTGGGGTGAGGGAGAGATTTATGAGGCGGCTGGCTTGATGTGGGCCGTTGGATGGGAGCAGATCCGGATGGGGAACAAGCAACTGCTCTGACTCGGTAAAGAGTTAATTGGGAGCTTTGGGGGGTTTCCTAAATCTGACATGCTGGTGCCAGATCTCTCTGCCTCCCAAGGGTAATAAGTAAAGGTTATATGGGGGTGCTTTTTAGGTTTTTTTTTTTTTTTTTTCACGTGTGTTTGGGGTGAAATGGAAATTTTGCATGAGAGTAATGTTTAGTGCTTCTATTTCTTCTTTTGGAAATTGATTTTGATTGGGTTTGGAATAAATTTGGAAATTTGTATGTCTCGATTTATTCGAGGTCCTCTCGTCCTCCGTTGTTGGAACGATAGTAGCAGAAATCGACCGAATGCCAATTAAATAAACCTTAAAATATCGAATCGGGATCGGGATTCCCTCACTTAAGCATCCCCACATGTCCCCTATAATAGCAATTTTATTTTTTTGATCGTTCAGATTCAGATCAAAATCTCGAAAGAAATTTGATAGTTCAAGGATCTAATCTAAACTATAAAAAAAAGATAATCCAAAGGTTGCTATTGAAGGGAATATGGGGGAATTCTTAAGTGCGGATATCTCGATCTCTCCTTATATATCCAATGTTTGTTATTGAGGAAAAAAATAGTGTACTTTATATATATATATATATATATATATATATATATATATATATATATATTGAAGAAAAAGTACTACATTGATGTTAAAAGAAAAGACAAGCAAGCATACAACCTGGGGGTTATATTTAGTCCCCCACTATGTTCTACCCTCCATACATTTTATGTCATTGCCTATATTGTTTATAACTTCCGGCAAACTGGTGACTATGTCTTCGAAAATTCTACGATTTCTTTCCCTCCATACATGCCAGACGACCGATAGTAATCTGATTCTCGTCCCGC
Source organism: Iris macrosiphon (assembly GCA_036927795.1). Taxonomy (NCBI): domain Eukaryota; kingdom Viridiplantae; phylum Streptophyta; class Magnoliopsida; order Asparagales; family Iridaceae; genus Iris; species Iris macrosiphon. Next base: position 177,001,743 of record JAYESA010000012.1, on the reverse strand, counting down.
GATATGGTGTCCCTCCCTTGCCTTCCATAACTTTGATCTCCTCACAAGCGCCTTAGAAAACGACTGGATGTTCGTTGACACTCGAGATTTGGTATCTATATCTTTGCCAAACTGTATGGGAAAACGAGCATTTAAACAGTAGATGATCTCACGTTTCTTTCTCACTCTCACATAGTAGAATCTATATCTTTGCCAAACTGTATGGGAAAACGAGCATTTAAACAGTAGATGATCTCGCATTTCTTTCTCACTCTCACATAGTAGACAGTGGTCATCTGGATCCCGAACTTAATAAGATGGTCCTTGGTGAGCATCTGATCTCTTACCGCCTTATACATGCAGAGCTCCATCTTCTTTGGTGCTCCCTTCATCCACACTCATGCCGCCCACTGCACCATGGGAAACTTCGGATGAGCAAACGCATATGCCAATTTCTGGCTGAACCGACCGTCTCCTTGGCCATCCCATTTCCAGTAATCAGTCCTACCCTCATTGTCTATTTGAATAAGATTAATTTCTTCTTGATACCACTGTCGTATATGTCTATCAGTTATGTGCCATTCACCGTTCCTTATGAATTCATTCTGGTACCCTTTGTTCCTGATAAGCTCGAATTAATGTCGGCCGCCCAAGTCTTTCAACCAGACTCTCCATATTTATCCAGGAATCAAGCCAAATGCTCGTCGCTCTCCCATTGCAGATAACCCGCGAGATACATTGTTTGATGCTTGCCCTCTGCTTCAGAATCATCTTAAACGTAACTGAGAAGTTACTATCAATTTTCAGACCCCAATTTTTTTTCCTATGTACGCACCTCCCTGCCATCCACTGAGCCCATAGTGAATTACCTTCGAGGAACCTCCAGGTAAGCTTTAGTAGAGCAACGTCTCTTAAGCTTTTAAGAGACATAAACCCTATACCACCCTCCTTCTTTCGTTTTGCATAGGTCCTCCCAAGCTATAGTGTGCAAGCCTCCCCTCCAAACAAAGTTAGCACAAAGTTTCTCAAATTTTGAATTGTGCTCATAGGGATAATGATCGCATGCAACCAATAAGTTGTAATTGCCAAGATAGTGGATCTGACAAGCTCTATCAGTCTGCCAAACGATAAAAGTTGGAATTTCCAACCATCGAGTCTTTGTTGAAGATATTGGTCTAAAGCCTTGCAATCCGCGTTCCTCGCATATGTAATTGATAACGGCATTCCCAAGTAGCGAACCGGTAGAAGCTCCATGTTTGATACCAAGCATACTCGGCCACTGAGCTCGAGATGGACATGTACTGTTGAAGACCACCAGGGATTTTTCTTTGTTCAACCTTAGTCCAGATATCTACCCAAGCAATCGGTTTAAGGATCCCACTCCCTTCGTTGTCGGCTCCATGAAGACTAGTAGGTCGTCTGCGTAAATGAGGTGAGACACATTAGGTAGTACTCGTTTGAAGAGTAGGGTAATTTATTTCCTGTGAACAGCCAAGTCCATCATGCATATATAATATTCTATCACCAAAGTGAACAGATACGAAAAAAGTGGATCTCCTTGGCACAAGCCTCGGTTACTTCCAAAGTATCCATATGGTAACCCATTGATTAGTATAGAGAACGTCGGTGTAGATATGCACTCCTCAACCTGATCCACCCACCAACTATCGAAATCCATTCCTCGTGTCACGCCCCAGTCCCAAAAATATACGGAACTAGGCCACGTGGCATTGGCCAGCTGACACGTCACTAAGGGAATACCCAATTTAATGGACCCAAAGTGATGTGCTACGCTGTCCTAAAATACTACAAGTCTAAATACAGGTAAATCTATCTCATCCACAAGAATAACAGGGAAAGTGCTGAATATATAGATGCTAAATCTAAAATATCATATACAACCCAGATATAGTCAGGTGGGAACAATCCCACTACAAAAAGTAAGCAGAAGTGAAATAAGATAAACTAGCGCAACATCCTCAAAATATGTAGCTCCAACTCCAGTGTACTCAGGTAGACTCTGACGTCATCTCCTCTGACTCCATCTCAAGGGCATGTCCAGACTCCTGTCCAAGTCCAGGTACTGTGGGGTAGAGTGTCTCAGCTAAACCTGGCAGGGAACCAGGTCCTCAGAGGGACGTAACAAGATACAGAAAAATGACATGCCATGTAATATAAATACTGAATAAATAAATAAATAAATACAGGGCGCTAACCATCTAAGTGAAATGCAATTTGAGACAACCTAGTACGTATGGGAAATGTGTGGCTAGACATATGCTGACGTAATTCACCAATCTGTAGTGATTGGCTAGTATATGCCACATATGCCCCCGTTCAAGGGCACTATACAATTTTCCATCTACGATGAGAATGGTCACATGAATATATATATATATATATCATCCGTATCACTCCGTCGAGTGCGGCACATGGTAAAGAGGTGGGTGTCCCATACGTATTTTAGTCGTTCTCCCCTCCCAATGTAACTAAATGTCAAGTCGTATATTTCCTGAATTATTCTAATCCGTGATGCGGTCACACGTACTGGTAGCTAGTCAACTACGCAGCTCGCATCCCAATATGCATTGCAACCATGTTGCGTGTTCCCGTGATAGGGTCTAGGAGAATATCAGGATATCCTCACAGTTGTTGGTAAGTCTGTAACTATTACGTTGATTACACTAAGTCAACGTATCAGTTGACTGTACCCAAGTCAATCTTAGATACATACTGTTGTATTTAATTTCAGGAGCAGTATCATATGACAATAATTGAATTTAAATAAGAACATTTAACAGTTAATATTTAAGCAGTAAAAACTTGGCAAGGTATACTTGCCTACTCCCTGATAATGTTGATAACCTGATCTTGCAGTCAGGTTTTGAGGTTGCTGGTGACAGGGGTCACTGGTTGTGCTGAAGGTGGTTTTTGTTAAAATAGACAGGGTTCGTGAATATCAAGGCTGTAATATAAAATATGTATATATATACTTATATACACATATATAATATAGATATATATATAGTATGTATATATATAGATATAATATATATAGTAGTATATATAGTATATGAAAAACAGACAAATGCAGATATGTAGTAGCAGGGTATATCCACTGCGATAGATATATAATACTATAATATATTATCAGGGTGTATCCACTGATATATATAATATAATAATAAAATGAAATGACAGAACAGAATTTAAATACATATATAAATGATGTACTATTCAGAAAATATTATATTTAATAATATCAGGGTCTATATGTGACCACTGTTATATATAGCAATTATAATAATAATATTATCAGGGTCTATATGTGACCACTGTTATATATATAAATAAATTGAAGACAGTGCAAGAATTAAAAATATAAATATAAGCTGTATTATCCAGCAATATTTAATAATATAACATATAAATAATATGTTATATTATATACATATAGTATACATATTATATAATACTATATAAATATATGTAGACATATATTTATATATTTTATATATAGATATATATATGAAACAGAAATAAATGCATTAATAATTATTACATAATAATTTATAACATATAATATAACTATATACATATAAACATACATATATATGCATACTATAATATAATATATATGTAAATATATATATAGATAGATATTTATACTTAATATACATAAATATAAATATATATGTATAATTATGTATAGATATAGATATATATATATATATATGTATATATACATAAATATATACATACATATATAATAAGACTATAATAATAATATACAATATACTGTATAAATACACTGTATTTATACAGTATATAATAATATATAATATATATAATATTTTGTATAAACATATATATATATATACATAGAAATACATATTAATATACATATATATATACATATATATATACATATATAATATACATATAGGTATACATATAAATATATACATATAATAATAATAACAATAATAATAATAATAATAATAATAATAATAATACATATATATATATACATATATTTATACAATATTTATATAATATATATTATATACTATATATAATATATATAATATATATAACCATATATATATATATACATATATATAAATATATATACATATATACATACATATACATATATATATAAAAATACGTATATAATAGGGTATTTATACCTGACAAGGTGGCAGGTGGGGTCCACGGCGGGTCGTCGGCGGGAGGTCGGCGGCGGAGTCGACGGCGGCCGGCCGGAGGAGCAACAGCAGTAGCAGTAGCTGCTGGCAGCAGTAGCAGCAACAGCAACTCGCGGCAGCTGCAGCGGCGGTAGCGGCGGCGGAGGAGGGGGTGCAGGCTGTCGGGGTGGCGGAGGAGGAGGTGGCGAACAGCCCAGTGAGGGTGGCGGAGGTCGGGGGTGGCCGGAGTGGCGGTGGGGGACGGTCGGAGGTGAGGGAGGAGTTGCTGGCAGAGTGAGGCGGTGGGGGTTGCGGGGGAGCTGCCGACGGCGGAGGCCGTCGTGGGGCCGCGGGATGGTGGTGGGTCGGTAGGGGAGGTCGAGGCGGAGCGAGTGGGGGTGGTGGCGGTGGTCGGCGACGGCTAGGGCGGCGGTGGTGGGCGGTCGGAGGTGAGGGAGCTGCTGTGGCAGTGTGGGAGTGGTGGTGGTTGCGAAGGCTCTCCACGGCGGAGCAGGGCGGCTCAGGCGGCGAGGCTTGGCCGGAGGGAAGAGGGGGTCGAGGCGGAGGTCGTGCCGGAGTTGGGTCGGAGGCGGTGGCCGGTGGTGGCTGTGAGGGAGTGGGGATGAGAGAGGGGGTGTGTGTTAGGGTTTATATAGGAATAGGTTAATGGCAATTTGGTAAATAAGTAGAACTTTGGGGGTATTTTGGTAAATTTGGATATTTGGGATATTTTCAGCAGATTTTTCTGTGGGTCCCATGCCACCTATTATCTAGCCAATAGGGTGTTGCCACCTAGCATGCATTTTTGCATAAAAACCCTAACTTTTCACAATTTGTATAAAAGTCCAGAAATTGGGAAATTGCGCAATTATGCAATTTGTCTGAAAAATCACCTGGTTCTAAAAATTACCAAAATTCACAGAATTGAGGGGAAAAGCTGGGGAGAATGTTTTGGACTGTGTGGGGTGAGTCTGGGCAGATGCAGGGTCTGATTTCTTAGGTGATACGGGTCACCGTATTTATTATTTAATAAATACTGCGCACGGTGTTCACTAATTATTTAGGGGCAGTTAGGGTCATAATTTTTCTACGGTGTCAATACGATAATTGTAATACAATTAGTGTAGAATATTATCGTATTTTTGGTTGGGCAAAACAGGTGCCTACTGGTCCTCAAATCCCTAAGGGTACAGAGATGGGTAAAGAGCAGAAAATTAAATAGGGATTAAATACGTACGTTTGTAACGATATTTGTGCGACTAAACGAAGCACAAAACGAGGTTTCTGGGAGTTGCTAAAAATACAGAAAATGTAGTCTAGCAAGCCTAGGGCAGGGATGTGAAATTAGTTTAGGGTTAACAGCTAGTGTGAGGCCCTAATTAATTGTGTAATGAACAGGTGCACAATCAATAGAATATATAGTAAATAAATTTTTAAAAAGTTGCACTAATTCTAATTAACTAAAAATAATATTAAAATACTGAAATCTGGTCGAGGGAGTTTACAATCTACCCTCCTTAGAATATTTCGTCCTCGAAATAAAAACAAACATATAATGAGAACGAAAGATTGATTGATTCGAAATATCAGGACATAGATAGCTGAAGATTGATTTGAAATATTTTGACATACCCTGATCTGGAAATAGATGGGGGAAACATTATCGAATATCCTCTTCCCGTTCCCAGGTTGATTTGCCTGGTGCATGATGTTTTCATGCAATATGAACTAGAGGAACGTAATACGACGTAAGGTAGGTAACTATAGTCATTCTAAGAAAATAAGAACAGTTTTTAAACTGTAATCTAATCTAATAATAGGGTTTGGTAATTCCCAAGAAACAATAGAAATGGCTACAAAAACAATACACTTAGTACGAGGTTTCTTCCTTCCGAAATAAGGGAAGACGGAAAATAGTAATCAAGAGTTCAAGGGAAAGGTAATAGATTAGAAGTATGGAGATTCAAGGTGTTTAAAGATTTTAATGGGAATTGTCAAGGCAGTTGTGGATGAAAATGCTATTCTGGAAATCCCTATTCACATATTCGCATTAGCACAGTTATGTAGCGGATACGATACGCGCAGAGGGTAAGTACATCTGTCTACTAATCACTATATATCTCAATCCACGTAAAGTAGTTATGCGAAAGGCGAACCAAGTGCATTATGGTTGATCAGACCGTTATACACTGATTCTGAAATGTATTAGTGTAGTACTCCAATAATACATAATTAATGAACAAGCTTGATAAAGAATAAGCTTGCAAAACTAAGCTATAATAGCAGAGCATAATTTAAGGTAGTATAAGTATGCTAGATTATGAGGTGAGATGTACAAAACAATTCAATTTCACAAAAAGACAAGATTCTATAATCTCTACAGTCATTATTCTAACTTCTTGTCTATGTCTCTAGTTGACCAAAAAGAGGTATGGTTTTCTAAGTTATACAACCTTAATATATACTATAGGTTGTCAGCATAAAACAGAGATTTAAGCACATGACTTGTATCCAGAACGTACCTCCTTAATTGGGATACGTGGGAGACGTCATGTACTCCTTCCAATGTCTGAGGTAATACTATCTTGTATACAACTTCTTTGATGCGTTCCAACACATCGAAGGGTCTGATATACCTCGAGCTTAGTTTTCCTCTTCTTCCAAGTCTGATAGTTCTCGGGTAGGTGAAAACACATGTCCTCCTATTCTACTCTATATGTACCCTTTATCCAGATTAATATGGGTATCACCGGGTTTATAATAGGTCGTACATTTGATAGTTTCCTGATGTTTTTCTCAAGACTAACATCTGTCTATCCTCTCTCCTGTAATTAATCTATTGGTGAAAACACGAGGTTAGAAGTTACTGACCCCCTTAATAAGTCATGTATATCAAATCTAATTTGGAAACTACCTGTAGTACTCAGCTATTACTATATTCATATGATTGAGCTTATCAATCAATGTCTAGCAATCTACCTATATGTGTTTGCTTAGTCCTGATCATTATCTAAGGGTGGAAAATAATTTAGGTTGGATACTATAAGTCATCAGGTATCTAGGGTTAACTACTATGATTTGCTTTCCTAGGTACTATCTATTTCTTGGTGGTTTAAGGATGATGTTTCTCTTCCCGTAGTCTAGTATTTGGACTAGCTTAACCAGTCCATGACTAAGATAACGTCGAAGTTTGGTTTTGGAAGTACCAAGATTCCCGTCCTCATTACTCTACTATACCTGACTACTAGCAGGCTTTAGTAATGTTGGTAACTGGAACAATGCCTCTTCCGGTAAACCTGGCTATTTACATGGGTACGAACTACTAGATGTGAAGACAGTGTAGTGTCAGGATCAAATAATGCGGTTTTGCTGGTAATAATGCAACTATAAAGGTACCTGAAATGGGTTCATCTTCCGGTTTGTTGTCTGGCTAGGTAGTACTGCGTGTCTTGGGTGGACAAGGGTGGTCCCCTCTGAAATCTTCCAGATACTGGGGAATGCTGACCTCTAGTAGGGGGTTGCATTCTCTGGGCTAGTGCTACTGGTCCTTGCCCGTTCTGGAATGCTACTTCTCTGTGTTGTGGGCAGTCTCTGGCCTTATGCTGATTATCTCCACATATCAAGCATAGTCTATACTTCCTTCGACATTTTTTGGCATAATGTCCTTTATTGCCACAATGGTGACAAGTCGAAAATTTCTTGGTTTGATATGACCCCATCTGGTGTTGTGTCGGATTTTCCGGGTGACGGATTGGTCCTCCTGCTCCAGTCTGGTCTCTGGCTGATATGGTTGGATTTGAGCATCTAGCCTCTCGGCCAATAGCTTCTTGTATTCTTGCCTCTGAAAGAACTTCTTCGTAGGAAATCCTTGACTGTGCGGTAGTATGCCCCTGGAGTTCGGGGGTAAGACCGTGATGGAACTTCAGAGCCTTCTTCAGCTCGGTTGGTATCAGGATGGCACCGAATTGACTTAGTCGACTGAATTCTGCGTCGTAGGCGTCGACGGTCATGTTCCCTTGTTCCAAATGCAGGAACTGGGAGTACATATCATCTCTGACCGTGGCTGGGAAATATTTTGCATTAAAATATTCCAGAAATTGCTTCCAAGTATGGTTCTTGCCCGTGCTGCGCTCTATAGATTCCCACCAGTGATGGGCGTTACCGAGGAGTAGGATCCTTACTGCGGTTGTCCATAGATCGGGGTGAAGCTGGGATCCTTCTAGCAGTATTTCCGTGTTGGAGATCCAGTCTGAGATCTCTTCCGGAGTTTTGCTGCCCTTAAAGGTTCTCGGACTCATCCGGCTAAAGCCGCGCACAGTGCTAGTTGGTTGGACAGGGGCTGGTACTGGGGCAGCTGTCCTCTCCAGAACCGTCATTAAGCATTGTCTCAGGACTTCAGTCTGTTGCCACTGAGCCTGCAATATGGCTTGGAACATCTGAGATTGTCCCTCAAGTTGTGGCATCAGGGCTGCGAGGACTGGAGGTGGAGGCAAAAGTGTATCTGCCTGCAGTATTGGTGCTTGAGAAGCTTGCCCTTCTTGTCGGGCTGATGTTGCTTCCTGGGTAGGATCCTGGTGAAGGTACGAGGTTGTTGGATTGACCAGCATCCTTCTCGGAGATTGGTCTCTCGGGGTTGTTGGTGTCCTTTGGACATCTGGCGAGAGATCTGTTGCTTGGTCAGTTCCATCAATCGCATGTTTCCCGGGTATGTCCATATTTCTGAAAAAGATAGAATAATTTAGAAAAGTACGAAGGAAATAATAGATGATAATCAAACAGGATGCAAAAATTTATGGATGAAATCAGTGTGGATGAGACCTAGTATTCCTATCCTATTGCAGGTTTGCTGAACATGATATCATGCTACTAGCAATTAACTCGACCTGCATGGGCCACCACTAAAACCGTGTCACGCCCCAGTCCCAAAAATATACGAAACTAGGCCACGTGGCATTGGCCAGCTGACACGTCACTAAGGGAATACCCAATTTAATGGACCCAAAGTGATGTGCTACGCTGTCCTAAAATACTACAAGTCTAAATACAGGTAAATCTATCTCATCCACAAGAATAACAGGGAAAGTGTTGAATATATAGATGCTAAATCTGAAATATCATATACAACCCAGATATAGTCAGGTGGGAACAATCCCACTACAAAAAGTAAGCAGAAGTGAAATAAGATAAACTAGCGCAACATCCTCAAAATATGTAGCTCCAACTCCAGTGTACTCAGGTAGACTCTGACGTCATCTCCTCTGACTCCATCTCAAGGGCATGTCCAGACTCCTGTCCAAGTCCAGGTACTGTGGGGTAGAGTGTCTCAGCTAAACCTGGCAGGGAACCAGGTCCTCAGAGGGACGTAACAAGATACAGAAAAATGACATGCCATGTAATGTAAATACTGAATAAATAAATAAATAAATACAGGGCGCTAACCATCTAAGTGAAATGCAATTTGAGACAACCTAGTACGTATGGGAAATGTGTGGCTAGACATATGCTGACGTAATTCACCAATCTGTAGTGACTGGCTAGTATATGCCACATATGCCCCCGTTCAAGGGCACTATACAATTTTCCATCTACGATGAGAATGGTCACATGAATATATATATATCATCCGTATCACTCCGTCGAGTGCGGCACATGGTAAAGAAGTGGGTGTCCCATACGTATTTTAGTCGTTCTCCCCTCCCAATGTAACTAAATGTCAAGTCGTATATTTCTTGAATTATTCTAATCCGTGATGCGGTCACACGTACTGGTAGCTAGTCAACTACGCAGCTCGCATCCCAATATGCATTGCAACCATGTTGCGTGTTCCCGTGATAGGGTCTAGGAGAATATCAGGATATCCTCACAGTTGTTGGTAAGTCTGTAACTGTCACGCCCCAGTCCCAAAATACCGAGGGACCGGACGCGTGATAATGGCCAGCAGCACACACCGATGGACAAACCCAATTTAATGGATCCATCGGGGCATACTTAAGCTGTAGTACAACAATAAGGGTCTAGATATACTAATCTCATCCACATATATGAATACAATAATATCAGAATCATAAATCAAGATCAATCTCAATAAAATATAAACTCGGGAAATAACCCGGTAATGAGTCTGATACATCTGTCAAGATACAAAAATAAAGATAACTACATCAAATACTGAGTATGGAAACAGTATATACTCAGAAGATAACCTCGGTGATCACTCGTCTACTGAATCTGGTACTGCTCCAGTGTCTGCTCCTGCTCCTGCTAATGCTCCTGTCCTGTATACCTCGGGGTCGATCTCATCTGCTAATCCTGGGGACATAATCCGGATCCAGGTCCTCAGGGGACATAGCAAGGTACAAAATAACTCATGCCAAAATAAGTGCAGCAATATATGAAACAATATGGGGTAAACTATATAACCAGCTAAGTGATATGCAAGTAAGAGTTTTAGTCATACTCGGGCTGAGACTACTACAGGATCAGTGTCGGAGAACCCATAGCAGTATTTTCTCGAAGGGCCAGAACTGGTGCCATAGCTCCGTGTCAGAGACTAAGACACATCCAGATTACAATATATATAATATAATCAGCCTTTGATATGGTAATACTCTCCCCACCCAATGTAACCACGCCTCTCATGTCCATAACGTCTCATGTCCATGTCAAGCGGGATCATATCTAATGCAACAAGTCATATAATATCTAAGAATATAATGTCTATGTCAAGTCCTGTATCCTACACAGAATCACCATGAATATCTCAGGAAGATCCTGTCTCATGAATAGTGTCAAGTGTCCTGGGTCGTAGTGTACTTGATAAGACAAGTACGAGAATGTAAAGTGTCACGAATGTCCATCTCTAGATGACAGTACCCAACACCGCGTACGGTGTTGGCACCCGACTAATAATCGAACGCTAAGTACGTCACACGGTCCTAGGTTAAGCATGCACATCAATATAAATAAAGTAAGGAAAATATGTAACAATACTGCAGAGTTTGGCAAGGTACACTTGCCTGGGGTCCTGCTGCTGGTATGAATCAGAGTCCAAGTCACAGTCCAAATAGCCTATGTATTACAATTTACCATGTCAAAAGATAATTTATTTTAACTTATTTAATTCTGGAATAATTACTCTAAAATCCTATTTTAATCTTATTATTCTGATTTTTAGGTTAATTCCTAAATTTTGTCCAAAGGAACTGAATTTTATCAACTCGAGACTCATGGCACGCAAATCGAGGCGATCTGTTGACCAAAAAGTCAACCGACACAAACTCAACTTTCATGCATGATTTCCTGTAGATTTCATCATCAAAAACATGTTGTAATTTACGGCTCGTCCAAATTCAAATTTGTTTGGGAATTATGGCACATACAAGTTTTGTATCGTGCACCGATGGTTAAATTCTAACCTAGAAGTTCTACAGAATTAACAGTATGAAAATACATCGAATTAAATTCTGGGAAAAACATATGTCAATGATCTCGACATTAGCTTTCCGAAATTTTAAACGGTTCATGATTCTGACTCCTGGTTCTCCCGGAATCGCGAAAACATCAAAACACGTCTATTTTCGGACATGCTGTGCTCTACGAATTTTCCAGAATTTAATACTAATAATTTAGAAAAACAATTTATATTATCAGAAATCTAACCTCATTATCGTTCTAACAAAAAAAACTGGAGCATGTTTGGAGTCCGGAGCTAGGAGATATCGTCTTTTTAATTCGTCATAACTAGTAGAAAATGAGGCTGAATTTATGACGAATTTTGACTATTTTTTGGACGAAAAAGAGAGGAATTTGGGAAAGAAAAATATGAAGGATGAGGTATTTATAATGGTGGACACTACTTAATTAAATACGACTAGGATTGGTTAATTTGGATAGGATTATGATGAATTTAAATAAGGATAGGATATGCATAAAGTTGATTTCCTAGTAGGTTCAGGATTTGAATTAATTTAAAATAGAGTTTGAATTTATCTCAATAATTTATAATCTTAAATATAATTAAAGATAATACAAATAATTTATAAAATCTTATTAATATCTATTAACACTAAATTAGTATCTATCTAATATTAAGACTATATATATCCAAATAAATCCTAAATAATTTTAAAATCTAAATAAATTCAACATATATAATAAATATAATAATATAAAATATACACAAAATACCTATTTTGGTTGAGTGAGTTTACAGTAACTATTACGTTGATTACACTAAGTCAACGTATCAGTTGACTGTACCCAAGTCAATCTTAGATACATACTGTTGTATTTAATTTCAGGAGCAGTATCATATGACAATAATTGAATTTAAATAAGAACATTTAACAGTTAATATTTAAGCAGTAAAAACTTGGCAATGTATACTTGCCTACTCCCTGATAATGTTGATAACCTGATCTTGCAGTCAGGTTTTGAGGTTGCTGGTGACAGGGGTCACTGGTTGTGCTGAAGGTGGTTTTTGTTAAAATAGACAGGGTTCGTGAATATCAAGGCTGTAATATAAAATATGTATATATATACTTATATACACATATATAATATAGATATATATATAGTATGTATATATATAGATATAATATATATAGTAGTATATATAGTATATGAAAAACAGACAAATGCAGATATGTAGTAGCAGGGTATATCCACTGCGATAGATATATAATACTATAATATATTATCAGGGTGTATCCACTGATATATATAATATAATAATAAAATGAAATGACAGAACAGAATTTAAATACATATATAAATGCTGTACTATTCAGAAAATATTATATTTAATAATATCAGGGTCTATATGTGACCACTGTTATATATATAAATAAATTGAAGACAGTGCAAGAATTGAAAATATAAATATAAGCTGTATTATCCAGCAATATTTAATAATATAACATATAAATAATATGTTATATTATATACATATAGTATACATATTATATAATACTATATAAATATATGTAGACATATATTTATATATGTTATATATAGATATATATATGAAACAGAAATAAATGCATTAATAATTATTACATAATAATTTATAACATATAATATAACTATATACATATAAACATACATATATATGCATACTATAATATAATATATATGTAAATATATATATAGATAGATATTTATACTTAATATACATAAATATAAATATATATGTATAATTATGTATAGATATATATATATATATATATATGTATATATACATAAATATATACATACATATATAATAAGACTATAATAATAATATATAATATACTGTATAAATACACTGTATTTATACAGTATATAATAATATATAATATATATAATATTTTGTATAAACATATATATATATATACATAGAAATACATATTAATATACATATATATATACATATATATATACATATATAATATACATATAGGTATACATATAAATATATACATATAATAATAATAACAATAATAATAATAATAATAATAATAATAATACATATATATATATACATATATTTATACAATATTTATATAATATATATTATATACTATATATAATATATATAATATATATAACCATATATATATATATATATATATATACATATATATAAATATATATACATATATACATACATATACATATATATATAAAAATACGTATATAATAGGGTATTTATACCTGACAAGGTGGCAGGTGGGGTCCACGGCGGGTCGTCGGCGGGAGGTCGGCGGCGGAGTCGACGGCGGCCGGCCGGAGGAGCAACAACAGTAGCAGTAGCTGCTGGCAGCAGTAGCAGCAACAGCAACTCGCGGCAGCTGCAGCGGCGGTAGCGGCGGCGGAGGAGGGGGTGCAGGCTGTCGGGGTGACGGAGGAGGAGGTGGCGAACAGCCCAGTGAGGGTGGCGGAGGTCGGGGGTGGCCGGAGTGGCGGTGGGGGACGGTCGGAGGTGAGGGAGGAGTTGCTGGCAGAGTGAGGCGGTGGGGGTTGCGGGGGAGCTGCCGGCGGCGGAGGCCGTCGTGGGGCCGCGGGATGGTGGTGGGTCGGTAGGGGAGGTCGAGGCGGAGCGAGTGGGGGTGGTGGCGGTGGTCGGCGACGGCTAGGGCGGCGGTGGTGGGCGTTCGGAGGTGAGGGAGCTGCTGTGGCAGTGTGGGAGTGGTGGTGGTTGCGAAGGCTCTCCACGGCGGAGCAGGGCGGCTCAGGCGGCGAGGCTTGGCCGGAGGGAAGAGGGGGTCGAGGCGGAGGTCGTGCCGGAGTTGGGTCGGAGGCGGTGGCCGGTGGTGGCTGTGAGGGAGTGGGGATGAGAGAGGGGGTGTGTGTTAGGGTTTATATAGGAATAGGTTAATGGCAATTTGGTAAATAAGTAGAACTTTGGGGGTATTTTGGTAAATTTGGATATTTGGGATATTTTCAGCAGATTTTTCTGTGGGTCCCATGCCACCTATTATCTAGCCAATAGGGTGTTGCCACCTAGCATGCATTTTTGCATAAAAACCCTAACTTTTCACAATTTGCATAAAAGTCCAGAAATTGGGAAATTGCGCAATTATGCAATTTGTCTGAAAAATCACCTGGTTCTAAAAATTACCAAAATTCACAGAATTGAGGGGAAAAGCTGGGGAGAATGTTTTGGACTGTGTGGGGTGAGTCTGGGCAGATGCAGGGTCTGATTTCTTAGGTGATACGGGTCACCGTATTTATTATTTAATAAATACTGCGCACGGTGTTCACTAATTATTTAGGGGCAGTTAGGGTCATAATTTTTCTACGGTGTCAATACGATAATTGTAATACAATTAGTGTAGAATATTATCGTATTTTTGGTTGGGCAAAACAGGTGCCTACTGGTCCTCAAATCCCTAAGGGTACAGAGATGGGTAAAGAGCAGAAAATTAAATAGGGATTAAATACGTACGTTTGTAACGATATTTGTGCGACTAAACGAAGCACAAAACGAGGTTTCTGGGAGTTGCTAAAAATACAGAAAATGTAGTCTAGCAAGCCTAGGGCAGGGATGTGAAATTAGTTTAGGGTTAACAGCTAGTGTGAGGCCCTAATTAATTGTGTAATGAACAGGTGCACAATCAATAGAATATATAGTAAATAAATTTTTAAAAAGTTGTACTAATTCTAATTAACTAAAAATAATATTAAAATACTGAAATCTGGTCGAGGGAGTTTACACCTCGCATAACTTCACGTACAAATTTTATGTTCACCATATCATAGGCCTTCCTTAGATCGAGTTTGATACATCCCTTTCGCCCTCCCGGTCTGTTGAATTCTCGAACTAGCTCGTGTGCAAGTATACAGTTATCAGCGATATACCTTCCTTTGATGAAAGCAACTTGGTTCAAAGAAATGAGCCCCTTCATTATTTCCTGCCTCCGCATACACATTAGATATGTGATGATTTTGTATATAAAATTACAACTAGCAATCGGTCTAAAATTGTCCAACTCCACTTGTCACGATCCGCACCCGGTGTAAGGGTACTAGTCGGAAACAACGCCCAGCCTACGCCGCAGAATCGGCGGTAGAACGCTGTCTAGATAATCTATCTAATATAATGAACCACCAATAATGATAAAATACTCAATCACAGAACTAAGATAGAATGAGCACGAATCAGATAAAGAATAGAATAGTCACAATACAACTCATGAGTCTAAAATAATACATCAATGAGTCTGAAGAAAAACAGAAATAAGCTGGAGACAAATCCAGTACAAAAGAATACTACAAAACTATAAAGCTACAACTCCAGGGTCAACTGTCTCAGTTGGGATAAGTCCCTCTTGAGCCAGGGTCTCAGAATCTAAACCCACAACATCCTGGGGTCCATAGTAGGTAGGGTACTCCTCAGTGTCATCTGGAAAAATATTTCCAGTCAGGAAGGAGCAGAGTACAACCCTAACAGCAGTTCTCAAATAATGATAAAAACTATGTAACAGTAAATAGCTGTGGATAAACAAGATGCATAAATAGATACAAGAAATGTATAGACAATAAGGAAGTACTGGAAAGAAATACAATAATGAACAATATGCTGATGGAACAAGAATACTAATGACTAAGTGTGTGAGTACTAGCTTTAACATGTGATCGGCTTGGGAACTTGCACAAGAGTATAATGGCCTGGCTGATTATACGTGCGGTGTATGATCAACACTCACAAGGAATAAGACATGCACAAGGAGGGTATGATCACATATCTACACTAAAATACTCCCCACCCCCGACTGGTATAATAGATCCAACCACGGTACGTTATGGCACGAGATTCCCCAAGAAGAGAGCGACTCCTCCTGAAAATCGGTGTCTGTACATGTACAAGATAACCAATGAAACAATACTTGCACCATATACACCATATACCAAGGAATAACATCTCATGACGAGATCCGGATATACCAATCCGTGTAACAATAGTGTCAAGAGAACATGTAAATCTACACTAGATACAACGAACATAGAGGATATCATAAATGAGAAACTATCAGAGAATGTACTCGCCTGAAGTCCAATGAACAGTCTCACAAATGTCTGACTCGGTGCCTCGAAGACCTAGATATGGAATACAACATTAAAACAAGGTCCCGGAAAGAGAACAAGTCAAACTAGACAACTTCTAGGTTAATAACTCAATTCTAAGGCAAAAGTCAACTATGGTCAACTCTAAAGTCCACTAAAGTCAAACATGGTCAAACCCAAAGTCAACCTCACAAAACATCCATAAAATAATATAAAAATAAAATACAACAATTTAGGAATCAAATTAGATTCCAAAAGAAACTCACACAAAGTATACTAATAATACAATTAATATATACCTTAAAAATATATATATACAACCCAATATTCATATAATTAAAATACTATATTATAACAATTATTATACCTCACAAAACACATATATATATACATATAAATATATACAAATACAATATATAATATATACATTAAATCTGTCAAAGCGTCACTGAAAACAGTGAGCTAAGAATATAATTTAATTAAAACGGCTAATAGTGACAGTTTCGTCTGTCACCGAAAAACTGTCGCAGAAAAAACTGAATACAATTCCTACTGCCGACTGGATCGCTGACAGTTTAAAACCGTCGCAGAAAGACTGTCGCGGAAAATCCGCTCAGACCCGCCCACTGCTAATTAATGACAGATTTGTCATTAAATGCATTTAAATGCACAGAGTTACAGCGGCTGCTGTATCGGCTAATTAATGACAGTTTTACTGTCATTAATTCACTGTTACTAAAACAATCAAAATATATATATATATATATATATATATATATATATATATATATATATATATATATATATATATAACAATATATATATATACAATAAAATCACAATACAATATAATTAAATAACTAATAATTATATACTTATATATATACATATCTACACTTATAATTAAATACCAATTGTTACAAACTCATGTACATATTAATGTACATATTTTATATGGCTAGAAGCACACCTAAAATATATACATTAATATACAATAAGTTCATAATAATTATAAATAATACAATTACACAATCAAACACATAAATATATTTTATAAAATATTTTATGTATAAATTATATTATTTAACAAGTAGTAACATATATATTTGCATGCAAGAAAGCTACATATTATATTGTACATTATATTAGCACACACAAAATATAGATCTATGCTACAATAATTACTATAATAAATACACAAAATAAATATATAATATCCATATATATTTACTAATTATAAATGAAGAATTGAACCACAATTAATTAGATCTATGCAAAATAGACACAATTGGAGAGTATCTTACCGTATCCCACTAGATCTAGGATACGCATGCGACACGAGTCCAACACACAACCAAATGCACCCCGAAGGACACAAACAAATCACAAATAATATTTATGAACAAATCAAAGTGTCAAAAGTAGATCTATGTGTCCGTGTCAAAATACGACATGTTCAAAGCCCCGTGTCGGAGGAAAACCCCCAAATGACACGTATCACCAAATAGTTGGGATACGAACCACAAGTATCCCAATATGGACACGACACTAGCCTCAAACACAAATCTCATGTCCAATTGATCTATAGGATCAATTGACACACACAACAAAATATAAATTCGGAATTCCAACAAAATTGATACAAAAAGCACCATAACTTTCTCCATGGGTCTCCTATGAACACAAAACAAAGTCCTATGGGTAGTACATACATATAGGTTGATTTTACATGATTAAATCCCAGATTTAGAAGCTATTTAAATGGGAAAAATCTGAATTATACCTATTGGGAGATGGATTCCCAATGAAACCTCCAATTGAGATGAACTTGCTTCCAAATTGTAGATCCTTGCTCCTCTTTGTAGATCCTTGCTTCCTTCTTCTAGATCCTTGCTTTCTTGTTCTCTAATGGTGAATTGGGAAGAATTTGGAATGAATTTGGTAGGGAATTGGATTGGGAATGGAGGGAATTTGGTAGTGGGAAAATTCTAGATCTAGATTTGGAATGAAATGAGAGGAGAGAGAAATTTTCCCCCCTCATTAATAGGCCGGCCATAGCCCCTCCCCCAAGCAATTGTAAAATGTCCAATGTACCCCTTGGGGCCTCTCATGAAGAAATAATTAAGGAAGGAAGCTTCTAGTCTAATCATTTAATTAATTTAATCCATCTCCTTAACTATGGGCTTTCTAAATGGGCCAAGTCTAACTAGTTAATTCATGTTGGTCCATGGGTCCAAACTAAACTAGTTGGGTCCACTAAAATAAGTCCAAAATAATTAAATAATAACTAATAACAATTAAATAATACAACAAATAATTATTTACCATGCACAATATTTATTTAAATAGGAAATTACCAAAATACCCTTTTCTAGAAAATGTGGTAGTGACAAGTCTACCCTCCTTAAAATAATTTCGTCCTCGAAATTCAAAGACGAAAACTACCCCCAGAAAATCACAGAACATAACTAAAGAATCACAACTAACTAATGAACAGAACATAACAATGAACAGAACATAACTAGAAAATAACATACCTCAAGGTACAAACAAATATGGATAACGCTCTCGCATTTTATCCTCTCTCTCCCAGGTAGACTCCCCCGGAGAGTGATGCCTCCATGCGACGCGCACCAAAGGAATAGTCTGGTTCCTCAGCACCTTCTCTCTCTGATCCAGAATCCCAACTGGCTGCTCTGGATAGCTAAGAGTAGGGCCCACCTCTATCTCTGAGTGATCCAATACATGACTAGGATCTGCCATGTATCGTCTCAACTACGACACATGAAACACATTATGCACTCCCTCCAATGCAGGTGGCAAGTCTAGTCTATAAGCAACTGCACCGACCCTCTCTAGAATAGTGAAAGGTCCAATGAATCGCGGACTAAGCTTTCTGCCTCCACCGAAGCGAATCGTGCCTCGTGTCGGAGAAATCCTCAGAAACACCAAACCACCCACCTAGAACAAAACACCACCTTAAGAACTTAATCTATAACAAATAACCAAGAACAAACAAAAATCTAAACTATACCTCGAACTCCAAAGGTCTCCGATGGCTATCGGCCCAATGCCGCTGTCTGTCCTGCGCCACTCGAAGTCTGTCTCTGATCAACTGAACCTTCTCTGCTGCATCCACAACCATCTCTGGCCCAAGCAAAACTCTCTCTCCAACATCGTCCCAAGACAAAGGAGTATGACACCTCCGACCATATAGAGCTTCAAAAGGTGACATCTCTATACTGGCCTGGTAACTGTTGTTGTAAGCAAACTCTACCAAATGGAGATGGTCCTCCCAAGAACCCCCGAAATCTAGTACACAAGTGCGCAACATATCCTCGAGAGTCTGAATAGTCCTCTCTGACTGCCCATCTGTCTGGGGATGATATGCAGTACTGAACTTGAGCTGAGTGCCCAAACTCTTCTGCAAACTCCTCCAGAAATGAGAAGTGAAACGACTATCCCGATCTGAGACTATGCTGACGGGAACTCCATGTATCCTAACGATCTGCCTCACATACATCTCTGCCAGCTTCTCCGTAGACAAACCCACCTTGAAAGGCAAAAAGTGGGCCGACTTGGTCAACCTATCAACAATGACCCAAATCGCGTCTTTCCCTCCTGGAGATCGTGGAAGTCCGGACACAAAATCCATAGTAATGTGTTCCCACTTCCACTCTGGAATGGGTAATGGCTGAAGTAAACCTCCTGGCCTCTGCCTCTCGGCTTTCACCTGCTGGCACACTAAGCATCTGGATACAAACTGTGCCACTTCCCTCTTCATGCCATACCACCACACACTCTCTCGCATATCCCGATACATCTTGTTAGCACCTGGATGTATGGAATACTGAGAGCGATGCGCTTCCTGCAACACCTCCTCACGCAACTCCCCACTAGGCACACACAATCTAACTCCATGCCTCAAAGATCCATCCTCTGCAATAGTGAAATCATCCTCCAATCCTGCTCTCACCTGAGCTCTGATACTCCTCAAGGATACATCATCATACTGTGCTGCCTTGATCCTATCCATCAAATCTGAATGTATCTGCAATCCCCACATCTGCATAGCACCACCAGGAACAATCACCTCAATGCCCAAGCTCTCCAAGTCCTCCAACAAATATCGATCCTGCGTCAAGAACATAGCTACCGGATACCTGCTCAAAGCATCGGCAACTACATTGGCTTTCCCAGGATGATATTGCAAAGAGATATCAAAATCCTTCATCAGTTCTAACCACCGACGCTGCCTCATGTTCAACTCCTTCTGTGTGAAAACGTACTTCAAGCTTTTGTGGTCTGTGAAGATCTCCACACGCTCTTCGTACAAATAATGTTTCCACAACTTCAGAGCGAAAATGACGGCTGCCAACTCCAAATCATGGGTAGGATAGTTCTTTTCATGAGGACGCAATTGCCTGGATGCATAGGCAATCACTTTCCCATGCTGCTGAAGAACACAACCTAAACCCTTCCCCGATGCATCACTATAAATAGTGAAACCTCCGGACCCTGATGGCAACGTCAAAATAGGAGCAGACGTCAACCTCTTCTTCAACTCCTCAAAAGCAACCTGGCAATCCTCCGTCCAAACAAACTCCACATCCTTCCTTGTGAGTCTGGTCATCGGCTCGGCAATCCTCGAAAAATCTTGCACAAACTTCCTGTAGTAGCCTGCCAATCCCAAGAAACTCCTGATCTTTGCTACCGAACTCGGAGTCTTCCAAGATTCCACTGCTGAAATCTTCTTCGGATCCACTGAAATACCATCACCAGTCACAACATGCCCCAAGAATTCCACCTTGTCCAAGAAAAACTCACATTTGGACAACTTCCCATACAACTTCTCCTTCCTCAGCACATCCAACACAATCCTCAAATGCTCCTCATGCTCCTCCGGTGTCTTCGAGTATATGAGTATGTCGTCGATGAACACCACCACGAACTTGTCAAGGTACTGGTGGAACACCTTGTTCATCAAGTTCATAAATACCGCCGGTGCATTAGTCAAACCAAACGGCATCACCATAAACTCGTACTGACCATACCGAGTTCTAAAAGCAGTCTTCGGTATGTCCTCCGGCTTCACCTTCACCTGATGGTAGCCTGATCTCAAATCTATCTTAGAAAATACCTTCGCACCACTCAACTGATCAAACAGATCATCAATCCGTGGCAAAGGATACTTATTCTTGATAGTGAGATTATTCAAAGCCCTGTAATCAATGCACATACGCACCGATCCATCCTTCTTCGGTACAAACAATACCGGGGCTCCCCATGGTGAAGAACTCGATCTGATAAACCCCTTATCCTGCAATTCGTCCACCTGCTTCTTCAACTCGACCAGCTCGCTGTTGTTTACTCTATAGACATGCTGCAAAATTGGTTCTGCACCTGGCACCAAGTCTATAGAAAATTCAACATCTCGATCTGGTGGCAATCCTGGCAATTCCTCAGGAAACACATCCAAGAATTCTGCTATCAACGGATGCGGCAACTCCTTGTCTTCCACCATAGCTCCACAAATAATGCCTTCTCCCTGCTCTGCAGCTCCTCTAGCAAACTCGAACTCTGGCTCTCCTGGCGAACCAAACAAAACTCTACCTCCTCTACAATCTATGCTAGCACGGTGCCTACTCAACCAATCCATCCCGAGTACAATGTCGTAGCTCGGAAGTGGCATTACAAGTAGACACGCACTCAACTCCCGGCCTCCCAGAGTAACTCTCCGATCCTTGCAAATATCATTAACCAGGATAATGCCTCCCCCGGTCATGATCTTGCAAGTCCTAAGCAAAGACTCAGCTACCAAACCATGCTTTAGAGCAAAAGAAACAGATACAAAACTATGGGAAGCACCACTATCAAACAAAGCTAAAGCTGGAATGGAATCAAGAAGAATAGAACCTGCGATGACATCTCCGGTGGGTTCCTCCTCTTCGACGGTCATAGCAAACGCTCCTCCCTGCCGAGCACCTCCCTGCTGATGCTGGACAAAACGCTGCTGCTGTGTCGGAAGCGGTCCCCTCGGTTGTGCTGCAGGTGGTCTCGTCTGTGCCCTCGGAGCTGGAGCTGCTCCCTGAACTGCACGACGAGGACACTCCCTCAATTGATGCCCTTCAGTACCACAATACAAACAAACTCCTAGCCTCTTTCTGCAAACTTCCCAGATGTGGCCGGGCTTCTTGCAGAAGTTGCATAGAGCTTGCTGTAACTGTCTCTGCTGCTGAGGTGCCTGGTGAAAAGGCGCTCTAGCTGGAGTCTGGTTCTGCTGTGGCTGCTGGAAAGGTCTGGACTGGAAATGAGGACGTTTGGCAGATACTGCACTGCCGTTGGCCCCCAAAAAAGAATCACGGTCTCTCTTGGTCTTCAAACCCAGATCCCGCTCAACCTTGCGTGCCTCCGCAAGTATCTCCGAGTATGTCTCATAAAAAGACGGAATGAGAATCTTCACTTCCCAGTTTAGACCCTCTCGGAAACGAATAGCTCGAACCTCCGGCTCCCTCACCAGATACTCTGCAAATCGGCTCAGCCTACCGAACTCCGCAACGTATTCCTCCACAGACATGCTCCCCTGAATGAGACTCTCAAATTGTCTCCCCAAGTCAAGCCTGTCTATCCGAGCGAAAAACTTCTTCTTGAAAAGGTCCTTGAATACCTCCCAAGATTGTCCTGCGTCAACCAGAACCGGCTCATTCCTGAACCAAGTACGAGCGACGTCGAACAGTTGAAGTCCTACCGCCTCAACCTTCAGATCTTCAGAAAGACGGGACACCCTCATAAGACGCTCAATGTCCTCGAGCCAATCATCAGCATAGACGATGCCCTCCGTCCCTTTGAAAACCCTAGGCTCCAGTTTCTTGAAGTCCTGAATGTTGCCTGGCCGAAGCTGAGCAACTTGAGGAACAACCTGTTGCTGGATCGGAACTCCTCTCTCGACTACAGCACGAGCAAGCTGATGAGCACTCTCGATGCCCTGCCGTAGAACGTCGGTCTGCCTCTGATGTTCCTCCGACTGAGCCCTCTGTGCCTCGAGCATCCCACGAAACAGTGTAAACATCTGTGACGCCTCTGCTGGCACAGGAGGTGGAGGTGGAAGCCCCTCAGATACAGCTGGCACAGTCCTCTGAGTAGGTGGTGGACCTCCGAAAGCAGCTGACACTCCAATCACCGGAGAAGTGACTGGTGCAGGCCCTCGGGATGTCGCAGACCTCTCAGAAACTGCTCTCCCTTGCTGTGATCTAGTCTTAGGCGGCATCCTGAGACAAAGCGAAAGAAAGAATCAATATGGCACAAGATGTAAGACATCAAGGAAAGGACAGTTTAAGGGATCAAGTATCAATATCAAAGGAGAATAGTTGAATCAAAAGAATTTTCCTAGATGTGATTGAGTATCTCAGCCTATATCCTATATCCTATATCCTATTGCAGGCTCGCAGTAGTACAACTAAGTTGTCGCACTACCACGACATCACATACTTGTGAAGCTTGACCTGCATGGGCCACCACCAAAAACGTGTCACGACCCGCACCCGGTGTAAGGGTACTAGTCGGAAACAACGCCCAGCCTACGCCGTAGAATCGGAGGTAGAACGCTGTCTAGATAATCTATCTAATATAATGAACCACCAATAATGATAAAATACTCAATCACAGAACTAAGATAGAATGAGCACGAATCAGATAAAGAATAGAATAGTCACAATACAACTCATGAGTCTAAAATAATACATCAATGAGTCTGAAGAAAAACAGAAATAAGCTGGAGACAAATCCAGTACAAAAGAATACTACAAAACTATAAAGCTACAACTCCAGGGTCAACTGTCTCAGTTGGGATAAGTCCCTCTTGAGCCAGGGTCTCAGAATCTAAACCCACAACATCCTGGGGTCCATAGTAGGTAGGGTACTCCTCAGTGTCATCTGGAAAAATATTTCCAGTCAGGAAGGAGCAGAGTACAACCCTAACAGCAGTTCTCAAATAATGATAAAAACTATGTAACAGTAAATAGCTGTGGATAAACAAGATGCATAAATAGATACAAGAAATGTATAGACAATAAGGAAGTACTGGAAAGAAATACAATAATGAACAATATGCTGATGGAACAAGAATACTAATGACTAAGTGTGTGAGTACTAGCTTTAACATGTGATCGGCTTGGGAACTTGCACAAGAGTATAATGGCCTGGCTGATTATACGTGCGGTGTATGATCAACACTCACAAGGAATAAGACATGCACAAGGAGGGTATGATCACATATCTACACTAAAATACTCCCCACCCCCGACTGGTATAATAGATCCAACCACGGTACGTTATGGCACGAGATTCCCCAAGAAGAGAGCGACTCCTCCCGAAAATCGGTGTCTGTACATGTACAAGATAACCAATGAAACAATACTTGCACCATATACACCATATACCAAGGAATAACATCTCATGACGAGATCCGGATATACCAATCCGTGTAACAATAGTGTCAAGAGAACATGTAAATCTACACTAGATACAACGAACATAGAGGATATCATAAATGAGAAACTATCAGAGAATGTACTCGCCTGAAGTCCAATGAACAGTCTCACAAATGTCTGACTCGGTGCCTCGAAGACCTAGATATGGAATACAACATTAAAACAAGGTCCCGGAAAGAGAACAAGTCAAACTAGACAACTTCTAGGTTAATAACTCAATTCTAAGGCAAAAGTCAACTATGGTCAACTCTAAAGTCCACTAAAGTCAAACATGGTCAAACCCAAAGTCAACCTCACAAAACATCCATAAAATAATATAAAAATAAAATACAACAATTTAGGAATCAAATTAGATTCCAAAAGAAACTCACACAAAGTATACTAATAATACAATTAATATATACCTTAAAAATATATATATACAACCCAATATTCATATAATTAAAATACTATATTATAACAATTATTATACCTCACAAAACACATATATATATACATATAAATATATACAAATACAATATATAATATATACATTAAATCTGTCAAAGCGTCACTGAAAACAGTGAGCTAAGAATATAATTTAATTAAAACGGCTAATAGTGACAGTTTTGTCTGTCACCGAAAAACTGTCGCAGAAAAAACTGAATACAATTCCTACTGCCGACTGGATCGCTGACAGTTTAAAACCGTCGCAGAAAGACTGTCGCGGAAAATCCGCTCAGACCCGCCCACTGCTAATTAATGACAGATTTGTCATTAAATGCATTTAAATGCACAGAGTTACAGCGGCTGCTGTATCGGCTAATTAATGACAGTTTTACTGTCATTAATTTACTGTTACTAAAACAATCAAAAATATATATATATATATATATATATATATATATATATATACAATAAAATCACAATACAATATAATTAAATAACTAATAATTATATACTTATATATATACACATCTACACTTATAATTAAATACCAATTGTTACAAACTCATGTACATATTAATGTACATATTTTATATGGCTAGAAGCACACCTAAAATATATACATTAATATACAATAAGTTCATAATAATTATAAATAATACAATTACACAATCAAACACATAAATATATTTTATAAAATATTTTATGTATAAATTATATTATTTAACAAGTAGTAACATATATATTTGCATGCAAGAAAGCTACATATTATATTGTATATTATATTAGCACACACAAAATATAGATCTATGCTACAATAATTACTATAATAAATACACAAAATAAATATATAATATCCATATATATTTACTAATTATAAATGAAGAATTGAACCACAATTAATTAGATCTATGCAAAATACACACAATTGGAGAGTATCTCACCGTATCCCACTAGATCTAGGATACGCATGCGACACGAGTCCAACACACAACCAAATGCACCCCGAAGGACACAAACAAATCACAAATAATATTTATGAACAAATCAAAGTGTCAAAAGTAGATCTATGTGTCCGTGTCAAAATACGACATGTTCAAAGCCCCGTGTCGGAGGAAAACCCCCAAATGACACGTATCACCAAATAGTTGGGATACGAACCACAAGTATCCTAATATGGACACGACACTAGCCTCAAACACAAATCTCATGTCCAATTGATCTATAGGATCAATTGACACACACAACAAAATATAAATTCGGAATTCCAACAAAATTGATACAAAAAGCACCATAACTTTCTCCATGGGTCTCCTATGAACACAAAACAAAGTCCTATGGGTAGTACATACATATAGATTGATTTTACATGATTAAATCCCAGATTTAGAAGCTATTTAAATGGGAAAAATCTGAATTATACCTATTGGGAGATGGATTCCCAATGAAACCTCCAATTGAGATGAACTTGCTTCCAAATTGTAGATCCTTGCTCCTCTTTGTAGATCCTTGCTTCCTTCTTCTAGATCCTTGCTTTCTTCTTCTCTAATGGTGAATTGGGAAGAATTTGGAATGAATTTGGTAGGGAATTGGATTGGGAATGGAGGGAATTTGGTAGTGGGAAAATTCTAGATCTAGATTTGGAATGAAATGAGAGGAGAGAGAAATTTCCCCCCCTCATTAATAGGCCGGCCATAGCCCCTCCCCCAAGCAATTGTAAAATGTCCAATGTACCCCTTGGGGCCTCTCATGAAGAAATAATTAAGGAAGGAAGCTTCTAGTCTAATCATTTAATTAATTTAATCCATCTCCTTAACTATGAGCTTTCTAAATGGGCCAAGTCTAACTAGTTAATTCATGTTGATCCATGGGTCCAAACTAAACTAGTTGGGTCCACTAAAATAAGTCCAAAATAATTAAATAATAACTAACAACAATTAAATAATACAACAAATAATTATTTACCATGCACAATATTTATTTAAATAGGAAATTACCAAAATACCCTTTTCTAGAAAATGTGGTAGTGACACCACTGCTCCCTCCTTCTTCGGGATCAAAGTGAGAAAAGTATGGTTCACTTCTTTGAGTAGCCTCTTCGTAGCAAAAAAAAAATCATTTGTATAACCTGATGAACTTGCCACTTAATATGATCCTAGTGCTTCTTGTAGAACATCGTATTGAACCCATTCGGTCCTGGAGTTTTATTAGGATCAACCTTTTGAACTATCTTCTCAATTTCCTCCATTGATACCCACCTCCTCAGTATTATATTACCCTCCTCTGTAACTATACGCTTGCAAATGATATCAGGAAAAACTGTAGTGTAGTCAGTTTGATTGTACAAGCCCTGGTAGAAGTTGATGGCTTCTTGTTGGATATGATCTATGTCAGTGAGAGTATCCCCTTCAATATTTATGAGGGCAAGAGACTTTATTACCGTGTTGTCGTGCTCTAATAGTAGCATAAATTTTTTTTGAACACTGGTCACCGTCTCTCAACCATGCACATTTAGCTCGTTGTTGTAAATGGAGCTCCTCCTAGAATTAAAGTTGCCTCACTTCCTCTCTTAGAAGAGTTTCCTTTCTAGCATTTGCACTATCAAGAGGCATCGCTTGTAGATTATTTTGTATATATTGTAATTCACTTTCCCTTTCAGCCAACTTAGAAGGCAACCTACCTTTATTCCATAATCGTAATTCCCTCTTCATACGCTTCAGAGTTTGCGTCAGTTTGAATTGGGCGTTGCCCGCAATTTTGGCCGTGAGTCCCCTGTTGACTGCAGATATCCAGGAAGTTCCGGCCACGAGTTACAAAATTTGAAAGGTCTTCTTCGAGTACTCACCAGATTAGCCATCTTAATTAGTATTGGGGTTTGGTCACTTGTGCCATTGGGTAATCCCTCCGCCCGAACAAATGGGAAAACTTTCATCCATTTGGTATTTCATAATGCTCGATCTAATTGGCATACTACCCTGTTGAGTTCAGAACTATTATTCCACGACCACAAATGGCCTTCTCTAGATAAACATCTCAGTCCAGACCCATTAGCAACAATTTTGTCAAGGACCTGGCGACCTCCTCGCTTCTCTATTATCGCAAGCATAACATTAAAGTCATCGCACAATACTAGAGGAAGATCATACCCAATAGCATCCGCTACTTTAATAGTATCCTTCCATAGTTGGAACCTTCGATGTTGATCATTGTGCCCGTAGACCGCTCCAATGACCACATGCAGCCCCCCTGCATTAGTAAAATTAATAACAATAAATTGATCTAACATATGTCATACCTGACCCGCCCATCCTCGTAAGTCCCATAGGATCCAAATTCATGCCACGTGATATTAAGATTATGAACAGACTCCCATTTGCATGGAGTTCACTGACTAATTCTCTCTGCGGGCTTTACTTTGCTTTCAATAATTGACATGATCGAACATTTATTTTTCCTCATAACATTTTGAATCTCTTTCCATCGACCAATAGAATTAGCCCCTATGACATTCCATATGAGTAATGTCATCAACAATTGCTACGGATGTCCTTGATACGCCCCTGGCCTCCTTCCGGACGAATGTACTTGGCCAACACTGCATGAATCTCTTGACTTTGTAAGCTACCGCCAAACCTATGTGAATTAGGAGAACTCCGAATTGCCACCCATTTGGGATTGTCCGCTGTCAGTGTTGCTTCTTGAGGTGGGGTTGTCTCCATATTCATTTGACTATCCGCATCTCCAACAGGCATGTTCTCATTTTCCCCTCTATTATGGGTTGTTTTGTTTACCTTGACACCTTTACTTTCCTCCACAGATTCTTCACCCACCTCTGCAATTTGCACCTCCATATGATTCATGTCATTATTTCTCACTAGTTTCTCTCCTGTATATACCACTAGGGCGCCCCCCTGACCTTCAGCCCCCTTATTCTGATCCGGTTCCTGTCGCTTTCCCAAGACTGAAGAAAGGGTATCAGAACTAACAAGCCTGGACTCTTGCTCCTCTTCTTCCTGAGACTACCATGATTGTATCATTATTGTTGAACTCTACTATGGGATTTTGATCTTTCCCCCCTGAGTCTCCTGCACCTATTTGTGGCTTCTGCCCAATCATCTCTTCGTATACCTCCTCAGTCTCCAAGCATTGTTCCTTCATATGTCAAAACCATCTATATTTTGTACATGATTGTGGCACCCACTCATAATTAATATTATGCCGGGTCCACTCTCCATTTAGTAATGCAACTTCTATTTGTCTTGGCAGTTCACTAGTTGCTTCAATCTCCACAAATACTCGGGCGTAGTTTAATAATGTACACCTCACAATATTAGTATCCGTCTTGATTGGTTTGCCCACCATGCTTGTTATCTTCATAATCGAATGAAAACTCCATAACTGCGGCGACAACCATGGCAACCTGATCCAAACTGGAACTGTAGTGATCCTATCTTTCTCAAAGTTAGAATCCGGGAGCCATCATTTTAATATAACTAGACGACCATCAAACGTCCATGAACCACCTCTCAATATCCTGTCAAATTCGCAAGAGAAAACTTGATGAAATATAATCCATTTTCCCGAAAAAAAAATTATTATCCCTTTTGGCCTCTATACTCTTAGCGCATAAGCCCGCAGCTGACAATAAAATAGTTTATTACCCATAACATATAACGAGTTGTATAATTTTGCCTCAGTCTTAGATCATCATTCAAATAGATTATAACGTACCCCGCGTTACGCGATATGTTCCGCGCTAAGGCGCAATATAGATCGAGTCAGAACTTGGATTGAATGATAGAGTCATTCAATGAGACCGACCCAGCATACACGCGATATGGTATAAGGAACGAGTAGAAAATTATGTTCGAATGGATCTAGTGGTACCAATTGTTATCCTTGAGATAGATTCGATAGTATACGATAGAACATTTTGCGCTCAGAAAGTCTCGAGGACGAGACTTTTTCTGAGTGGTGTATAATATAATGACCCGTTCCGTTCAAGCAGACAACTGATTCAAATGGCACAAGTGCAACGATCCAACCCGTATTGCTTAGTGAGAAGACTCGTTTGAGGCAAAGGATTCCAGACTTAGCCCTTCAGGAGTTCATACTTAGACTTTCAAAGGCTTGCTCGGAGTATCGCTCGACCGAGATGAATCATCGCTAAGGTGGGTAGCTACGATGAACTTGTCTTTGCTTAGCCAGCACACTTAAAATATGGACGATACATGCTAGTCGTTAGGTGAATTACCCCCTCCATGCTAATAAAGAATATAACGCACCTAGCTAAGAGAATAATTCCATCTTGTATTGCTTGTGTTAGAACATGAAAATAAAACTTGGCTTATAATCGGACCCTCGCATGCTACCTTTCTTCGTGCAAGTAGACCCCGCTATGCCTCGAGTAGATCATATACTCTTTGTAGTGCACTGCTTCAATTATTTACACTGCTCGTCCCCTAAGAACTATGTCGCTCGATACGACCTCGCACGGTTGCACTCCTCATACTACCCCCTTAGACCGTGCCAACATAAATGCTTGTGTTTCATATAAATGCATACTTGCCTGCTTATATTGTAGCTAGTACTCGTTGCCTCGTTTCAATGCTTGTCACTTAATTTATGCCACAATCAAGTAACACTATCAGTATCGTGCATGCATCTAGTTAGCCATAATACTATCAAATAGTCCTTCTGTGCAATATAAACCTGCAAGTGTCCGGGACCGTTAGGTCGCCAAGGCAGTCCCTGAACCAGGGGAATGCATCAAGTCAAGTAAAGCAAAGAATCACAGCTCGTGGAGCAATACTCGTTAAAGAAAAAGAATCAAGAATTATCATGTCATGTTGTGAATCTGGAATGACCCAAGACTTGCATGGTCACGGACAACTCATACACGAGGTATCTGCTTCCTCGGACGATCACCGAGGTACTGGGATCGTACCGACCTAGGAGAAATGAATGGTGTATTGCGTGCAAATTTCTGTTATGGTATGCGACGCCATCTTTGGGGCAGGGCAATACTCAGGATTCGGGCCTTGGTAAATTATACTACCTTGGACTAGCCGTCTACCCAATGATAGTCGTATGAATCGACGGGATGGCGTGTAATGCCTCTTCTGTATCATCTGTTCGCCTATGTGTTATTCTACAAATGTAGTCACTTGGCACCCTTTTACTGTTCAGAGAAAGAGAGGCTTGAGCGACTTGTAATCTCGGTCTAGCGTCGCTTGTAACACTTAATCAATATCAATAAAGAGCTTGTTTTACTTATATACTTGTGTTATTCAATGATTTCGCTATTGACGACTCTGTGAACTTGTTACCAATCGTCTGTTCGTTTCTTATTGTGCTGCACTCGGACTATCTGTGTGACTCTGTGGCTTAGATATTTTACTGCCTGTTTGGATTATGGCCTTATACGGGCGTGGCTTACGCTCGTGCGACATCACGTCAAGATGGGAACGATTGTCCTGCGGGAGCGTTGGCGCGGTTATTTGAGCTAGCTGGAATGGCCGATTTCTTGCGGGAGATCGGGGCATGACATATTGGTATCTGAGCATGGCTTTACGCCTTTGGACTTCTTATCGATATTCTCAGTTTTGAAAGCTCGTTCGTGAGTTTTGTGCATATACTCTCTCTCGTTGACCCGATTGGATGTTCCATACAATGAGTCTAAATACTTTCAATAATGCATGTGAATGATATGATTGCTTGTACAAAATTGTGATGCGAATGCCTTTGTGCCGACCTGTATCACACTTTGTGGGAATAGACTCCTATTAGAAATTATAAGTTATGTGCAAACCCGAATACCTATACATAATTTTCAAGCTGATTAGTGTACGAAATAGAATATCGTTCGAACGGTTAGCTATGCACACAACCTTTCGGCTAAGTTGTGTTAAGTATCGTGCGCCAAGACCCTTTTGGTGCAAGATAGTTGAAAGCAAGATTGGGATATATATCGTTCAGAAAAAGGTAAGTTAGACTTAGAATGACAACCGATAGAAACATTATCAAATTGTCGCTAAGGAAAATATAGAGAATCGTACTTGGATTTTCAGAAATAGCTCGAATGGTATTTCGTGTCGGAATATACAAATCAGATATAGTTTACTTGGATGACTATCAACAAGGATATATAAGAGACTAAGATTTATCAGGCGATGCTTAGGTATCGTACAGGAATTCTAAAGAACGACTTGGTGAATATGCTAACGATATATGCGAACACGATTGAGGATTTAATCGGGTGACTCAATTCCTGAGTGGTGTATGGTTCATTTTGGAAATGTTCAAACGAATTCATAGGTCTCGTGCGATAGATGGATTGAACAATTTGAGAATGTCTTGAATAAGTGATAAGGCTTATATCGAGTAGGGATTCAAGGAAATAGAAATTAATATCTTGGTTAAGAAAAACTTAGTGGAAACTTGATGGATCGTACGAGCGATTTCAAATTGAATCAAACGGATTAAACTTGAGTAGGATATCACTTGATAGAAGTTAGTCCGAGAAAGAAATATTATGGTTCGATGAAAGAGGTAAGCGATAACGAATTTGATCTGGAGTTTGGAAGAACGATCTTGAATCTAGTTCTAATGATAACTCTCGACAATCAGTCCCAGCGAGAACGGTTATCCTACGGGAGCACCGGCGTAGTAATTTTACGTCCGGCAGGGATAATCGAACTCACGAAAACATGTTCGATAATTATTCCAAACAAACTCGATGAATAGAACGTGTCAAAAGTGGATAGACTTTGGCTTGAATATTTAAAACTTAGTTGTTTGAGGAATGCTAGAAGTAGACAATGGAATGATCATACGGTAACAATAAAGTTAGATGATTTTGCTAGACGAATTATAATCATGGCATGAACGGACATGACTTGATGGATTTTATATATATCTTGGATGGAGTGAAGTAAAATGATAAGGTGTCTCGATCATTTCGATGATAACCATAATGTTCAACGTTCTTGTCTTCTGCGAGCGTAACTCTATGCTCATACATGCGTCACGTTCGGATTAGGACGATTATCCAGCGGAAGCATTGGCGTGGTGATCTCACGTCCAACGAGGATGATCGAAGTTACGGGAGACCGGAGCGTGACAACTGATAGATCGTCTTAACTTGTGGTTCGACACGATAAGACGAATTCGGGAATACAAGTGAATCGAAAGTGTTTTAAGGATGAGTTGGTCTAGAACCTAGAGTAAGTCACGCTTGATAGTTTCATGAACGGATACATGAATCTGGTTGGTCGACTTAGAGTATATGATCAAAGATTTAGAATTGAATCATGGCTTGGTGGTCTAGACTTAGAATGGATATATAGATTCTATCAAAACATGCTTAAGGAGATAAACTATGCGAATTTCTAGGCTTGTCCTACAACTTGGATATATCATGGATTGGACTGAATGGACTCGAACCTTGTACAAACGAATGCGTTAATGTGAGTAGGATGATTCGTGCTCGTTGTTTAGAAATCTGAGTAAAATGAGCTTGGGTAGAATATTCCGTGCAAATAAAAAATTATTTGACCTTAGGAATTAGGGCGAGCATCGTGCAGCAAAATTGCACATTAAATCGTGTGCTTGAACTTGTACCTATGACTGTAAAACCCCTAATTCTGAAAATTGTATTATTAATTTATGTTATAATTATGAGCTAAATAGAGGAGATAGATTTTATTTAATATTTATTTAAGGTATTTGTGCATCTAGGGGATTTATGGAGCCATTATAAATTTTTCCTAATTTATTCCATGTAGGAGACCCTTTGGACAGTTGCTAGCTTAACCGTATGCACCAATATAATTTTTTAGAATTTTCTATGTATATATATGTGTATATATATGTATATATAATTAATTAGGAAAGAATTTCCTATTTGGATCTCAAACCGAAACCCAAACCCACTACCCGCTTACACCGAACCCGCGTAGAAAATATCAGCAGCAGTAGAAAAATCCAACTTTGCTTTTCCCTTCTCCGCGCGTGTGAGCCTTCCTATTCCACCGTTTCTTATACCTATTATTACTAAACAACCCTCAACCGAAACCAAAACCAATGAAAGAAGGAAACATCAGCAGCCTCCACCGCCTCTTATTCTCTATATATTACAACTCTCCCAAACCCTAACTATAATTCTTCTTTCACTAAACTAAACACTGTTTTGGACGTGCACTATACAGAACTCTTGCTCGGCAAGTATACCTTGCCATCGTACTATTATTTACATTCCATATGATGTCTGCATAGTTTATTTCTGCTTATTTAGTTCATATATTGCTAAATAAATTGTGCGTCCAAGGAAACTTGGGTGCAACGACGATATCGTCATACCATGTTTATTTATGTATTTGTTAGACCTACTGTATGAGACCACCCCAGTATTATGGAGCATCATTAGGTTCATTGGTCGTGACACAGTTGCTACACGAGTTGTGAGTCTCATATAGATCACGGACTGCGTGACAGGTCTGGCCTCCTGTACGCATGGGCCATGCGTTAGGGATGACTGCTGATAGAAACGTTGTATGCTAGTAGACCTGGTAGTTATTTAGAGGTTTTATCATGTCATGGATATGGCATGCTTAGAGCATGGGATGGGGAGAACAACAAGTAAGACATTTGGGCTCCTTTGCACTTTCCTTTTATGTAACCCGTACGCTCCACCGGAGATACGCGGTCATGATGACCCCTATACTACTTGGCGGCCTCTGCCGTTTAAAAGACGACATGCTTTGTAGGCCCCTGATTCTCCGAGAAAATCATGCCAATCCCACTATATGGCCAGATAGTCTACTTGTGGAAAGTTGTTCTCAAATTGCATTCACTTAGACGGTTAGGCGACCCATTGGATGTTTATATTTCAGTACTTATTGGCATACTTTTATGTATCTTGTTATGTCCCTCTGAGGACCTAGCCCCTTTC
Organism: Iris macrosiphon; assembly: GCA_036927795.1. Taxonomy (NCBI): domain Eukaryota; kingdom Viridiplantae; phylum Streptophyta; class Magnoliopsida; order Asparagales; family Iridaceae; genus Iris; species Iris macrosiphon. The sequence goes on along the minus strand of JAYESA010000012.1, from coordinate 176,966,161 downwards.
AGGTGTCGTTGTTCTTGAGTATTCGCAGGAGCACAGATCCGGACTGGTTACTTATATGTTTCGGGGAGGTCTTCTCTTCGAGCCCATGATTGTGAGCTGGTATTCTTATATTGTGTTGTACTTAGATATTCGAGTTGGTAGTGGATTTGTTTCCATCCAACTAGCATCTTTAGATACCTTGTATTGAGATCTAGTTTCATAGATATTGGTTATTTATTTATATTTGATTTTCGTGGATAAGATTTAGATTATACCCTGTGACTTGTGATCAGATTTATACCACTTGTGAATTGTCATTCATATTACAGCGTACGTGTGTTATGGTATCCATATATTGAAGTTGCCATATACATACGGCTGGCATGCTTACGTGTTCCTAGTCCTACGTATTTTGGGACTAGGGCGTGACAATGACCTTGTGAGCTAACCTAGTAATTAGGCAGACGACCCTGTGCCGAGTGAAAGAACTGTGTTACCGACTTTAGAATATTGCTTGAGCAACCCATAGAACTGGGGTAGCAAGACTTAGTGTTAGACTTGGAACGGTAAGTGTGTGCTATGTTTGACACAAATGGACATGGACGCTAGTCGATTGATCGGATAGATCGTGCTTAACGGTAGTGCAAAGCTTGATTTGAGTCAGATTGGAATGACTTAGAATTTTATTGACCCTGTCGGAAGTATCATCGTGAATTGTAAGATGAGAACCCTTGAGATTTTTGCAAGTAGCTTGTCCGAATTTACTACCGCTAAGTTTGGTTGAATGCATATGTTTGAGAGATGCCTTCAACGTGTGCACGATCCAAGACTCAATGATATGTTGAACTCGAGTGCAAAAACTTTGCTATCGCTAAGTTGGTTGATATGCATATGTTTGAAGGACGCTTTGAATATGTGCACGATCCAGACTCGCGATATGCTGATCTCGAATGCTAGTACAAGTGAAAATGTTAGACTCGTATGGACAAGTATAACGAGTTGTATAATTTTGCCTCAGCCTTAGATCATTATTCAAATAGATTATAACGTACCCCACGTTAAGCGATATGTTCCGCGCTAAGGCGCAGTATAGACCGAGTCAAAACTTGGATTGAATGGTAGAGTCATTCAATGAGACTGATCCAGCATACACGCGACACGGTATAAGGAACAAGTAGGAAATTATATTCGAATGGATCTAGTGGTACCGATTGTTATGCTTGAGATAGATTCGATAGTATACGATAGAACGATTTGCGCTCAGAAAGTCTCGAGGATGAGACTTTTTCTGAGTGGTGTATAATATAACGACCCGTTCTGTTCAAGCGGATAGTCGATTCAAATGGCACAAGTGCAATAACCCGACCCGCATTGCTCAGCGAGAAGACTCGTTTGAGGCAAAGGATTCTAGACTTGGCCATTCAGGAGTTCAGACTTAGACTTTCAAAGGCTCGTTCAGAGTATCGCTCGATCGAGGCAAATCATCGCTAAGGTGGGTGGCTATGATGAACTTGTCTTTGCTTAGCTAGCACACTTAAAATATAGATGATACATGCTAGTCGCTAGGTGAATTACCTCATGCATGTTAATAAAGAATACAACGCACCTAGCTAAGGGAATAATCCCATCTTGTATTGCTTGTGTTAGAACATGGAAATGAAACTTGGCTTATAATCAAACCCTCGCATGATACATTTGCTTCGTGCAAGTAGACCTCGCTATGCCTCGAGTAGATCATATACTCTTCGTAGTGCACTGCTTCACTTGTTTACACTGCTCGTCCCCTAAGAACTATGTCACTCGATACGACCCTGCACGGTTGCACTCCTCGCACTACCCCCTTAGACCGTGCCAACATAAATGCTTGTGTTTCATATAAAAGCATGCTTGCCTGCTTACATTGTAGCTAGTACTCGTTGCCTCATTTCAATGCTTGTCACTTAATTTATGCCACAATCAAGTAACACTATCTGTATCGTGCATGCATCTTGTTAGCCAGAATACTATCAAATAGTCCTTTTGTGCAATATAAATCTGCAAGTGTCCGGGACCATTAGGTCGCCAAGGCAGTCCCCGAACCAGGGGAATGCATCAAGTCAAATTTAACTCTGAACGAGAATCATGTCAAGTAAAGCAAAGAATCACAGCTCGTGAAGCAATACTCGTTAAAGAAAAAATAAAGAATTATCATGTCATGTTATGAATCTGGAATGACCCAAGACTTGCATGGTTACGGACAACTCGTGCACGAGGTATCTACTTCCTCGGACGATCACCGGGGCACTGGGATCGTACCGGCCTAGGAGAAATGAATGGTGTATTGCGTGCCAATTTCAGTTATGGTATGCGACGCCGTCTTTGGGGAAGGGCAATACTCGAGATTCGAGCCTTGGTAGAGCATACTACCTTGGACTAGCCGTCTACCTAATGATATTCGTATGAATCGGCGGGATGGCGTGCAATGGCTCTTCTGTATCACCTATTCGCCTATGTATCATTCCACAAATGTAGCACTTAGCACCCTTTTACTGTTCAGAGAGAGAGAGAGAGAGAGAGGCTTGAGCGACTTGTAATCTCGGCCTAGCGCCGCTTGTAACACTTATTCAATATCAATAAAGAGCTTATTTTACTTCTATACTTGTGTTATTCAATGCTTGCACTATTGACGACTCTGTGAACTTGTTACCAATCGCCTGTTCATTTCTTATTTCGATGAACTCGAACTATCTGTGCGACTCTGTGGCTTAGATATTTTACCTCCTGTTCGGATCATGGCCTTGCACGGACGTGGCTTATGCTCGTGTGACATCACGTCAAGATGTGAACGATTGTCCCGCGGGAGTGCTGGCGCGGTGATTCGCGCTAGCGGGGACGACCAATTTTCTGTGGGAGAACGGGGTGTGACATATTGGTATCAGAGCATGGCTTTACGCCTTTGGAATTATCACTATCACATTTCTAGAATAGGGATATTTTTGTCATTTTTGCATTATTATAAATATTGTGTATATTTTATTTATAATGTGCATATTTTATATATTATGACTAATATTTGTTAGTTGATTAGTCTATTTTAATTAGATTTGACATTAGTGGACCTAACTAGACTTGACTTGACCCATTGATTCAATTAATTAGTTAGTCATGGGTGACTCATTAATTTAGGAGAATGAGTTAGTATTGAGTTTAGACTGTTTGACTTGAGTCATTAGTTAGTCATGACTAGATTAAGTCTATTAAACCTATTTTAGGCTCAAGAATAGAATATTCCTCCTATTGTTTAGTTAGATCATATTCATGAAGGAATGTGAGGGGCACTTGTGTCAATTCAAATATTCTTCAACCTAACCCTAGCACTAGAGGGAGCTTATATAAACATCTTCATTCATGAGTAGCCTCCATTTCATTCCTAATTAGTTCATCCTCAAATTTGAGAGAAAACCCTAATTTCTCTACTCCAAATCCTATCCCTCTTATTTTTATTTCCCAAGGAGGCTAAGGAGCTTGTCATTGCTAGAAGAAGCTTGGAGAGGAGTCCAAGTGTTGAGGATCGTGTCCACTTTGTCTTTCTTGTGTCCAAATTTAGAGTTCTTCAAGGAGGTCACTCAAAACCTAGGTACTTCTCTATTTTTACTCTATTTATGGTTAAGAACATCCATTGGACCTATAGGAACCGTCCCATAGGTGGAATTGACTTTATTTGGCTAGACCTAAGTGTTATAAGCTTTTATTTTGCTAGATCTATAATTTTCTCTTTGTGGAGTGTTGATTTGTGCCTCAAAATTGAGGGAAATATGAGTTTAGACACCAAGTCCTTGATGAAATATCTTTTTTGTGATATAAGGATGTATTTGATATGTACAAATAGTATTTTTTGGATTTGGGGTTGTTGATACTTTGGTTGAGAGTGTATCATGACCTTATGGTGAGTATTTTGATGGGTGCACACCAAGTGTTTGGTGAATTGTCAATAGGGTGTGTGAGTGCTTATATTTACATTGAGTATTATATATATATATATATATATATATATATATATATATATATATATATATATATTAGTGTATCTAATGTGTATGTGTGTGATGGTGTATTCAGTGGAGTTGAGGGAACTTTGCTTGGTGACAGCACCAATGCACTGATGTGCAGGCCATTATTTAGTTTAGTAGTTGAGGGGTGCACAGGGCCATGGGATTCGAGGGCAGCAGCACATGGCATTGCTGTGCAGTGCCTGCCATTTGGTGTAGTGTATTAGCAGCAACATCAGTTGCATGAGTATATAGCAGCAGTAGTAGCAGTGGAGTGAAGGGGGTTAGTTTATTTGAAATGGTAAATGTGTATGAAAGTATATATATGTATGCATATAGTATTATTGTGGTGTAGCTGTGTGCAGATTAAAAGAGGAGGTCGGGCACAAGCATGTGGAGTTATATGTGTGCTTGTGCTCAATTTTGGTGGAGTGCAGATTTTGTCACGTCCCAGTCATAAAATACCGAGGGACTAGCCACGTGGCAATGGCCAGCAGCACAACTCCAATGGGATAAACCCAATTTAATGGACCTGTTAGAGTGTACTTAAGCTGTATACAATGGTCTACGATACATGTCATAGTATAATTCTAATCTCATCCACAGAAAGTAAACACAATTCAAAATGTCAGACTAATCAAAAAGAAATATAATCCATCAACAAGTCTCAATAAAAAGTGTCTCAGGGAACAACCCGATAATAAGTTTAATACAGTGATCCAAGAGTCAGGATATAGAGTAACTAGAAACAGAAATAACCGAGTATATAACAAAATACTCAGGAGAAATCCTCTGGCACAACCTCGTCCTCTGGGGCCAGTACTGCTCCAGCGTCAGCTCATGTCCCGTATACCTCGGGGTAAATCTCCTCTGCTATACCTGGGGACATAATCCGGATCCAGGTCCTCAGGGAATATAGCAAGGTACAAGAATAACTCAAGCCAAATAAAATATAGTATATAAAAATAAATCAACAGGGCAAGCTATGTAACCAACTATGTGAAATACAAATGAGAGTATTAATCATACTCAGGATGAAACTACTATAGGCTCTGTGTCGGGGAAACCCATAGCAGCATGTAATATCTCGAAGGGCCAGTAAATATGCCAAAGACAGAGTCTAAGGCACCATCAGTAATGTAGTATATATATATATATATATATATATATATATATATATATATATATATATATATATATATATAATCAGCCTGTAGTATGGTGAGACTCTCCCCACCCAATGTAACCTCACGTCTCATGTCCATAACACGCAAGATCATGACCTCTAGCTAGTACAACGAGTCATAATGATATCTCTATATATGCAAGTCTTATGTCACAAATCCTGTGAACCTATATAGAATTACCATGAATAACTCAGGAAAGATTATGTCACATGAATAGTGTCAAGTGTCCTATGGTATGACGTACTTGATAAAGCAAGCACGAAAAAATATAGGATCGTAGTATCAACCCTCTAAGTGACGTTACACGACTCCGCGTACGACGTCGACACCCGAATCTTGTTCGGACGTTAAGCAACGTCTCACGGTCCAAAGTTGAACAGGTACAATTCAAAAGTATATATATATACATATATATATATATATATATATATATATATATATATATATATAACTCAAGAGATTAATATCAAAGGAACTACTGCAGATTTGGCAAGGCAAGGTACACTTGCCTGGGTTTTGAACTCCTTCAGTTGCTCCTGTAACAACAAAATCTCCAGGCATGCCTCTGGATGCTGAAACAAACATAACATCATTCTTAAAATATGTGAAATAGCTAGGATTGACTACCCATAAGTCCAATTTGGACATAGGGGCAGAATTGACAGTTTCTGAAAGTGGGGTCCATATATGACCCACTTCGCACCAAAAATGTGCCAGAGATAAAGTTCTCCAAATTGGTCAAAATTAGTGCCTACAAGTCTAGAACGATGATATGAACCCAACAGAATGTCCAGAACTGGATTCCGATGAGCCAGTCATGAAATCGCCCGCCAAGTAGAACCGTGGGGCCCACGAAACGGGGTTTCATCAACGTTCTCAGAATCCAACCAAACTTGGGTCATAGAACCAGCTTAACGCTACGAATTCGATGGCATATGTTTCGTTGAGAAACGACAAGCACACACGAAATTATGACGAGTGTCAGAACAGGCCGATACATGATTTTTTGACGGATACGCGTTGATTCCGGTGTGCACGCACATCCAAATCAACTTCCACGAAACCCCACACGTCCGTGTTGACGATACGCGTCTTTTGATATAATTTGCACATGACGAAGTCATCTCGTTTAGCGGGACGTACCACGTTTCAGGAAATTTTGGGTTTTAAAAACCAAGTTTTTGGTCAACCTTAACCGCGAATAAAATACATTATATATTAATTAAAATAAACTAATTAAAGGGGTTTAATCTCGGTTATATTGTCTAAATTATTGTTTAAGTGAAATTTAAAAAAATATTAACTAAGTTGGAAGAAAAACGGCTATGAACATGGGGCTTTGAGACAGTTTTCTGAACTACAAATTGGGGATTTTTTTCCTGTTTTGCGTCGATATTTGCGATCGACACAGGACACGATACCCCCAAAATAATTATACAGGGTTCGAGAGGGTCATGTGGTCTTTGCATAGGATTCGACAGAACGATATTTGGATAACTGTGCAAAGAGATACGAAGGTGGGAAGATGGGTACCTCATTGCTACTGTTAGCTCGAAAATATGGCGACTGCGCGGCAGCTACTTCGCGGCGGTGGTGCACGGCGGTCTGGCGTCGTCGTCGGTGGTGGATTATCGAAAACAAGATAGGGTATGATGGTGGTGGGGTTCGGCTCACCAGGGGCTTTTATTGGGGCTAGGTGCGGCGGTTATGGGGAGGAAAAATGGGGAGGTCGCGGTCGTTTCAGGGGAGGAGAATCGAAGGAGTCAGGGGAAGTTACAGTAGGTGAATGGACGGGTCGGGTTAGCGGGTATGGGTCGGGTACGGGTAGGATCCGAATTTAATTTGTCTGGGGTTTGGTTCAGTTTGGTTTGGTTTGGGTTGGTTTAAGTTGGTTTATTTAAATATAATACATTTTAGCTATTTAAAAATAGTTTTTGAGCCCAATAAATTCTAAAAAATTACACAATATCCTATTATTTATTATATACTCAAAATATATTTTTTGCAATATTTTAATAATTAATTTAGTTCAAAAAATATAAATACCTGAAGAACATTTATTATAATTAATTAAAAATTACAGAAAAATCTCGAAAATTCATAAATTCATAATTAAAATTCTAAAATTAAATTCTAAAAATCTGGGTATTTACAATCTACACACCTTAAAAGAATTACGTCATCACAATTAATAAAATAAAACATAACCGGTTAGAAGAGATGACGCGGTTGCAAGACATGTTTGTTGAAGCACGACACAAAGAATAAGGAACCATGAACAAGAAAAAATTGAGAGGAATGGTGAGGGTTTTGTTCAAGCAGAATACATTGGGAAGGAATAAAAACTTTTCCTTAGGCAATAAGAGATAAGTAACTCAAGAGTAAAGGAGTCTGGTTAGAACGAAGATCAACTACAGCTTATAAAAACTTGGGTACCAGTGACATATTACTAATCTAGACTAACAAGTTCATGCTAACATAATACTAGATTTAGGCTAGGGAATGGAACTAACATGCACGTGCTAAAGTATTACTAGGAATAGATAGCTATGATAAAACTTAAATCTTACTCATATTCGCTACTCCTCGAGTCCGTGCCTTCTCCACTGTCATCGCAAAAGCCTGTCCACGTCCTTATGGTGGTGCCCTCTGTTGTTGTTGGGCCTGCTGGAAGAGTGCTGCCCGTGGTGCCAAGGGTGGCCTCGGCTGATATCCTTTCGGTGCTGGTAAAGCTTTTCGGTTTACTATTGGTGCTCCTTCTCGACACTCAGGACAATCCCTTACTGAATGCTGACTGGATCCGTAAGCTAAATATAATCCCAATTTGAGTTTACACTCCCTTTCAATATGGCCTACCTTGCCACAATAGTGACAAGTAGGAAGGGATAGGAATTGTGATACTGCTCTCTGTGGTGGTTTCATCTGGGGTCGCTTTGCAGACTCCCCGTGTAATGCTCTGGTTGGTGCTGATATGAACGGCCGTTTCAGGCTGGACTCTCTCCTAGTGACGCGCTCCATGCGTCGGGCTGCATCAAGGACGTCCGTGTAAGAAGTAGGTGCAACAGAGCCGATTAATCTCTGTAGCTCAAAGCTAAGTCCATCGAAGAACTTCTCTGCCTTCTCCTCTTCTGTCGGGATCGGAGTAGGGGCGAAGTGACTCAAATGGATGAACTCCATATTGTACTCTTCCACTGTTATATTGTCTTGAGTGAGGCGATTGAACTTGTCCTAAAGTTCGGATCGAGCAATAGATGGAATGTACATCTCTTGAAAGAGTCTAGAGAACTCCTCCCAAGTGACTCGGTCTGGTCCGAGCCGTCTCTCCTCAGATAGCCACCAGTTATGTGTATTGCCCATCAACTGCATCCTGACGGCGGTCATCCAACGCTCCCTTGGAAGCTCAGCTGCTTCCAATTGGTGTTTAGTGTTTGTGAGCCACTCATGAACTTCAGTGGGCTCCTTCTTGCCTGAAAAGGTACGGGGATTCAGCTGGCAGAAATCAGTGATAGATCCCGTCGATGGCTGTCTAGCTGGTGGGTTCGCCTGCTCCAATGCGATCACTATACTATTTCTCAGGTTCTCTGCCTCACGACGTTGAGCCTCTTGATGAACCAGTTGTTAGGATTGCATCATTGCGTAGAACATTTGGAACATTTATTGTCCGTCCATAGGATATCCTGGTGAAAAATTATGCATCGGTGGAGTAAACTGCAGTGGTGGTAGAATATCGTCTCGCCGAAACCTTAAGGCATGCTAATTTGCTTGATTGCTTTGTTGAGTGGAGGGATCTCCACTTAATAGCGTCACTCCATCGTCGTAGGTAACCACAGCACCTTGTGGTATACCTACGGGAGTTTTGTCGCTGGCTCGTGGATCCATTACTCTGCATACAAAATAAACTATGAGAGGCGCACAGAGGAATCAAGGCAGGATGCAAGTCAAGAAATTATTTTGAAGTTGATATAGAGGTCAAGAACGAATCAATATGTGGATGAGATCCTATAATTTATCATATCCTAATTTGCAGGTTTGCTCAGTTCCTTAGTTGAAACTGAAGCAACATAGTCGTTGACCTGCATGGGCCAACACAAAAACCATGTCATGCCCCAGTCCCAAAATACCGAGGGACTAGCTACGTGGCAATGGCCAGCAGCACAACTCCAATAGGCAAATCCAATTTAATAGACCCGTTAGAGTGTACTTAAGCTGTATACAATGGTCTACGATACATGTCACAGTCTAATTCTAATCTCATCCACAGAAAGTAAACACAATTTAAAATGCTAGACTAATCAAAAAGAAATATAATCCATCAACAAGTCTCAATAAAAAGTGTCTCGGGGAACAACCCGATAATAAGTTTAATACAGTGATCCAAGAGTCAGGATATAGAGTAACTAGAAACAGAAATAACGGAGTATATAACAAAATACTCAGGAGAAATCCTTTGGCACAACCTCGTCCTCTGGTGCCAGTACTGCTCCAGCGTCGGCTCATGTCCCGTATACCTCGGGATAAATCTCCTCAGCTATACCTGGGGACATAATCCGGATCCAGGTCCTTAGGGGACATAGCAAGGTACAAGAATAACTCAAGCCAAATAAAATGCATTATATAAAAATAAATCAACATGGTACGCTATGTAACCAGCTATGTGAAATATAAATGAGAGCATTAATCATACTCAAGCTGAAACTACTATAGACACTGTGTCGGGAAAACCCATAGCAGCATGTAATATCTCTAAGGGCTAGTAAATATGCCAAAGACAGAGTCTAAGGCACCACCAGTAATGTAGTATATATATATATATATATATATATATATATATATATATATATATATATATATATATATATATATATATATATATAAACATAATCAGCCTGTAGTATGGTGAGACTCTCCCCACCTAATGTAACCTCACGTCTCATGTCCATAACACGCAAGATCATGACATCTAGCTAGTACAATGAGTCATAATGATATCTCTATATATGCAAGTCTTATGTCACAAATCCTATGAACCTATACAGAATCACCATGAATAACTCAGGAAAGATTCTGTCATATGAATAGTGTCAAGTGTCTTATGGTATGGCATACTTGATAAAGCAAGCACGAAAAAATATAGGATCATAGTATCAACCCTCTAAGTGACGTTACACGACTCCGCCTACGACGTCGACACCCAAATCTTGTTTGGACGTTAAGCAACGTCTCACGGTCCTAAGTTGAACAGGTACAATATAAAAGTATATATATATATATATATATATATATAAATAACTCAAGAGATTAATATCAAAGGAACTACTGCAGATTTGGCAAGGTACACTTGCCTGGGTTTTGAACTCCTTCAGTTGCTCCTGTAATCGTGAAATCTCCAGGTACGCCTCCGGATGCTGAAACAAACATTACCATCATGCTCAGAATATGTAAAATAGTTAGGATTGACTACCCATAAGTCCAATTTGGGCATAGGGGCATAATTGACAGTTTCTGGTTAAAGCAGGGTCCATATGTGACCCACTTCGCACCAAAAACGTGCCAGAGACAAAGTTCTCCAAATTGGTCAAACTTAGTGCCTACAAGTCCAGAATGATGATATGAACCCAACGGAATGTCCAGAACTAGATTCCGATGAGCCGGTCACGAAATTGCCCGCCAAGTGGAACCGTGGGGCCCACGAAACGGGGTTTCATCAACGTTCTCAGAATCCAACCAAACTTGGGTCACAGAACTAGCGTAACGCTATGAATTCGATGGCGTATGTTTCGTTGCGAAACGACAAGCACACACGAAATTATGCCGAGTGTCAGAACAGGCCGATACGGGACTTTTCGACGGATACGCGTTGATTCCGTTGTGCACGCACATCCAAATCAGCTTCCATAAAATCCCACACGTCCGTGTTGATGATACTTGCCTTTTGATACAATTTGTACATGAAGAAGTTGCCTCGTTTAGCGGGACGCACCCCGTTTCGAGAAATTTTGGGTTTTGAAAACCAAGTTTTTGGTCAACCTTAACCGCGAATAAAATACATCATACAACAAATTAAAATAAACTAATTAAAGGGGTTTAATCTCGATTATGTTGTCTAATTTACTGTTTAAGTGAAATTTAAAAATATTAACTAAGTTGGAAGAAAAACGGCCATGAACATGGGACTTTGGGACAGTTTTCTGAACTAGAAATTGGGTCTTTTTTCTGTTTTGTATCGCAATTTGCGACCGACACAGGATACGATATCCCAAACTAATTATACAGGGTTCGAGAGGGTCATGTGGTATTCGCATAGGATTCAACAGAACGACATTTGGATAACTATGCAAAGAAATACGAAGGTGGGAAGAGGGGTACCTCACTGCTACTGTTAGCTCGAAAATACGGCGACTGCGCGGCGGCTACTTCGCGGCGGTGATGCGCGGCGGTCCAACATCGTCGTTGGCGATGGATTATTGGAAATGAGAGAGGGTGTGATGGTGGTGGGGTTCGGCTCACTGGGGGCTTTTATAGGGGCTAGGTGCGGCGGTTACGGGGAGGAGAAAGGGGGAGGTCGCGGCCGTTTCAGGGGAGGAGAATCGAATGAGTCAAGGGAAGTTACAGTTGGTGAATGGGCGGGTCGAGTTAGTGGGTACGGGTCGGGTACGGGTAGGATTCGAATCAATTTGTCTAGGTTGGGTTGGTTCGGTTGGGTTTGGTTTGGTTCAGTTTGGTTTAAGTTGGTTTATTTAAAAATAATGCATTTTAGCTATTTAAAAATAGTTTTTGAGCCCAATAAATTTCAAAAAAATTACACAATATTCTATTATTTATTATACACTTAAAAATATAATTTTTGTAATATTTAATAATTAATTTATTTTACAAAAATATAAATCCTTGAAGAATATTTATTATAATTAATTAAAAATTACAGAAAAATCTCGAAATTTCATAAATTCATAGTTAAAATTCTAAAATTAAATTCTAAAAATCTGGGTGTTTACAGATTTTAAGAATCAAGGGTGTGCATTAGTGTACATTGGACAATGAGTGTATCAAATGTGAGTGATGTTCAAGAGTGAGCATTTGGATAGGTATCTGGTTGTATATATGTGCTTGAGGTATCTGTGCAAGTGAATAAACTTATGTGTGCATAAAGTATTCATTAAGATATAAAATAAGGTATCATCCTCCTGTACCTGTATTAATGTGTGTGCATCATATCGCTTAGAGTATGCCAGAGCCTGTGGGATTAATATGTTGGGGGGGGGGAGTGTGTATTAACAAGAGGAGTTACCAGTAGCAACAGTAAGAGTGATGCTTGGGGTTAATTACTGAGAGCATCAGTATCAGTCACTAAGTGTGAACTGATATCATTTAGCAGTGGCAGTCATGAGGGTCTAAATTGAGTATATTGAAGGGTTGAAGTCTGTGTATCAGTGGGTATTACTGCAATAGGCTTATTGTATACCAAAATTAGAGGAGAAAATCAAATTAGGAGGAGTATTTAGTGCACACTCGAGCATCATCAGTATGCATGCTCGGGCAATTAAAAGGTTTCAACCAAGGATAGAGCATCATGTGTGAGGGTAGGAGTGTTCAGTACTCATATATCATTAGAACTGCAATAGCTCGAATGGTAGAATAGCGTGTTAGCATGTTCAGGAATGTGAGTATCAGTAGCAACTTTGGCAGTAGCAGTCCCTGCCCGTGTGTTTTATGAATATCCTATATGAGAAATGAGTGTTTAAGTGTTGGGAAGTACAGAACATTATGGAGTGGTTGGCCAAAATAGTGTGGTACCTACTTATGGGTCTCTTATGTGTTATGCCAGTGTTAGTGAGTATGCAAAGAGGACTATTCAGAATTTATCCTAAGATATTAGGAATCCTTCATATAGTTAGTGTAAGTCTGGGAAATATTTGAATGGGAACCCTCCTCTGCAGCAAAGACAAACCGCACTTTGGAAACATCATGTAGCTGCAGGTAGGTGCTAGTGGTTGCATCAGTGTGCAACTCAGTTGAAATGTATACTCAGAGGATGAATGTGCAAGAATGGGTCGGTGCAAACCTGGTGGTGGTTATGAACTTGGGGGATGAGGGTAGTTATGGGTATCATAGTAAGGTATTGATACTAGAAGTGTATCAAGTTTAGTATCAAGGCAAGGTAATGAGATTAGTTAAGATAATGAGTTTGTATCAAATATTAGAGTATGATACCAAGGTATGGGAAGTGAGATATTGATGTAATGGCTTAAAATATTAAGTTTATAACTAGAGTATTATAAGGTTTTAGGTTGGGTATTAGTTGTGTGTGTGGTATCGTGATACCATGAGGCAAGATATGTATTAGACACTATGGTAAGTTTTATATAGTCAAGGTATTAGCTTGATACCAATACATAGGAGTTTTATATACTGGTAGTATCTATTATAGCTAATTACTTAAGGTTGACCTAAAACCTAGTTTGACCTAGTATTGACTAGTGTTGACTCTAAAAATTAACTCAATTTGTAGTTTGAACCTAAAATCAATGTAGTGACCTAGTTTGACTAGTATGACATAGTTTGGACCTAGAACTATGATTTTAACCTAATTAAGAATTATTTATACTTCCAAAACACTGTTTGACTTGTAATTCATATTTAGTTCTTTGAGACACCGAGACGGACATTGGTTGATATTCGTTGCTCTGGACCTCAAGCGAGTACATTCTCTGATAGTTTCCATTATTTGATAATTTCTATATTTCAAGTACTTAAAAATGTTATATCTGATTCTTGATACTATGGTACACGAACTAGTATATAGCTTGGATCTTCAGTCATGAGATGTTACCATGGTTATCGTATTGACATCGTACACGATATTGACATTAGATATTGTACATGGTATTATTATTGGACATTGATCGTGTATCATAACGTGTCGTGGTTGGATCCACTGTACTAGTTGGGGTGGAAGAAATTGCTAGTAAGAGATGTGATCATATTTCTATTGTAAATTGTAAAACATTGTTAGTGTTAATCATACACCTCACGTATGATTAACCAGGCCATTTAGCTATCGTACAAGTTTCCAAGCCGATCACATATCGAAACTAGTATTTTAAACACTTAGAATAGTTGTAGTTCTTCATATTCAGCCTCATAGATTATATTGCATTGAATCTGATATTGTAGTTCATTTCTCTTCATTTCATATATGCACTGGTTATACCTTATTGCTTATATTTCCTGTTCTCTTTACTATTTTTCCATTGCATCTGTTTATTATTTTCTCACAGTATATAGCATCCTCTATTTATTATTTTATAGTTATTTTCAATTAATTAGAACTGCTATTGGGTTGTACTTCGCTCCAATCTTGATTGGATATATTTTTCATACTGCGACTTAGAGGACTGGTGTCCGACATATTACGGACCATAGGGAGAGTAGCTGCAGCCTTGGACCTTGTAGCTCAGGTGTGATTGTCGGAAGGTCTAGCCGGAATCACTAGTTATTTTTAGTTAGTTTCTTTTAGCAGATTTTGGTACTGGATTTGTCTCCGGCATATATTGAGACTTGGATGTCATTATTTGAAGTTTAGATTATATTGTTGTTTAGACTTTGTGGTTGTGTTTCGATATATTATCGTGCTTTAGTTCTGTGGTTGAGTATTTCTTATTATATTGTTATATCTGTCTCCTTAAGGAGTTGGATATTCGTGTGAGCTTGATTAGACAGTATTGTGACCTCGACAGTGTTATACCGTCGATGCTGTGGTGTAGGCTGGACATACCCGCGTACTCGTGCCCCTATATCGGGTGCGGGTCGTGATAGGACTTCTTATCAATTTTCTCAGTTTTGAAAGCTCGTTCGTGGGTTTTGTGCATACACTCTCTCTCGTTGACCCGATGGGATGTTCCATATAATGAGTCTAAATACTTTCAATAGTGTATGTGAATGATATGATTGCTTGTACGAAATTGTGATGCGAAGGCCTTTGTGCCGACCTGTGTCACACTTTGTGGGAATATACTCCTGTTAGAAATTACAAGTTATGTGCAAACCCGAATACCTATACATAATTTCCAAGCTGGTTAGTGTACGAAATAGAATATCGTTCGAACGGTTAGCTATGCACACAACCTTTCGGCTAAGTTGTGTTGAGTATCGTGTGCCAAGACCCTTTTGGTGCAAGCTAGTTGTAAGCGAGATTGGGATATATATCGTTCAGAAAAAGGTAAGTCAAACTTAGTATGGCAACCGATAGAAACATTATCAGATTGTCGCTAAGGCTAATATAGAGAATCGTGCTTGGTTTTTCAGAAATAGCTCGAACGATATTTTGTGTCGAAAGATACAAATCATATATGGTTTACTTAGATGATTATCAACAAAGATATATAAGAGACTAAGATTTATCAGGCGATGCTTAGGTATCGTGCAGGAATTCTAAAGAACGACTTGTTGAATATGCTAACGATAGATGCGAACACGATTGAGGATTTAATCGGGTGACTCAATTCCTGAGTGGTGTATGGTTTATTTTAGAAATGTTCAAACGAATTCATAGGTCTCGTGCGATAGTTGGATTGAACGATTTGAGAATGTCTTGAATAAGTGATAAGGCTTATATCGAATAGGAATTCAAGAAAATAGAAATTAATATCTTGGTTAAGAAAACTTGGTGGAAACTTGATGGATCGTATGAGCGATTTTAAATTGAATCAAACAGATTGAACTTGAGTAGGATATCGCTCGATAGAAATTAGCCCGAGAAAAAATATTGTGGTTCGATGAAAGAGGTAAGCGATAACGGATTTGATCTGGAGTTTGGAAGAACGATCTTAAATCTAGTTCGAATGATAACTCTCGACAATCAGTCCCAGCGAGAACGGTTATCCTGCGGGAGCGCCGACGTGGTGATTTCACTTCCGGCGGGGATAATCGAACTCACGGGAATATGTTCAGTGATTATTCCCAACAAACTCGATGAATAAAATGTATCAAAAGTGGATAGACTTTGGCTTGAATATTTGAAACTTAGTAGTTTGAGGAATGCCAGAAGTAGACAATGGAATGATCAAACGGTAACATTGAAGTTGGATGATTTTGCTAGACGAATTATAATCACGGCATGAATGGACATGACTTGATAAATTTTATATATACCTTGGATGGAGCGAAGTAAAATGATAAGGTGTCTCGATCGTTTCGATGATAACCATAATGTTCGACGTTCTTGTCTTGTGCGGGCGTAACTCTATGCTCAAACATGCGTCACACCCGGATTAAGACGATTATCCAGCGGGAGCATTGGCGTGGTGATCTCACGTCCAACGAGGATGATAAAACTTACAGGAGACCGGAGTGTGACAACTGATGGATCGTCTTAACTTGTGGTTCGACACGATAAGACCAATTTGGGAATATAAGTGAATCAAAATTGTTTCAAGGATGAGTTGGTCTAGAACCTGGAGTAAGTCATGCTTGATGGTTTCATAAACGGATACATGAATCTAGTTGGACGACTTAGAGTTTATGATCAAAGATTTAGAATTGAATCATGGCTTGGTAGTCTAGACTTAGAATGGATATATAGATTTTATCAAAACATGCTTAAGAAGATAGACTATGTGAATTGCTAGGCTTGTCCTGTAACTTGGATATATCATGGATTGGACTGAACGGACTTGAACCTTATACAAATGAACATATTAATGTGAGTAGGATGATTCGTGCTTGATGTTTAAAAAATTGAGTAAAATGATCTTGGGTAAAATATCCTGTGCAAATGAACAATGGTTTGACCTTGGGAATTGGGGCGAGCATCATGCGACAAAATTGTACGATGAATCGTGTGCTTGAACTTGTACCTATGACATTGTGAGCTGACCTTGTAATTAGACAGACGACCCTATGCCGAGTGAAAGAACTGTGTTACCGACTTTAGAACATTGCTTGAGCAACCCATAGAACTGGGGCAGCAAGACTTAGTGTTAGACTTGGAACGATAAGTGTGTGCTATGTTTGACACGAATGGACATGGACGCTAGTCAGTTGATCGGATAGATCGTGCTTAATGGTAGTGCAAAGCTTGATTTAAGTCAGATTGGAATGACTTAAAATTTTATTGACCCTGTCGAAAGTATCATCGTGAATTGTAAGACGAGAACCCTTAAAATTTTTGCAAGTAGCTTGTCCAAATTCACTATCACTAAGTTTGGTTGAATGCATATGTTTGAGGGATGCCTTGAACGTGTGCACGATCCAAGACTCAATTATATGTTAAACTCGAGTACAAAGACTTCGCTATCGCTATGTTGGTTAACATGCATATGTTTGAAGGACGCTTTGAATATGTGCACGATCCAGACTCGCGATATGCTAATCTCAAATGCTAGTGCAAGTGAAAATGTTAGACTCGCATGGACAAGTATAACGAGTTGTATAAGTTTGCCTCAGCCTTAGATCATCATTCAAATGTATTATAACGTACCCCGCGTTAAGCGATATGTTCTGCACTAAGGCGCAATATAGACCGAGTCAGAACTTGGATTGAATGATAGAGTCATTCAATGAGACCGGCCCAACATATACGCAACACGGTATAAGGAACGAGTAGGAAATTATGTTCGAACGGATCTAGTGGTACCGATTATTATGCTTGAGATAGATTCGATAGTATACAATAGAAAGGTTTGCGCTCAGGAAGTCTCGAGGACGAGACTTTTTCTGAGTGGTGTATAATGTAACGACCCATTCCTTTCAAGCGGACAACCGATTCAAATGATGCAAGTGCAATGACCTGACCCGGATTGCTCAGCGAGAATACTTATTTGAGGCAAATAATTCCAGACTTGGCCCTTCAGGAGTTTATACTTAAACTTGCAAAGGCTCGCTCGGAGTATCGCTCGACCGAGGTGAATCATCTCTAAGGTGGGTGGCTACAATGAACTTGTCTTTGCTTAGCCAGCACACTTAAAATATGGACGATACATGCTAGTCGCTTAGTGAATTAGCCCCTGTATACTAATAAAGAATACAATGCACCTAGCTAAGGGAATAATCCTATCTTGTATTGCTTGTGTTAGAGCATGGAAATAAAACTTGGCTTATAATCGGACCCTCGTATGCTACATTTGCTTCATGCAAGTAGACCCCACTATGCCTCGAGTAGATCATATACTCTTCATAGTGCACTGCTTCACTTGTTTACACTGCTCATTCCCTGAGAACTATGTCGCTCGATACGACCCCGCACGATTGCACTCCACGCACTACCCCCTTAGACCGTGCCAATTTAAATGCTTGTATTTCATATAAATGCATGCTTGCCTGCTTACTTTGTAGCTAGTACTCGTTGCCTCGTTTCAATGCTTGTCACTTAATTTATGCCACAATCAAGTAACACTATCCGTATCGTGCATACATCTAATTAGCCAGAATACTTTCAAATAGTCCTTCTGTGTAATATAAACCTGCAAGTATCCGGGACCGTTAGGTCGCCAAGGCAGTCCCCGAAGCAAGGGAATGCATTAAGTCAAGTTTAACTCTGAACGAGAATCATGTCAAGTAAAGCAAAGAATCACAACTCGTGGAGCAATACTCGTTAAAGAAAAAGAATCAAGAATTATCATGTCATGTTGTGAATCTGGAATGACCCAAGACTTGCATGGTAACGGAAAACTCGTGCACGAGGTATCTACTTCCTTGGACGATCATCGGGGCACTGGGATCGTACCGACCTAGGAGGAATGAATGGTGTATTGCATCCCAATTTTGGTTATGGTATGCGACGCTGTCTTTGGGGCAGGGCAATACTCGGGATTCGGGCCTTGGTAGATCATACTACCTTGGACTAGCCGTCTACCCAATGATAGTCGTATGAATCGACGGGATGGCGTGCAATGGCTCTTCTGTATCACATGTTCACCTATGTATCATTCCACAAATGTAGCCACTTGGCACCCTTTTAATGTTTAGAGAGAGAGAGAGGCTTGAGCGACTTGTAATCTCGGCCTAGCACTGCTTGTAACACTTATTCAATATCAATAAAGGGCTTGTTTTACTTCTATACTTGTATTATTCAATGCTTCCGCTATTGACGACTCTGTGAAATTGTTACCAATCACCTGTTCGTTTTTTATTCTGCTGTACTCGGACTATCTGTGCGACTCTGTGGCTTAGATTCGCGCTAACGGGGACGACCGATTTCCTGCGGGAGATCGGAGCGTGACATATTGGTATCAGAGCATGACTTTACGCCTTTGGATTTGTTATTGATTTTCTTAGTTTTGAAAGCTTGTTCGTGAGTTTTGTGCATACACTCTCTCTCATTGCCCCGATGGGATATTCCATACAATGAGTCTAAATACTTTCAATAGTGCATGGGAATGATATGATTGCTTGTACGAAATTGTGATGCGAAGGCCTTTGTGCCGACCTGTGTCACACTTTATGGGAATAGACTCCTGTTAGAAATTGTAAGTTAATCATTTTTTCTCATCCGAGTCGTGGGGCTTAGCTCCTATGGAAATAATTTCAAGAGCATAACAAAAAGCATAAATGCTTTCATGTGGAGTTAATCATTTTTTCTCCTAGGAAAACACCCCCACATTGCACCCATGTGCCTCACCACACCACATGTGCACACCTCAACTCATACAAAATATTATATTGAGATACCCACTTGGTGGTGTAGCCAATGTGGGACTAGCTTTACTAATCCAAAGAAAACAACACCAACAGTAGCTAAATCCAAACCGAAGCTGAGACAAGGAGATCCCTCTCCCAGGATATTAGAGGTTCCATCTCTTAATGATGATTAGCCTTCCTTCAAATTAAGGTCCATGGTCCTCCATGGATCACCGAGAGAAGATGTGCCTCACTTGAGAATTTTACAAAGAATCCTCCATTTTCGCGAGCGACGGACGTATGACAAGATAGCAAAATATGATGACCGATCAACTAGAAAGTAAAACAACATGTGCTCCCATTCAGCCACTGATCCTTGTAAATCTGCCATGGAAGCACTGCAGTGCGTTTACCATCCACCAGTTCAGGGACTGAAGAGCTCCTCAACAACCCAATATCAGTCGACGCTGTCTCGCACTTGGAGGCTGATATGGACGCACATATTGACGGCTAAGTTGAGAGAGGTCTGGTTGCAAATGAGACTTCTCCTCCATCTTGTGTACTTCACCCTCGATTTTGTTTCAACCCCCCTCCCCCTCCCCCTCCCCCTCCCCCTCCCCCACACATACACACCCAAAAAAGGAAAAAAAATCAGTGTAATGTAATTTTGGGTGGCTTTATAAATATTCCATATCGATGGATTTTGAACGATTTTATTATTTTATTCCATTTATATCCTCACAAAAAAATATATAATTGTAACTACTAATAATCTATCCTTTTTTTTTCTCGTCTGTGTTTTTCTTCTACTTCTTTCAAACTATGGCTACTTTTTTGGTAAGTTTTTTAAAATTTTCTCCAACTTTCATCTAGAAGTTTCTATTATTTTATGTGTCTCTATTATTTTGATCAAATATGGATTTCATCCTAATTGATACGTGGACTGGGTGGCAGTTCCCGCGCTCGAGAACATTTTGTTTATATATGGACATATAGGTAATTTTATTCGTGTAAAAAACTTTTAGAACTGCTCGTTAATGAATTACCAAGCATGAGTTGGACTGGTTTAAAAGATACTACCTAAAAGCACCCAAAATCGGACCCCTCATAACCGGTAGTCTAAAAATACCTCATAACCGCTACCCTACAATTGGCAAGCAGACCCTTAGTAGTGATAAAACAATTGAACAATATGGCGGTGTAACTTGTATCATGTACAATCACTTTAAATTCAAATAAGTCTTAAAAAATAGGCAACAAATGTTTGTGTAGTATCATATATTAACTTGTAAAATTTCAATACGTCTATTGCAGCATGTGTTCCGAAAAGAAGTTAACTCACCAATGGTTCACGAGTTGATGAACACCAGCATCATTAGAACAGACATGAGCTTTGGCAAATTTCGATATCCAGAATGATGTTGCATCATGCCCATGAGTGTATACCATTTTTTCTTGGCAGAGCTCTAGATAGAGTTATAAGTGGCAAGCTAAGCTCAATATCACTATTGGCCTAAGAATTCCAGCGTTGAGGACCTCCTAAATATTCTCTAGTAGTTTACCATCTAAGTCTAAACTCCATGAATGCTATAACTAGTTGCTTGATCAAGTAACCTGCAATAGAGTTTATTTAAAGGAAATTCAGTGGGGACTTGAGCCCCCACACCCATCATTGTGGATCCACCCCTGCTTAATACAACATGACTGTGTAAAATATGATTTTAATGCACTTATTTTCTTTTCAGGTTGCTGAAAATTTGACACAAATTATGTACAGTGTTATGATGAATGCACAATACAGACTGGAACTTCAGCAAAGTCTTGAGTAGGTTGTGCTCCCAAAAGTTCAAGGTGCTTTGTATTTCATAGTTGATGGCCTAGTATAAATAAAATGGTCTGGACAATGTTCATGGATGTGCACAAAATACTGATATTTGATAAACAAGGGATGTCTACTTAGTTCAGCATATTCTGATATTTGAGTATTGACCAAAATATATGCTTTCAATTTGGTGAATGGTATTATTGCAGTTTATGGTTATTTTTCTCCTTGCGTTGTTTGGGGGGTTAGCATGGGGTGTGTGTTATGACCTTGGCTTGGGTAAATCCCATAGATTATATTTGGGGTGTGTGCTATGACCAAGGACACGGAAGCATGAATTTAAAAGTGAAAAATTAATTAACCTCAAATGTAAAGAAAATACAAAATTTTGTTAAATAAAGTTAGCTATATCAAAATTTTATTGAAAAATTAGGAGGAGAACCCAGAATGGTGTACATCGGATCCGGAAAACCACTCCTTGCCGCTTTTTGCCGGATCTTCTTTTTGGTAAACCTGCTACATCTGGATCCAAGAAACTCTTAAATTCCTTGTTGGATATTTTGTCATGCGATTGCATAAGTTTGCTTAATATCATTAAATTAAGATTTGATGCATAATAATCTTAAGTATTTTTTCATATTTATCCAGTCTCGTCTCAAGATTAGCAAAAAATTTAGCAGGGACAAAAATGAAAATGATGAATGAAAATATAAAACCTGATGTAGATATGTATATAGAGATTAAAAATTACAAGAATTAAAAAAAAAAACATAAATATTGAAATCGGAAGCAAAAATTCAGTGGAGACAACTGCCCCCACTCGCTTCCATGTAGATCCGCCACTGGTTATGACCTTCATGTCACTGCATAGCTCTTTCGGAGGGAAATGCTGACGATGGAGAAGTTCTATAGTACCAAATAGTCTACTAGGCATATAGTCTGGTCAGTTTTAGTCTGGGGTGTGTTATGACTTTTTTGTGTTTATTCCTCTAGTACCAAATAGTCACTAAAAAACATGAGCTTTTTGTAGTTAATATACTAAAGTGTTGGTTTACTACTTTCCTTGTTTCCCTATGAATCTATCTTATGTTGTCTTAGGTGATTTACTCCACTATATGTTAATTCTGCAATAACAAAAGCTGATAAAGCATGTAGAACCCAAATCTCATTAACTCTGTGTGGTCATATTAAACATCATAAGTATGGTTCATATGACCCCTCATCTAATTTTGCTCCAAATACATTCGTTATATTTCTCTTACAGGCGAACAATTATACTGCTATTGATGCAAATACAGTAGGAAAGGCAATTCTCAAATCCAGAGGCATGTTAGTGGAGGGCTATTGGTATTGGATTTCTATTGGAGCCATGATTTGATTTTCTTCTTCTCAATACTGTTTGAGTGAGTGAGATTTTCAACCTATGTGAAAAATATTTCGGAGTTGGATTGAGTATTCCTAAATATTATAGAAATACCTCAATGTATTTGGATTGTGTATTCCTACATATAATAAGAATTTGTGTATTCCTAGATATAATAGGAATATGTCAATGGATTTAGATTTGGATTGGATATTCCTACATATAATATGTCAATGGATTTAGATTTTGATTGGGTATTCCTATATATAATAGGAATACTAGTTGAGGGTTTGAGGCTATATATATATTAGGTGTCTCCTAGCCCTAAAATATATCTCATATCTCAAAAATATTGCAAAAGGAGGCAAGAGTGCTTTTACAACATTAGAATGAGAGACGAAGAGATTGAAGGCTATTTCGAAGTGGAGATCAATTTCGGGTAATTCTTTTCTCGTCGCCTCCGTTCTTCATTTGTCTGTGATCTATTTTCTATTCCAAAGAGTTGTGGTGATCCGTTTGGATCGGTGAGAAGTTTGTAAGGAGTCGGTATATTTTTTATTCCATTAGTGGAAGCTTTTCAGGGTTGGACTCCGATCGTCCCGTGGTTTTTCCCGCAAGGATTTTCTACGTAAAAATATCTGTGTCTGCAATTTGCGTTTGACGTTTTTGGTTTGTGTGCTTTTGCTCGGTTCTCTCGCAGGTACTCTCTGGTTTGGAAAATAATTTTCACGCTTCCTTCACAAAAAAGTGGTATTAGAGCCAGGTTCTGGAGTTCAGAGAGGTCAGGAGTAGACAGGCAAACCAGGGAGGAGAGATGGACGCGAAACCGATGCGCATGGTAAACCTGAACGGTACCAACTATCATTATTGACGGAGCAAGATGAAAGATTTGTTGTTCGTCAAGAAGCTGCATCTTCCAGTATTTGCGTCTGAGAGGCCCAGTGATAAATCCGAAGAGGACTGAAAGTTCTAGCACATACAGGTGCGTGAGTACATACGACAGTTCATTGACGAGAACGTGTACAACCACGTTGCCAATATTGAGCACGCAAAGAAGCTGTGGGATAAGCTGAAATCTTTGTATGCAAAAAAGATTGGGGTAAACAAGTTATTCCTGATCCGAATGATGATGGGTCTGCGGTACACAGATTGTGCATCTATTATGGATCACTTGAGTGAGTTCCATGACGTAGTGGACCAGCTATCCTCGATGGAAGTCAAGTTCTACAATGAAGTACAGGGACTATGGTTGATGTGTATATTGCCAGACTCGTAAAAAAATCATATGAGTGCCTATGATTGCTTCTGCTCCGGAAGGCGTGGTCAGTTTGGAGTTTGCCAAAAGCGGGATACTGAATGAAGAGATGCGGAGACGTTCTCATGGCACTTCATCCACATCCCACTCAGAGGTGCTAGTTTCAGAGAGCCGTGGAAGGAACAAGAGCAGGGGTCTAGGTGGTGGCAGAGACAAGAGCAGGGGCAAGTCCAAGGGTCGGTACGAGCACTCGGAGTATTACCATTGTGGAAAGAAGGGCCACATCAAGCGGAACTATTTCGCTTGGAAGAGGAAGAAGAAGGGCGACAAGGGGAAGCAAAGTAAGAACATTACAACGACAACCTCGGCACATGGAGGCGACGTGATCATTTTAGGTGATGAGGTAGTTATGAACCTCGCCTGCGATGACAACTCTTGGCTGGTGGACTCAGGTGCTTCAGCGCACGTATCTCACAAAATTGCTCCGAATTATTTAATATTTGGTACAATTTTTATGCGAAAATCCAAACCCAATTTGGGGTTCCTATTAAGTTTTTTTGGAGTGACAATGATCATGAGTATTTATCTCGTGAGTTTAATTCTCATATGGTTAGACATGGCATCATCCACCAAACTTTCTGTTCTTACACACCACAACAGAATGGTGTAGCTGAACGCAAGAATCGCCACCTTTTGGAAATAACGCGTGCTCTTATCTTTCAAGCACGTACTCCCAGAAAATTTTGGTCTGATGTAGTCCTTACAGCCTATTATCTGATCAATCGAATGCCATCTTCTATTTTCAATGGTAATACTCTATTTTCTCGGTTATATCCCAATCATGAGTCATTTTCTCTACCTCTCAAAATTTTTGGATGCTTGTGTTATGTTCGAGATACTCTGTCACTACCACATTTTCTAGGAAAGGGTATTTTAGTAATTTCCTACTTAGATAAATATTGTGCATGGTAAATAATTTTTGTTGTATTATTTAATTGTTGTTGGATGTTATTTAATTATTTTGGACTTATTTTAGTGGACCCAACTAGTTTAGTTTGGACCCATGGACCAACATGAATTAAATAGTTAGACTTGGCCCATTTAGAAAGCCCATTGTTAAGGAGATGGATTAAATTAATTAAATGATTAGACTAGAAGCTTCCTTCCTTAATTATTTCTTCATGAGAGGCCCCAAGGGGTACATTGGACAAATCATAATTGCTTGGGGAGGGGGGCATGGCCGGCCTATATTAGATGGGGGAAAATTTCTCTCTCCTCTCATTCTCATTCCAAATCTAGATCTAGAATTGCCCACTACCAAATTCCCTCCATTCCCATTCCAATTCCCTATCAAATTCATTCCAAATTCCTTCCCAATTCACCATTAGAAAGTTGAGAAGCAAGGATCTAGAAGGAGAAAGCAAGGATCTACAAAGAGGAGCAAGGATCTACAATTTGGAAACAAGTTCATCTCAATTGGAGGTTTCATTGGGAATCCATCTCCCAATAGGTATAATTCAGTTTTTCCCATTAAAATAGCTTCTAAATCTGAGATTTAATCGTGTAAAATCAACCCATATGTATGTACTACCCATAGGACTTGGTTTTGTGTTCATAGGAGACCCATGGAGAAAGTTATGGTGCTTTTTGTGTCAATTCTGTGGGAATTCCGAATTGATATTTTGTTGTGTGTGTCAATTGATCCTATAGATCAATTGGACATGTGCTTATGTGTTTGGGCTAGTGTTGTGTCCATAATTGGGTACATGTAGTTCGTATCCCAACCATTTGGTGATACGTGTCGTTTTGGGGATTTTTCCTCCGACACGGGACTTTGTACATGTCGTATTTTGACACGGACACATAGATCTACTTTTGACACTTTGATTTGTTCATAAATAATATTTGTGACTTGTTTGTGTCCTTCGGGGTGCATTTGGTTGTGTGTTGGACTCGTGTCGCATGCGTATCCTAGATCTAGTGGGATACGGTGTGATACTCTCCAATTGTGTGTATTTTTGTATAGATCTAATTATTTATGGTTTAATTCTTCATTTATAATTAGAAAATATGTATAGATATTATATATTTATTTTAGTGTATTTATTAGGGTATTTATTGTAGCATAGATCTATATATTTTTGTGGGCTAAAATATGAGGTATAAATATAAAGGTAGTTTTCTTTACATGCAATTATATATGTTACTACTTGTTAATAAATAAATCATACATAAATGTTTTATAAACTATATTTATGTGTTTAAATGAGTAATTATATTAATTATAATTATTATGTAATTATTTGTATATTAATAAATGTATTTTTATGTGTGCTTCTAGCCATGTTAAAATATGTACATTAATATGTGTAATGTGTTTTGTAGCTATTAGTATTTATTTGTGTAGGATTATGTATATATAAGTATATATTTATTTAATTGTTTTATATATGTATATATATTGATTTATATTGATTTATATATATTAATATATATAGTTATATATTATATATTTCTTTTGGCGACAGCAGCTATTAATGACAGTTTCTGTCATTAATATACCGTGGGCAGCAGCAGCCGCTGTAGCTATTAATGACAGTCCTGTCATTAATAGCAGTGGGCGGGATTTAGACAGCGGTATTTGCGACAGTTTTCTGTGACAGTTGTTTAACTGTCACCGATTAAGCAGCAGTGGATTTTATTACACAGCGGTATTTGCGACGGTTTTTCTGTGACAGTTGGGACTGTCACTATAGCCTGTTTTATTTAATTTGTATTTTTGCACACTGTTTTCAGTGACAATTGGACAGATTTAAATTATATATTACATATTATAATTATATATATATATGTATATATATATGTGCTTATTGTGAAGTATAATACTAGTAGTGATATATTATTTTATTGTATAAATAATGGTTTGTATATATATATTATATTAGAGTATATATTAATTGTATCTTAAGCATACTTGTGTGGGTACCAAGATGGTTCAAACCATGGTTCCATATTGTATATTTTATTATTCTATATTATTAATTATATAGATGTTTTGTGAGGTTGACCATAGTTGACCATAGTTGACTTTAATTGACTTTAGAATTGACCACAGTTGACTTTTGACTTAGAATTGATTATTGACCTAGAAGTTGACTAGTTTGACTTGTTCTCTTTTCGGGACCTTGTATTGATGTTGTATTCCATATCTAGGTCTTCGAGGCACCTAGTCAGACATCTGTGAGACTGTTCATTGGACTTCAGGCGAGTACATTCTCTGATAGTTTCTCATTTATGATATCCTCTATGTTCATTGTATCTAGTGTAGATATCCATGTTCTCTTGACACTATGGTTACACGGATTGGTATATCCGGATCTCGTCATGAGATGTTATTCCTTGGTATATGGTGTATATGGTGCAAGTATTATTTCATTGGTTATCTTGTACATGTACAGACACCGATTTTCGGGAGGAGTCGCTCTCTTCTTGGGGAATCTCGTGCCATAGCATACCGTGGTTGGATCTATTATACCAGTCGGGGGTGGGGAGTATTAGTATAGATATGTGATCAAATCCCTATTGAATAAAGTACTGGTAAATGAATAGTGTTGATCATCCACCACACGTATGATTAGCCAGGCCGCATTGCATCTTGCCCAAGCCGATCACATGTTAAGCTAGTACTCACACATTTAGTCATTAGTATTATTGTTTCATTGGCATATTGTTCCTTATTGTATTTATTTCCAGTATTTCCTTATTGTACATATATCTCTCCTGTCTTTTGTGCATCTTGTTTATCCATAGCTATTTACTGTTACATAGTTTTTATCATTAATTGAGAACTGCTGTTAGGGTTGTACTCTGCTCCTTTCCTGACTGGATATAATTTTCCAGATGACACTGAGGAGTACCCTACCTATTATGGACCCCAGGGTGTTGCGGGTCGTGACACGTTTTTGGTGGTGGCCCATGCAGGTCAAGCTTCACAAGTATGTGATGTCGTGGTAGTGCGACAACTTAGTTGTACTACTGTGAGCCTGCGATAGGATATAGGATATAGGCTGAGATACTCAATCACATCTAGGAAATTCTTTTGATTCAACTATTCTCCTTTGATATTGATACTTGATCTCTTAATCTGTCCTTTCCTTGATATCTTACATCTTGTGCCATATTGATTCTTTCTTTCGCTTTGTCTCAGGATGCCGCCTAAGACTAGATCGCAGTAGGGGAGAGCAGCTTCTGAGAGGTCTGCGACATCCCGAGGGCCTGCACCAGTCACTTCTCCGGTGATTGGAGTGTCAGCTACTTTCGGAGGTCCACCACCTACTCAGGGGACTGTGCCAGCTGTATCTGAGGGGCTTCCATCTCCACCTCCTGTGCCAGCAGAGGCGTCACAGATGTTTACACTGTTTCGTGAGATGCTCGAGGCACAGAGGGCTCAGTCAGAGGCACATCAGAGACAGACCGACGTTCTACGGCAGGGCATCGAGAGTGCTCATCAGCTTGCTCGTGCTGTAGTTGAGAGAGGAGTTCCGGTCCAGCAGCAGGTTGTTCCTCAAGTTGCTCAGCTTCGACCAGGCAACATTCAGGACTTCAAGAAACTGGAGCCTAGGGTTTTCAAAGGGACGGAGGGCATCGTCTATGCTGATGATTGGCTCGAGGACATTGAGCGTCTTATGAGGGTGTTCCGTCTTTCTGAAGATCTGAAGGTTGAGGCGGTAGGACTTCAACTGTTCGACGTCGCTCGTACTTGGTTCAGGAATGAGCCAGTTCTAGTTGACGTAGGACAATCTTGAGAGGTATTCAAGGACCTTTTCAAGAAGAAGTTTTTCGCCTCGATAGACAGGCTTCACTTGGGGAGACAATTTCAGAGTCTCATTCAGGGGAGCATGTCTGTAGAGGAATACGCTGCGGAGTTCGGTAGGTTGAGCCGATTTGCAGAGTATTTGGTGAGAGAACCGGAGGTTCGAGCTATTCGTTTCTGTGAGGGTCTAAACTGGGAAGTGAAGATCCTTATTCCGTCTTTTTATGAGACATACTCGGAGATACTTGCGGAGGCACGCAAGGTTGAGCGGGATCTGGGTTTGAAGACCAAGAGAGTCCGTGATTCTTTTCTGGGGGCCAACGGTAGTGCAGTCTCTGCCAAACGTCCTCATTTCCAGTCCAGACCTTTCCAGCAGCCACAACAGAACCAGACTCCAGCTAGAGCGCCTTTTCACCAGGCACCTCAGCAGCAGAGACAGTTACAGCAAGCTCCATGCAACTTCTGCAAGAAGCCCGGCCACATCTGGAAAGTTTACAGGAGGAGGCTAGGAGTTTGTCTGTATTGTGGTACTGAAGGGCATCAATCGAGGGAGTGTCCACGTCGTGCAGTTCAGGGAGCAGCTCCAGCTCCAAGGACACAGACGAGACCACCTGCAGCACAGCCTAGGGGACCGCTTCTGACACAGCAGCAGCGTTTTGTCCAGCATCAACAGCAGGGAGGTGCTAGGCAGGGACGAGCGTTTGCTATGACCGTCGAAGAGGAGGAACCCACCGGAGATGTTATCGCAGGTTCTATTCTTCTTGATTCCATTCCAACTTTAGCTTTGTTTGATAGTGGTGCTTCCCATAGTTTTGTATCTGTTTCTTTTGCTCTAAAGCATGGTTTGGTAGCTGAATCTTTGCTTAGGACTTGCAAGATCATGACCGGGGGAGGCATTATCCTGGTTAATGATATTTGCAAGGATCGGAGAGTTACTCTTGGAGGCCGGGAGTTGAGTGCGTGTCTACTTATAATGCCACTTCCGAGCTACGACATTGTACTCGGGATGGATTGGTTGAGTAGGCACCATGCTAGCATAGATTGTAGAGGAGGTAGAGTTTTGTTTGGTCCGCCAGGAGAGCCAGAGTTCGAGTTTGCTAGAGGAGTTGCAGAGCAAGGCGAAGGCATTATTTGTGGAGCTATGGTGGAAGACAAGGAGTTGCCACATCCGTTGATAGCAGAGTTCTTGGATGTGTTTCCTGAGGAATTGCCAGGATTGCCGCCAGATCGAGATGTTGAATTTTCTATAGACTTGGTGCCAGGTGCATAACCAATTTCGCAGCATGTCTATAGAGTAAACAACAGCGAGTTGGTTGAGTTGAAGAAGCAGGTGGACGAATTGTAGGATAAGGGGTTTATCAGATCGAGTTCTTCACCATGGGGAGCCCCGGTATTGTTTGTACCGAAGAAGGATGGATCGGTGCACATGTGCATTGATTACAGAGCTTTGAATAATCTCACTATCAAGAATAAGTATCCTTTACCACGGATTGATGATCTGTTTGATCAGTTGAGTGGTGCCAAGGTATTTTCCAAGATAGATTTGAGATCAGGCTACCATCAGGTGAAGGTAAAGCCGGAGGACATACCGAAGACTGCTTTTAGAACTCGGTATGGTCAGTACGAGTTTATGGTGATGCCGTTTGGTTTGACTAATGCACCGACGGTATTTATGAACTTGATGAACAAGGTGTTCCACCAGTACCTTGACAAGTTCGTGGTGGTGTTCATCGACGACATACTTATATACTCGAGGACACCGGAGGAGCATGAGGAGCATTTGAGGATTGTGTTGGATGTGCTGAGGAAGGAGAAGCTGTATGGGAAGTTGTCCAAGTGTGAGTTTTTCTTGGACAAGGTGGAATTCTTGGGGCATGTTGTGACTGGTGATGGTATTTCAGTGGATCCGAAGAAGATTTCAGCAGTGGAATCTTGGAAGACTCCGAGTTCGGTAGTAGAGATCAGGAGTTTCTTGGGATTGGCAGGCTATTACAGGAAGTTTGTGCAAGATTTTTCAAGGATTGCCGAGCCGATGACCAGACTCACGAGGAAGGATGTGGAGTTTGTTTGGACGGAAGATTGTCAGGTTGCTTTTGAGGAGTTGAAGAAGAGGTTGACGTCTGCTCCTATTTTGACGTTGCCATCAGGGTCCGGAGGTTTCACTATTTATAGTGATGCATCGGGGAAGGGTTTGGGTTGTGTTCTTCAACAGCATGGGAAAGTGATTGCCTATGCATCCAGGCAATTGCGTCCTCATGAAAAGAACTATCCTACCCATGATTTGGAGTTGGCAGCTGTCATATTCGCCCTGAAGTTGTGGAAACATTATTTGTACGGAGAGCGTGTGGAGATCTTCACAGACCACAAAAGCTTGAAGTACGTTTTCACGCAGAAGGAGTTGAACATGAGGCTGCGTCGGTGGTTGGAACTGATGAAGGATTTTGATATCTCTTTGCAATATCATCCTGGGAAAGCCAATGTAGTTGCCGATGCTTTGAGTAGGTATCCGGTAGCTATGTTCTTGACGCAGGATCGATATTTGTTGGAAGACTTGGAGAGCTTGGGCATTGAGGTGATTGTTCCTGGGTGTGCTATGAAGATGTGGGGATTGCAGATACACTCAGATTTGATGGACAGGATCAAGGCAGCACAGTATGATGATGTATCTCTGAGGAGTATCAGAGCTCAGGTGAGAGCAGGGTTGGAGGATGATTTCACTATTGCAGAGGATGGATCTTTGAGGCATGGAGTTAGATTGTGTGTGCCTAGTGGGGAGTTGCAAGAGGAGGTGTTGCAGGAAGCGCATCGCTCTCAGTATTCCATACATCCAGGTGCTAACAAGATGTATCGGGATATGCGAGAGAGTGTGTGGTGGTATGGCATGAAGAGGGAAGTGGCACAGTTTGTATCCAGATGCTTAGTGTGCCAGCAGGTGAAAGCCGAGAGGCAGAGGCCAGGAGGTTTACTTCAGCCATTACCCATTCCAGAGTGGAAGTGGGAACACATTACTATGGATTTTGTGTCCGGACTTCCACGATCTCCAGGAGGGAAAGACGCGATTTGGGTCATTGTTGATAGGTTGACCAAGTCGGCCCACTTTTTGCCTTTCAAGGTGGGTTTGTCTACGGAGAAGCTGGCAGAGATGTATGTGAGGCAGATCGTTAGGATACATGGAGTTTCCGTCAGCATAGTCTCAGATCGGGATAGTCATTTTACTTCTCATTTCTGGAGGAGTTTGCAGGAGAGTTTGGGCACTCAGCTCAAGTTCAGTATTGCATATCATCCCCAGACAGATGGGCAGTCAGAGAGGACTATCCAGACTCTCGAGGATATGTTGTGCACTTGTGTACTAGATTTCGGGGGTTCTTGGGAGGACCATCTCCATTTGGTAGAGTTTGCTTACAACAACAGTTACCAGGCCAGTATAGAGATGTCACCTTTTGAAGCTCTATATGGTCGGAGGTGTCGTACTCCTTTGTCTTGGGACGATGTTGGAGAGAGAGTTTTGCTTGGGCCAGAGATGGTTGTGGATGCAGCAGAGAAGGTTCAGTTGATCAGAGACAGACTTCGAGTGGCGCAGGACAGACAGCGGCATTGGGCCGATAGCCATCGGAGACTTTTGGAGTTCGAGGTATAGTTTAGATTTTTGTTTTGTGTTTGTTCTTGGTTGTTTGTTATAGATTATGTTCTTAAGATGGTGTTTTGTTATAGGTGGGTAGTTTGGTGTTTATGAGGATTTCTCCGACACGAGGCACGATTCGCTTCGGTGGAGGCGGAAAGCTTAGTCCGCGATTCATCGGACCTTTCACTATTCTAGAGAGGGTCGGTGCAGTTGCTTATAGACTAGACTTGCCACCTGCATTGGAGGGAGTGCACAACGTGTTTTATGTCTCACAGTTGAGACGATACGTGGCAGATCCTAGTCATGTATTGGATCACTCAGAGATAGAGGTGGGCCCTACTCTTAGCTATCCAGAGCAGCCAGTTGAGATTCTGGATCGGAGAGAGAAGGTGCTGAGGAACCAGACTATTCCTTTGGTACGCGTCGCATGGAGGCATCACTCTCCGGGGGAGTCTACCTGGGAGAGAGAGGATGACATGCGAGAGCGTTATCCATATTTGTTTGTACCTTGAGGTATGTTATTTTCTAGTTATGTTCTGTTCATTAGTTAATGGTGATTCTTTAGTTCTGTTCTATGATTTTTGGGGTAGTTTTCATCTTTGAATTTCGAGGACGAAATTTTTTAAGGAGGGTAGACTTGTCACTACCACATTTTCTAGGAAAGGGTATTTTAGTAATTTCCTACTTAGATAAATATTGTGCATGGTAAATAATTTTTGTTGTATTATTTAATTGTTGTTGGATGTTATTTAATTATTTTGGACTTATTTTAGTGGACCCAACTAGTTTAGTTTGGACCCATGGACCAACATGAATTAAATAGTTAGACTTGGCCCATTTAGAAAGCCCATTGTTAAGGAGATGGATTAAATTAATTAAATGATTAGACTAGAAGCTTCTTTCCTTAATTATTTCTTCATGAGAGGCCCCAAGGGGTACATTGGACAAATCATAATTGCTTGGGGAGGGGGGCATGGCCGGCCTATATTAGAGGGGGGGAAATTTCTCTCTCCTCTCATTCTCATTCCAAATCTAGATCTAGAATTGCCCACTACCAAATTCCCTCCATTCCCATTCCAATTCCCTATCAAATTCATTCCAAATTCCTTCCCAATTCACCATTAGAAAGTTGAGAAGCAAGGATCTAGAAGGAGGAAGCAAGGATCTACAAAGAGGAGCAAGGATCTACAATTTGGAAACAAGTTCATCTCAATTGGAGGTTTCATTGGGAATCCATCTCCCAATAGGTATAATTCAGTTTTCCCCATTAAAATAGCTTCTAAATATGAGATTTAATCATGTAAAATTAACCCATATGTATGTACTACCCATAGGACTTGGTTTTGTGTTCATAGGAGACCCATGGAGAAAGTTATGGTGCTTTTTGTGTCAATTTTGTGGGAATTCCGAATTAATATTTTGTTTTGTGTGTCAATTGATCCTATAGATCAATTGGGCATGTGCTTATGTGTTTGGGCTAGTGTCGTATCCATAATTGGGTACATGTAGTTCGTATTCCAACCATTTGGTGATACGTGTCATTTTGGGGATTTTTCCTCCGACACGGGACTTTGTACATGTCGTATTTTGACACGGACACATAGATCTATTTTTGACACTTTGATTTGTTCATAAATAATATTTATGACTTGTTTGTGTCCTTCGGGGTGCATTTGGTTGTGTGTTGGACTCGTGTCGCATGCGTATCCTAGATCTAGTGGGATACGGCGTGATACTCTCCAATTGTGTGTATTTTTGTATAGATCTAATTATTTATGGTTTAATTCTTCATTTATAATTAGAAAATATGTATAAATATTATATATTTATTTTAGTGTATTTATTAGGGTATTTATTGTAGCATAGATCTATATATTTTTGTGTGCTAAAATATGAGGTATAAATATAAAGGTAGTTTTCTTTACATGCAATTATATATGTTACTACTTGTTAATAAATAAATCATACATAAATGTTTTATAAACTATATTTATGTGTTTAAATGAGTAATTATAATTATTATGTAATTATTTGTATATTAATAAATGTATTTTTATGTGTGCTTCTAGCCATGTTAAAATATGTACATTAATATGTGTAATGTGTTTTGTAGCTATTAGTATTTATTTGTGTAGGATTATGTATATATAAGTATATATTTATTTAATTGTTTTATATATGTATATATATTGATTTATATATATTAATATATATAGTTATATATTATATATTTCTTTTGGCGACAGCAGCTATTAATGACAGTTTCTGTCATTAATATACCGTGGGCAGCAGCAGTCGCTGTAGCTATTAATGACAGTCCTGTCATTAATAGCAGCGGGCGGGATTTAGACAGCGGTATTTGCGATAGTTTTCTGTGACAGTTGTTTAACTGTCACCGATTAAGCAGCAGTGGATTTTATTACACAGCGGTATTTGCGACGGTTTTTCTGTGACAGTTGGGACTGTCACTATAGCCTGTTTTATTTAATTTGTATTTTTGCACACTGTTTTCAGTGACAATTGGACAGATTTAAATTATATATTACATATTATAATTATATATATATATGTATATATATATGTGCTTATTGTGAAGTATAATACTAGTAGTGATATATTATTTTATTGTATAAATAATGGTTTGTATATATATATTATATTAGAGTATATATTAATTGTATCTTAAGCATACTTGTTTGGGTACCAAGATGGTTCAAACCATGGTTCCATATTGTGTATTTTATTATTCTATATTATTAATTATATAGATGTTTTGTGAGGTTGACCATAGTTGACCATAGTTGACTTTAATTGACTTTAGAATTGACCACAGTTGACTTTTGACTTAGAATTGATTATTGACCTAGAAGTTGACTAGTTTGACTTGTTCTCTTTTCGGGACCTTGTATTGATGTTGTATTCCATATCTAGGTCTTCGAGGCGCATAGTCAGACATCTGTGAGACTGTTCATTGGACTTCAGGCGAGTACATTCTCTAATAGTTTCTCATTTATGATATCCTCTATGTTCATTGTATCTAGTGTAGATATCCATGTTCTCTTGACACTATGGTTACACGGATTGGTATATCCGGATATCGTCATGAGATGTTATTCCTTGGTATATGGTGTATATGGTGCAAGTATTGTTTCATTGGTTATCTTGTACATGTACAGACACCGATTTTCGGGAGGAGTCGCTCTCTTCTTGGGGAATCTCGTGCCATAGCATACCGTGGTTGGATCTATTATACCAGTCGGGGGTGGGGAGTATTAGTATAGATATGTGATCAAATCCCTATTGAATAAAGTACTGGTAAATGAATAGTGTTGATCATGCACCGCACGTATGATTAGCCAGGCCGCATTGCATCTTGCCCAAGCCGATCACATGTTAAGCTAGTACTCACACACTTAGTCATTAGTATTATTGTTTCATTCGCATATTGTTCCTTATTGTATTTATTTCCAGTATTTCCTTATTGTACATATATCTCTCCTGTCTTTTGTACATCTTGTTTATCCATAGCTATTTACTGTTACATAGTTTTTATCATTAATTGAGAACTGCTGTTAGGGTTGTACTCTGCTCCTTTCCTGACTGGATATATTTTTCCAGATGACACTGAGGAGTACCCTACCTATTATGGACCCAAGGATGTTGCGGGTCGTGACATACTCGATCGAATCTTTTCAAATTGGATCCGAAGGCAATCCAGTATATTTTTCTCGGGTATCCGAAGGATCAAAAAGGGTATCGTTATTTTTTTTCAACTTTGAAGCGATATTTTATGTCTTGGAATGTTACCTAAGTTGAAATTGAATTTCCTCCACTCTCGCCAACTACAACGTCTGTTATCAAGGTTTACCTAGAAGAGGATTTCATGTTGTTTTTAGTTCAAACAAAGCAATCCCCCGTAAGGGTGCCCTCCCCTACCGAGCCAGTCTCCTCGTCGGATGGTCCGCAAATATCAGTCATGTCAGAACCGGTATCGCCAGTCTAACCAACTCCAACAGAACATGCATCACCGTTGGTTCCCCCGGCCATCGTGTCATCGTCCTACTCCGAATCTACTGATTAACCAACTTTGGAAGAACAAACATCACCGATGGTGCCCTCGGCCATCGTGCCATCATTTTCCTCCAGCTCCACTGATTTACCATCATCTGTTATACCAGCTCACCCCCGTCGTGCATGTCATGACCATCCGGTGAGTTGTTGGCACTGCAAAGGGCTTGCTGTCAGACTCAATCATTGGTGGAGACTATGGACAAAATTCAGATCCCCGATTCCGCAAAGAAAGGACTCAAATATCTCGGTTGGTGTGGTGCTATGGAAGAGGAGATGAAAGCGCTTCGGAATAACCATACATGGGACTTGGTGGATTTGTCTACTGGTAAGACGGCAGTAGGTTGCAAGTGGGGGTTCACAATAAAGGTGAAACCAGATGGCACTCTTGATCGTCTGAAATCTCGTCTTATGGCGAAATAATATTCTCAAACTTACGGTGAAGATTATTTTGAGACCTTCTCCACTGTTGTCCGGATGACCTCTGTGTGCGTGCTTCTAGCCTTAGCAGTTCGCTATGATTGGCCATTGCTTCAGCTAGATGTGAAGAATGCATTTCTACATGGGGATCTTGAAGAGAAAGTTTATGTGATGCAACCTCCTGGATTCATTACAAGGGAGGATAAAGTGTGTCATCTGTGGAAGGCCTTCTAGGGTCTCAAGCAATCTTCTCGTACGTGGTTTGGTCAATTTACACATGTTGTTATCGAGTTTGGCATGGGTTAATCGAAGAAGGATAATTTGGTATTTTACTGACAAATATCAGCTGGCAGGATACTACTTGGTGTCTACGTTGATCACATTGTGATTACGGGAGATGACAGCTAGGGTATTGTAGGGCTGAAGAAGTTTATGGGAGAACAGTTTCAGACCAAGGATATGGGATCGTTGAGCTACTTCTTGGGTATTGAAGTCACAAGGGGGTAAGCTAGACATTGTAATGTCTCAGAGGAAGTATGTGCTGGATATCCTAAATAATGCATGAATGATGCAAGCCAAGGGAGCAACCTTGCCCATAGATCTAGGGGTAAAGTTACTCCCCGATGAGGGGGTCCTGATGACCAATCCGGATCAGTATCGTCGAGTGGTTGAAAAACTCAACAATTGGCAGTCATGACTCGTCCAGATATTTCTTTCGTCGTAAGTGTCGCGAGTAGATTTATGGCTTCTCCACGAATTCCACATTGGCAGACAGTTCTCAGAATCCTGCGCTATCTAGCCTATAATCTGGGGAAAAAAATTTGGATGGAGAATCAAGGCATACTCAGCTTGAATGTTTTACATATGCCGATTGGGGTACTAGTCTTACGGATAGAAAGTCTACATCTGGCTATTCAATATTTATTGGTGGAAACTTGGTGTCATGGAAGAGCAAAAAACAGAGTGTGGTCTCACGATCGAGTTAAACAACGGAATACCGATCAAGCTATTGCTCATGACACAACAGAAGTGTTATATCTGCAACATCTTCTACATGAGTTGGGAGAAAAAACATGATCTAAAGCAGCAGATATGTGGTGTGATAACCAGTCTACTATCCATATTGCTACAAATCATGTATTCCATGAAAGGACGAAGCACATTGAGATTGATATCCACTTTGTCCGTGATGAGTATAAAAAGTGGGTAATAAAGTTTTACCATGTGAGGACCGGTGATCAGATAGCTGATATCTTTACGAAATCTCTTTTAGATCCTCGGGTTCAATTTCTTTATAACAAGCTAGACATGATTGACATCTATGCTCCAGCTTGAGGGAGTGTGTTAAGTATTAGTGTATTAGTCTATTGGATTTTCGTCCCACATCGGATAGAATAATAGAGAGAGGTTGTCTCCTCTCCTATATATATGTAATCTCTCTTAATGAATGAATCATCCAATTTATTCATTTCTACAGTTAATATGAGTTTGATAAACTTTGATTGAACTTGAAATAATGTAATAGATTGGATTTAAAGAATATGCTTAAAAAAAAAAAAACCACTACTTGACAAATTCCAAATGGTTACACATAGGTGAAACATCAGCCACTACACTTTAGATTATCATAGAATATGTTAGCTTAGTATCGTGATGCAATTTTCGGTTTATAGGTTGTTGTAAATGTGAATAAATCTTCGGTTATTCTAAATGCCAATTGGTGTATATAGTTGATTAAGAATTAAATTTTGGTTTATTTTCAATCAGAGATCTGCTAGCAGTATTAAATCTTGGTTTATTAAATCTTTCTCACCCTGTTTTTCAATACGAACTTAGTTACCATGAATCCTTAGCAGTCCTTGCAATATTAATTCCATATGGAATCCTTAGCAGTCCTTGCAAATATTAGTTACATGTTGATTTTGGTAGGTTTGTTTCTGGTGCAAGACAAAATTTTATGAGTATCAATAGTTAATTGCTTGATCTTGTTGTTATTATTTTGATTAATAGCAGTATTGAGATCATTGAAGCATTGCCACTTCAGATGGAAGTTCAGAAGAGGGTTCATGAACAACTTGATGAACAGCTTAATCTCATCATGAGTTGCTGCGTTTTTCCAAATTTATCTATGAAACCCAGGACTGCAGTTCTTTTTTTTTTATAATAAAATTCATGAGATAAATATATGCCTGTTCAATAGAATTTAGTTTGTTTCTATATTCATGAGATAAAATTCATGAAATAAATCAGGGAAGGGCCGGATCAAGAATGATGTGAATCAAATTCCTATATGTTTTGAGGATTGAGCCTAGCTTTGACATCCAAAACCCACTGAGAATTAAGTTTGTTTTGGATAAAATATGGTCAACTATTGAGCCTAGACATTCAAAGGAGTGGAGGCTCAAATTCCTACTTAGATTCCTTGTAAAAATAGATTCTAGATATTTGTCAAACTATTTTGGAAACTTATATATGGATATATTTGGAGCATTAAATGCTAATTATGCAGGGCCGACCCTGAGTTCAGGGGGGGCCTGGGTGAACATTTAAAATGGGCCCCCCATATATAATGTAATTTTTTTTAAAAAATAAATAAAAGTAAGTTAAAAAAAATACTACACACCAAAGATTGAACTTAGGATCTTTAGTGTGCAAGTCTAACATACTTACCACCATACTACAATTATTTTGTGTTAAGAAAAGCACATGGTATATACTAAGTCTATTTTAGATACAAGATTATTAATATATATATGTTTAAAATAATTTTTTGGGTCCTCCTGATCTGTGGGCCCTGAACGGTCGTCCTGGCTGCCCTGGGCCAGGGTGGCCCTTTAATTATGATCTAGGTCAGTTGATAAAGTATTTGCTTGCACCTTACCCTAATTATGGTATGTGTCAAATTATTAAATTTCTATAAGAAATGAGTTTTTGAAATATTTTTCTATGAGAAATGAGAACTTGAGGTAAAACTATGTGATGAAGAGAGTAAAAATACAAACATCCTTGGAAGTAAACTGCTTGGGTAGGAGTTCTCTATATTCATTTTTCTTTAGGATTTTCTTCTCCTTTCATATATTCAAGTGTAATTCTTTAGGTCCATTCTCAAGCAGCAACAACAGCAATAGCGGTAACAACAACAACAACAACAACAACGAAAATATCAGAAGAATTGTCACGTCCCAAAACCTGAATACTGGATAGCGGGGGAAGACAAAGCCAACTATGCATACTAGAGTACTCTATACCCCGAGATACGGTTACGGCTGTCTAGACATGTAAGTGTTTACTCTACAATCCAACAGTCATTCCTGGGTCAAGCAATCCTATGTGTCTCAATCTCAAGCAAGTAACAAGTCACAAGATTTATTATCACCAACATATAATAGTGAGGCATCTCAAACTATACATGCACAGATGATCATTTAGCTAGTTACCAAAATAAAGAACTAGCAGAGTACAATATTACATGATCAGCACTAGCTATAATCAAGAATATGTTGTATATGTAGGCTCGCAGGCTGCAATATCAAGGATCCAAAACATTATCTAAACAGGTGCTCGGTGGCTCAAAAGAATAATTATACAAGATTAAGTGGATGATGAAGGAGAAACCCACTCATGGCCTCTGGTGCTCCTGGTTGTCACCATCTTGAGGAAGGTACAACAGATCTTCAGATTATGCTCCAAAATCTGGCTATACAAAACCAGTAGGGTCAGACCCCAAAATAGAAAAGTACCACAAGGGTGCCAAACTTATGAACTAAAACCAGCAAATCATAACATATCACAGAATAAACGAAAGTAAAATAGTAAAAAAATGAATAGGAGTAACTTGTAGGATATGGTATATAATTAATAAACTGGAATGATCTTGAACATGACAGGACTAGCAATCAATCAATCAATCACGGCTATGCATGTCTTACGGCTTGCTAGTCATTAACTAACTAGGATTATCGAAATCCTGGTTACTAACACATACAATTGGAAATTCTATACAAAACATGTCCTGTAGTATATCTGGATCATCTAGACGTACGTGATGCATAATATAATTAACATATATAGATACTTTAGTTGTAATGCAACACTCGACGGTGTGCTGGAAGTGTGCCCCTCACGACCGAGAGCTCCAAATCCACTGGTGTCGCTGGGATATTGGGATTGCATGTAGCTAGAAAAGTTTTCTAAATGATTCTAGTTATCAATATAGTTCATTAACCTGGACAGTTTATTCAAAATTTCTGACTGTGGTGCTCAGGAATTCTCCTTAGACATGATGCAAGAGTGGACAATAGCTTGACAACCACAATCAAAATAAACTACGGGAATAACGGGTCATGCAATACAGGTGCTACTCATAGTATTGATCAGGACAGTACAAGAATTCTCGAGTCATGAGTGCGCTACGCCGAGCCACTATCAGGATTATCAAGACAGGATCAGTATTATCAATACAGTATCAGGATTATCACAACAGTATCAGGATTATCAGTGCTCATGCTTGATATAGCGTGCAACCATCAAGTCATGCTAAGAAGTCAAGATCAATATTAAGACAACAAGAAACATGATTGAATAAATTAACTGGATAAAAGAAAACAAGATAAACATCAATTACTAAACATTAATAAGAGAGAACAATGGAAAATAAGTGTATAAAAAATAGAGTTGGCGCATAATCAGGCAGGAAAAGGTCAGTGGCGCATAATCACTAGTCAGGGCAGACTTGGCGCACTTTGATACTGAAAGTACGTCGAGCAAAGGATAACGCACTTCGATACTAAAGCACGCTCACACAACCATGGTGCACAATGATGGAAATACGCAAGCCAGGAGCTTGGCCCACTTTCATCAATCTTGCTAGCAGGGATGTTGGCACAAAAATGCCAAAATATCATTGGCACATAATAATAAAAGTACACAAGCTATGAACTTTGTACACTTTCACCAAGTATGCCATAAATTTAAGTTTGGCGCACAATCAAGCGTGGAAAGGTCTACTAAAAGACAAAATGCATGTCCTAAGTATTGGCACAACAATCGAGATACGACAGTCGAGACAATGCTAAAGGTAAGGCTCACCCATCAAGAAAACAACAAAAATTGTGCGCCAATGGAGTCTTGGAGCACTCTCTCTTGATTGACGAGGTTGAACGCTCAAAATGTGCGCTGCCGAGAATTTTTCTCAAAGTACGCCCAAGAGCACTTTTGCAAGGATTTGATTAGATGACATTCGAACAAAACGTTCGCATGAGGAGTAAAGTGCGCCCAGAGTACTTATAAAGTTTATGGCGCACTTTTGTAAGTATTTTAATGCATTGCTTAACGCAAGCATCTTTTTTAGACAATACACAGTGCGCTCAAGTTCAAGAGGTAGCGTTATACGCCAAGTATCTCATGCACACTTTTCGTAGGCTTGCTCATCCTTCTCTAGCCAGCACACTTTGTGCTTCGACTTGTTATTTCTCGAATACTCCGGTCAGGACCAAATCAAGTGTAGCAAAACTAAAGTTTTAAGATGTTCAACTCTAAGTTAAGAAAGAATATCAAATCTCAAGACTAAGTTAACAAATAACAGCATAAGAACCAAGTTATCAAAGTCATGCCCAGATCATGGGTTCACTTCGGTTGGCAAGATGTACTTAACTATGATCAAGTTCTAGCTTAATACCAATCACTACCACGGTCACCCACGGTGAAGGCCAAGCTCGGCTACTGCTCTCGGCTGGGGAAGAAGTGAAGAAGGAAAGAGAAAGGAAAAGAAAAGTAAAGTAAAGAAAAGAGAAATGATTGCTTATATAGGCAAATGGTTGATTTATGGCCATTGGATCATGATCAATGCTCCTCACCCGGGTTTATCACAGCCACACACAAGAAAACCAAGGGATCAATGGTCCAAAGCATGCAACTAAGAGAAATATGCAAAAATAACCTAGACAATGCATGAATGGCACAAAGCATAAAGAATAAAAATAAATACAAAGCAAGCTATACACACATTATACACGTATTTAGGGCATAAATACGAAATTAGTGAGACGAGTCTCACAACTCTCTTCCCCTTAGAAAAATTTTGTCCTCAAAATTTTAATAAGGCACAAGAAATCAATAAGGACAGGAAATCATGTAATCACAATCTAAGAGCTATCTACCACAAGATAACCAAGCACAAGACAGGACCAGGATACAATATATACGAGTAAGTATACCTCACAAATCAAACAAATAAAGGTAACGAGCTCAGATATCATTCTCGCACTCCCAAGTCCACTCGCCTGGTGAGTGGTGCCCCAAGTAACTCGGACTAAACGAATGGTCCGGTTGTTAAGAATCTTCTCTCTCC
Organism: Iris macrosiphon; assembly: GCA_036927795.1. Taxonomy (NCBI): domain Eukaryota; kingdom Viridiplantae; phylum Streptophyta; class Magnoliopsida; order Asparagales; family Iridaceae; genus Iris; species Iris macrosiphon. Next base: position 176,922,639 of record JAYESA010000012.1, on the reverse strand, counting down.
GGTCCAAAATGGATACATGCATTTTCTCATACGAAAGATCAGTACCAACGACCAATTCCGAATGATCTAGGATATGGCTTGTATCTGGTATATACCGTCGTAACTGATAACTGGTAACTGGGATACATGGAAAATATTATGTATCTCACGAAGCGACGGTGGAAGAGCGAGATGATATGAAATATCTCCCACTCGCTCGAGAATATCGAACGGTCCAATATACCTTAGACTAAGATTTCCCCGTACACCAAATTTAATAACTCATTGGGTAAGCAAAATTTGAAGGAATACATGATCGCCGACAGAGAACTCAAGAGGTCCCTGATGTGAATCTGCCCAATGACGCTGACGATCCTGAGCCACTCTCAGATGTTCTCTGATCTGCTTGACTACCTCAATTGTCTGGGCTATCATTTCTGGGCTAACATTTGTCTGTCTCCCATATCATCCCAAGCTAACAGTGATCTGCATCTCCTGCCATATAATGCCTCAAAGAGTGCCATCTGGATACTTGCTTGAAAACTGTTGTTGTAGGAGAATTCTACCAAGTGCAAATAATCTTTCCACGAACTACCAAAGTCAAGGGTGGATGATCGAAGCATATCTTTAAGGGTCTGGATCGTACGTTATGACTAACCATCTGTCTGCGGATGATAAGCTGAACTAAACTTCAGACGGATACCCAAACTCTGCTGCAAACTCTGCCAAAAATGATATATAAATATGGAATCTCTATCTGATACGATGCTGACTGGTACTCCATGAAGTCTGAAAATCTGATTCATGTACATCCGGGGTAACTACTTTGTAGACTGTCCTACTTTTAAAGGAAGAAAGTGTGCAACCTTCACGAGTCGATCCACTATTACCTAAATATCATCTCTGCCAGCTAGGGATCTAGGATGACCGGTCACAAAATCTATGGCAATATGGTCCGACTTCCATTCCAAAATTGGTAAAGGTTGAAGAAGTCCAGCCGATCTCTGGTGCTCAGCCTTGCCTTGCTGACAAACCAAACATTGAGAGACAAACCGAGTTATCTCCCTCTTCATACCATTCTACCAAAAATATAGATGAATATCTCTGTACATCTTTGTTCCTCCTAAGTGAACGAAATACTGAGAACTGTGGGCTTTTGACATAATCTTTTGACGGATATCTCCACTTGGTACACAAAGACGGTTACCAAATCGGAGAGTCCCATGTAGAAGCATAAAAAGTATACCTCTTGAAGATGGCGCGGTTCCTACAAATAAACGAAACTTAAGAAGAATGGCACACTTTCTCTCTGTTTCAAAGGATGTCATACTTTCAAGCTGCTTTTGTCAAACAAAGACACACGCACAAATCTCGTGTCTACATTTTCCCCTGAGCATTAAATATGATGAATCTGACAACTGGACATCAATTAAGGATGTCAGAAACCATCATTACAGCTGAGCTACTGTACGCAGATCCAGATTTTCATTTTGCGGCTGGTACGAATTAGCTTCTTCAAAGTGCACCGTAAGGCCAACCTCCTCAAAAGTGTGCCGTAAGGTCAACCTCTTCAAAAGTGACCTGTAAGGCCTACCTCTTCAAAAGTATGCCATCATGGCTACTTCTTCAAAATGCGCCATCATGGCCACTTCTTCAAAAGTGCGTCATCACAACTATTTTTTCAAAAGTGTGCCGTAAGGTCGGCTTCTACAAAGTGCGTCATATGGCCAATTTTTTCAAAAGTGTGCCAGTCTCTAGACCACTTCTAAAGTGTGCCTACGATCCTAACTACCAAAGAGAATTTACTATTAGGTATCATACATGACATGTTCCTCATAAAATATATACAAATAACTTTTCTATGACCTATGCTTTCCTCGTATAGGACGCCATATGTTAAACAGACAGCAAGTTGTTCACTCACTCACTCACTAGATCGTGGGATATCATCCCATCAAAAGTGCGTGCACAATACAGATTATCCAATGTACGCGCACACTGTCATAACTGCTCTAAAATCTTATAAATGTAGGATCATTGTGTATGTTACAGAGGCTAGAATTTTAAGTCTTTGAAGTTCAAGAACAGAAGGAGATAAATAGAAGCTTGTCGTGCCATTGTTGCCAAATCTTTCTTATTGCCTAACTCTTCAAGTTTTTCACAGCATCCTTGTATTTCTTCATCGTCGCACGGTCCAAGGAGTAAAGTGATAGTTTGCAGATCAGATCTCTACAGCTATACTTCTCCAGAATTAATTATACTTAGATTCTTGTTTAAGATCAGTTGTACTTTTCCTTATTTCAATAGTTTATAATAAAAAAATTTCGTATATACCTTTCTCCATCGCAAACAAGATGACGACTCTGCTTGGGACGAATTTCTTCTCTGATGAGAAAGTGATAGCTTAAGGCGACGTTGTGTCGGTCGGCTCGATGCTAAAAACTTTGGTCGTGAAGTTCGACCAATAAGCATACAAAGAAATGCTCTATTCTGGGGTAGTGATCACCCCTCATCTGTTACGACCCGCATTCGATATAGGGACACGAATACGTGGGTACGTCTAGCCTACGCTGTAGCATCAATGGTAGAACGTTGTCTAGGTCAACAATATTATCTATCCATCACACACAATAATATATATAACTTGCCAATGATATCTCAGCTCTATAAAGGAGGACAAATGATAATGATGTAGTGATACTCAATACTCAATCACAATAATCTATAAGGAAGAATTTGCATGAGAAGATATAAATCAATATGAGTCTCAAAGTCACAATCTAGCATAGCTACAAAATATCTCCAAGTCTAAAAACCTAACATTAAATCATAAATTCTAAATAGCAATATATCTTAATATATCAAAAAGGCTGGAGACAAATCCAGTACAAATGTTGAAGGAAATATAACTATGATATCTGGTGACACAGGCTAAACCTCCTGGTAATCACTCATGAATGGCAGGACCCATGGTTGCTACCACCTCCAATCCTCCAAGTCATCATCTGAAATATATATCCAGTCAGGATAGAACGAGTACAACCCAATAACAGTTCCAATTAATTGACAAAGACTATAAAATAGTAAAATAGAGGATGCTATATATGATGAGAAATAATAAACTGATACAATGGCAATAGAAAGGGAGACATGCAATATAAGCAATAGGTTATAGCTAGTGCATACATGAAATAAAAGAGAAAGGTACTACAATATTATATACAAGGCAATATAATCTATAAAACTGAATATGTAAAACTATAATTATTCTAAGTGTTTGAAATACTAGTTTCGATATGTGATCGGCTTGGAAACTTGTACGATAGCTAAATGGCCTGGCTAATCATACATGATGTGTATGATTAACACTAACAATATTTTATAATTTATAATAGGAATATGATCACATCTCTTACTAGTATTTCTCCCGCCCCAACTAGTATAATGGATCCAACCATGACATGTTACGATACACGATCAATATCCAATAACAATACCATGTACGATATCTAATGTCAATGTCGTATACGATGTCAATACGATAACCATTTTAACATCTTATGACTGAAGATCCAAGCTATATACCAGTCCGTGTACTATAGTGTCAAAAATCAGATGTAACATGTCTAAATACTTGAAATATAGTAATTATCAAATAATAAAAACTATTAGAGAATGTACTCGCTTGTGGTCCTAAAAATGAATGTCAAACTATGTCTGTATCGGTTCCTCACAGACCTATATATGAATTTTTATGTCATTTGGTGTAATAAAACAATAACAAGCTTAAATAAGCTAAAATATGGTTTTCTATGTCAAAGCTAGGTCATATTAGTCAAACTAGGTCAAACTAGGTTGATACCTTAATTTTTGGTCCATACTAGATTCTAGGTGGGTTACAAAGCTAAACTAGTTGATACTAGGTTGTATTTAGGTCTCTAGGTCAATACCATGAAGGTATCAACTAAACTAGCTAATAATACTAAGTATTAAATATAACATATATATATGTTAGTTAATATAATATACTAAGTATCATAATACACTATATAAACTTTTATATATATATATATATATATATATATATATATGGGGATCTACATCTCCCCATTTTTGTATCCCCCAAGCATTCCCTCTTTCACAGCCGTTGGATATTGTTTAAGTCATCTAATCTTAACCGTTCATTTTTTAATGGTTAAGATTATATGACTTAAACAAGATCCAATGGTTGTTATCATGGGGATGCAAAAATGGTATATATATATATTGTCTCCGAGTCAGCTCACTTTCTGCCTATCAAAAGTACTTGGAGTGCTGACCGCCTGGCTCAGATCTACCTCAACGAAATCGTTCGGCTCTACGGCGTGCCCGTATCTATTATCTCCGATAGAGATGGTCGATTCATATCGCCTTTCTGGGAAAGCATGCAGTCAGCAATGGGGACGAAGTTGAAGTTCAGCTCTGCCTACCATCCACAGACAGACGGTCAAATAGAATGTGTCAACCAAATCCTCGAAGACATGCTATGACTCTGCGTCTTAGACTTGAAGACGAGTTGGGACATGCATCTACCGTTAGCCAAATTTGCATACAACAATAGCTTTCAATCTAGCATTCAGATGGTGCCGTATGAGGCTTTGTATGGGCGGAAGTGCAGTTTCCCGATCTGTTAGGATGAAATTGGCAAATAACAAATTCTTGGCCCGGAGCTCGTGGAGCAAACCGTCCAAAATATTCGTTTGATCCGGGAATGGCTAAAGGTAGCTCAGAGTCGCCAGAAAAGCTACTCAGACACGCATCGATGTCTACTTGAATTCCTTGAAGGCGATTGGGTGTTTTTTAAAGTCTCGCCCATGCGAGGAGTTACCAGATTTGGAGCAAAAGGGAAGCTAAGTCCAATATTTGTCGGTCCGTTCGAGATACTGAAGCGAGTCATCCCGGTTGCATATCAGATTTCCCTACCACCATCACTATCCGAAGTGCACGATGTCTTCCATGTTTCACAGCTTAGGAAGTATGTGTACGACCCGAGTCATGTGGTGGATCTTGATCAACTGAATCTTAAGGCAGACTTGACTTATGTTGAATAACCTGTGCAAATCTTGGATCGTAAGGAGAAGCTGCTTCGAAGTCGTTCGGTTCCTCTTGTGCACGTACTTTGGCAAAATCATTCGGTCGAAGAATCTACTTGGAAGCTTGAATATGAGATGAGAGAAAGGTTCCTTTCATTGTTTCTTAGTGGTAGGTTCTATTCCTAAGTTTCGTGGACGAAACTTCCAATTAGTTGGATGTGGAGCCCCGTTCCCCCTATCCGGGGAGCGCGGCTAAGAAATACAAGACGGTATCGTTCAATCAGGATAGATTAAATCAAAAACTCATCCTCGTTATGTATTTGATTTTTTAGAATTGATTCCCATATTCAGTGGACTGTGCCCCCAGGATCGACTTAGCGGCAGAGTCAAGAGGGACCTCTCGCTGCAAGTTTTCTTGCCTAGTTTTCGCTGTCGCTTTGTTGCTTTCGTGCTTGAGTTAGTTTTCGGATTTGTTTGCGTTTTCTTGAACGGTTTTGATGTATTTTATTATTTTTGTTTGTTGAACTGCACTTCAATTCTGAGATTGGAAAGAGTGGAAGAGGTATTGATCAGCTGTTGGTGGCAATGCAGGTGAACGAGCAGTAGGCGACGTGCGAGCGGAGTCTTAAAGCACCTCTTTTCTTTCCTTCTCCAACTAACTTGTAAGTGGCTTATATTCGATTCAGTTGACCCTTCTTCCAAGTCTTCATATCTAAAAATCTTGTATTCTTGATTGCCCCGATCAAACGATACCAAGTAATAACTAAAAGATATCAAGATAAAAGGGAATAGACTTGGATTATTATTGCTTGTCAATCAACTTAGGAACGATTACCTTATTTATGCTAGTTCATTTAGAATATTCTATACATGCTTCAATTTTAGTTAGAAATGCATGATTCTTCTATAAATTGTGCTAAGTATGGAACACACCTTGTTATGCAATAAATTATTCAGGAAGACTATGCAAAATAAATTATGCAATGCTACTTGTCTTGTACTCTTGTTGCCTCAACTGCATAAATGATAACTTAGCCTAAACCTTGTTAGATCACGGACAACTTGTGCACAAGGTCATAGTTCTTGCGGACGGTTGCTGGGGCACTGGCACCGATCCGGTCCGGCCGGTCGAAACCTATTTTTTAGTCTCTTGTACTTGACGGGATGGCTTGCAGCGCCTCTTGTACTTTTGTTGCATAACATTCTCGCCAAAGACTATATCGTCCATTATGGCATCAAGCCAGTGATCACCACGTATATTTAAACCTGTGTAAGCTAACTTGTGTCTTTGTGGCAGGGAAGGACATGGTAAGTATTGTGTAGGTGGTTCAGACGGAGAGGTAAAAGTCATCGAATGGTGGCAAGTTCATTTTAGTAGTTTCTATATATATATTGCTTGCTTGTAAAATGAACTAAGACAAGATAGAAAGACCATAAATAATATGCATGCTTCATATAAACAACGTGTTGATTGGTATAGTTGGGTTAGCTCGCCTTCACCAGTATATTTTGATGTACTGACCCTCGTTGAAATATGTTTCCCGTACCAAGGAGATCCTGCGAGGAGCTGAAGTCACTGCCCAATCCAGTCCAGTTGTCGTCGTGTCTTGATTGTGCCTTATTTTGAAGCATTTTAAAGACAGGAGCTAGCAACCTAAACTCAAATACAGCTCAGAGAAAAAGCCATTGTCCCGCCTGGAGGTCCCTTAATTTGAGTTTTAGTAAAGGATTTAATGTATAGGACAACTATCTTATTTTGTGTCAACATTTTTTAAGCCCGTGCGGCAACCTTGTGACTCGTTCAAGAGTTTGTAACTATATGTTCATTATCAATAAAGAGAACTTTTCCATGTTTCAACTTTGTGTTTTAATTATCTGCGTACTCTGAATATGTAAACCCCCTCACCCAAAAATAGGTCTACTTGACTTAGATAGAGAAATTAGGGCTAATTAGAATCCAATTAGAAAGAGAACACGGTATTTTATTTAATCATACAATGTTTATATCCCTTAGTGCACCTTACCGTTGCTTCGATAATTAGAGCACTACTCTAGCTGTTGCCTTCCAATAAATTTTACAACCTTGTCCTAGACGTGACCGCCTACTATTCTGACCTTGGTGTAACTTATAATTATACTTTCTTGTGCTACATTTTAGTCGCACAACATTCATCGTAGACATTATTAATTAATTCTAAATAAATACGACTTTGTATCCTTGTGCGTTCCAATCAAAATTGGAGACACAATCTTGACCCGTTTTATACAACCTAAATTATGATAAAATTTTACTCTGAGCCCTCTATGTCCATGACACTTGTGTCCCACCTAATTTTATCCCCATGTACTTCTAATTAATTCCAGAACACCATGCACGATTATTTTAATTAATTTAATCCAATTTCTGTCTTTGTGCAATTTTCCAATTTTGGGCACTTTTATACAAAAGCGCATTGAGGTGTCCACACCATTGGACAATATATGAAGAAATCCAACTTTCTCCTTCATAGGAATTTTTCCATAATTTTCGGAATGTGCAACGCACAACATCGTCCCCTTTATTTTAAACCTATCCTTGCATTTAAATAATACAATTATGGCCCTCCAAACATCCTCATGTGAGCCCAAGGCCCAATCCCAAGGAGGGTTGACCAAGCCCAAACTTTTAGGTCAAACACCTAAAAGTCCTACATGTATTAATACCTCATTTCCCTCTTTTTTTTCCCAAAACCTAAATCCAAACAAAAATTCAGCAGAACCCCCTCCCCTTCTACTGTTCACCCTCATCTCCAGATCCCGACCGCCGGACCTCCCATCTCCGGCCCTCCCCGGATCAGCCTCTTGAGCACTGACCAGCAGGCCGTCGTCCCTGACCCGAGAACCGCCATTACTGAGCCGATCTCTCCTCCGGTCATCTTCCCTCCATCCATCATCCCGACCACCCCATCCCGACGAACTCGCCGGAGCTACCCCCGCCATCTTCGCCTGAACCATGCACCACGATGTCCCGCCTCGCCATCTTCCCATCTCCTGCACCGGATCTCCATCAGGCCACCCCAGCCGTTCCGGTCAGAACCCGACCTGCCTGGAGTCGGCCCCGAGCCTGCTGCACCCTTCCGGCTAACCCGACCTCCCTCAGCCAGTCACACCACCAGCACCGCCACCACCTCTGCTCCTTCCTCCCGAGCCTCCTCCCTGTGTCCCTGTCCTCCTCCTCCTCCTCCTCCTTGTTGGACTCCCCTGGCTGGAATGGTAATGACCCCATCACCACCACCATTTCCATTATCAACACCATTAACTCCAGCAGCCCTGTCCTCCTTCCCCTTCACTGCCCTCCCTGGCCAGAGCACCTCCATTACCATCACCATCATTTGCACCATAACCTTAACCATCCTTTTCACCTTGATCATCACCACCATCATCGTAGCCATCGTCGTCATCATCACCTCCATCGTTATCATCGTCATCACCATCGCCATCGTATCGTCAACATCCCCTCCTTCAACATCATTATCATCATCATCTCAAATCATCATCATCACCATTCATTCTCAACACCTTAATCCTAATCATCCCTTAATCACCCACATCACCATCGTCCACATAATCGTCCTCGTCATCGCCATCACCCACAATATCATCCTCGTCATCACCATCATGTAATCATCATCATGATCATCACCATCATCTTTGCCATGAGCATCACCATCATCACCATCGTCGTAGTCGTAATCATCGCCATCATCATAGTTATCATCTCATCGTAACCCCAATCGTCGTCATCGTCATCATCGTCAACCGCATCGTCGTCAGCATCGTCAACCTCATCATCGTCACCGTCATCCCCGTACGCGTACCCCGAGGTTCGAACCTGTCCCTCTCCTCCTTTTTATGTGTGTGCTTGTGTATATGCTATTAGGACATGAGTATTGCTTTATGACTGTTAGTTGATATCGGACCCAGAGTCGGTGAACCCAATGACTTGTACACGTACGCGTATTAGAAATTAAGTTATATATATATATATATATATATATATATATATATATATATATATATATATATAGATGAATGTATTATATAAGTAATTATATGCTTATGACTATATATGTATTTATATTGTACGACCCTAGGACACTATGGATTATTCCGTGTTTACCTTGACCATGTTGACCCTAAGAACATGTTAGATGACTGCCTTGTGAACATTTACGTACTGGCCTAGACACATGTTATTTTGACTGTCTGATTTTGATACAACATTTAATATATGACACCCGCGTAATTAGTAGCACAATTGATCGTGTTAGTTGACCAGTATTACCCCTAGCGTACCCCCGAGTCCAGTGTATATATGGTTGTATATGTGCTAGTTTAATGACTGATGTTGTATTGTATTATATCATATGTACATAGGATATCGGATCGTTCTGCGTGACTTCTGGAGCAGGTTATTGGTACTACACAGCTTTCTTGCCAGGCAAGTATACCTTGCCTTTGTTGTACTATTTAAATTCAGTTATTATTTTAGTTGCATGTTTATTGTTTTAGATTATATAACTGTGCGCGTCCGAGAGAGACTCGGGTGCAATCAACGAATGCGTTGACGTTAGGACTTGTGTCTGACCTAGTGTCTAGTAGACCCACCTAAAGTTATGGAGTTATCAGTATGACTTTCCAGGCCTTGACACGTATCATTACACATCACAGAGTGAGTTCATGTAGGGACGCGTGCCTCATACTCGACTGGCCATCGGTGTGAGCAACACGTATGACGGTATTTAGCTTAGTTGTTTATTTTTATAGAGACTTGCATTATAGTGCGAGATGTCCACATCGTGTTTACGACTTGTATATCTACATTGGGTGGGGAGGACGACTTGTAGGCGTATGGGACACCCACTTCCTTTACACTGCTGCCACACTCGACGGAGTGATATGGACGATATATAATATACTGCTGCCACGTTCTTCGGAGCGATATGGACGATATACTACACTGCTGCTACATTCTTCGGAGCGATATGGATGATATATTATACTGCTACCATGCTCTTCGGAGCTGAACGTTATTATATTACTGAGCGCCCTCCTATGGGGACATATGTGGCATAAACTAGCCAGTTATCACGATTGGTGAATTACGTCAGCATATGTCTAGCCTACACTTTCCCATACACTCAAAGTTGTCCTCAATTTGCATTCACTTAGATGGTTAGCGCACCCCTTTTATTTATTCAGTATTTACTTTATGTCATGCTTCTATGTATCTTGTTATGTCCCTCTGAGGACCTGGTCCCTTTCCAGGTGTAGATGTTCATGAGTATTCGCAGGAGCGCAGATCCGGACTGGTTACTTATGTTCCGAGGAGTCCTTTCTTCGAGTCTCAGTGATTGTTGTTGTTGTACTTATATTTTTGTGGATGCTTTTATATTCTAGTTCGGCAGTGGATTTGTTTCCATCCAACTGTCATCTTGAGATACTTTATATTGAGATCTAGTTTCATAGATATTGGTTATTTACTTATATATGATTTCCGTAGATGAGATTTAGTTATGCCCTGTGACTTGTGATAAAAATATACCACTTATGAATTATTGTTCATGATACAGCGTACGTATGTGTTATGGTTTCCATATATTGGAGTTGCCATATACATGCGGCTGGCATGCTTACGTGTCCTAGTCCTACATATTTTGGGACTGAGGCGTGACTTAATATGTGCTCTCTATGCAAAAAATACCTTAGCCTTGTGCGGTGCGCAACCTAGCCCGCACGACGTCACGCCCGGGGGACGACTATCGGTTCCACGAAATCGGGGTGTGACGCTGATATCTTGGCATACCATTTTCCATCACAAATGCGAGGGACGCGGATTGTCAGGGTCTTGTCCAATATGTACATAATAGACTTGAGGGTTGGCAATCCCAACTCTTATCGTTTGGAGGGCGAGTAGAACTTACTGGCGTCATGCAATCATTATTCCATTGAGCATAGTGCAGAAAATAGAGAAACTTTATGCAAACTTAGTATTGAGGGGGGGATTGTACACGGTAGCTTGGGATGAATTATGCAAAACAAAAGAGGAGAATGGTATCGGGTTGAGGTCGCTTCAAAGTTTGAGGGACGTAGAGCTACTGAAATTAGCTTGGAGATATCTTGAAGGTAGTTCATTGTAGGCATAATGGATGGCTAGTAGATATGTCAAGCAAAACAATTTCTGGGGGACGGCTATTGACAATAACTACTCAATCACTTTTAAGATAATTTTAAAGCAAAGAGCAAGCATCAAACAATGTATCACGCGGGTAATTTATAACGGGTGTGCAACAAGCATCTGGATCGATCCTTGGTTAAATAAGGAGAGTCTGGTTGAAAAACTTGGGTAGCCGACTTATGAGCTTATTGGGAGTGCAGGTTACCAAAATAAGTTCATAAGAGATGGAGCATGGCATATTACTGATAGACATATCAAGCATTGGTATCATGATGAAATTGCAACTATACAGATAGATACAGAGGGGGGATCGGATCACTGTGCCTAGGACATACATGAACGTGGTCGGTTCAACTGTAAATTAGCATACGAGCATGTATGACCGAAGTTCCCAGCGGTGGAGTGGCGGCCTGGGTGTGGATGCAGGGTGCACCATAAAAGATGGAGCTCTGTATATATAAGGCGGTGCATGATCGATTGCTCACTAAGGACCGGCTCATTAAGTTCGGGATTCAGATTACTAATGAGAACTGTGTCATGTGTGAGAGTGAGAAAGAAACGTGAGACCATTTATTGTTTTGATGCTCCTTTTCCCTTGAAGTTTGGCAAAGATATAGGTGCCAATGTTCGATTAGAACCAAAAATATGGCCAGGTTACAGAACGCTTGCGAGGAGGTCAAAGCTTTGGAGAGCAAGGGCAGGCAACCTTATCGGAAGGCGAGGATCAAATTATTATCGGCCATCTGACATGTATGGTGGGAAAGAAATCGCAGAGTATTTGAAAGTAAAGTCACCACCCAGTCAGGAGTTATTAACAATATAGACAATGACATAAAATGTATGGAGGGTAGATAAGAGTTGGGATTATTATAGCCCAGGTTGTAGGCTTCTAGCTAGGTTCTATTTTCATTAATGAAGTACCTTTTCTTCAATATATATATATATATATATATATATATATATATATATATATATATTAAAATGGAAACACAATCAACAACGTTTAGAAACTGGTGTAAGATACCATTTTAGCAACTTTTCTAAACGTTGTAAACTTCATTTACAATACTTTTATATCATTGTTGATATTATAGTTATAACATACAAATATTATTTACAACGTTTGGCAAACATGAATGAATAACATATACAATATTTTTTAAAAGTTGTATAAACACTTTTTGCAATGTTTATACACTGTTGTACAAAATCTATGCACAACGTTTACTAAACGTGGTAGATATTGTTTTTACCACGGCTGCAAAATATTGTTAAAATTATACTTACAATACTTGTAATATGTTTTAAAAAATATTTTTAAATATTTGAAAAATATTGTAGAATTTGTTTTGTCAGATTTTATAAATTTTTAAGTCTTCACAACATTCAAATGAACTTTATGAAAGATGTCCCTTTACAATTACAATCCTGAATATAGTAATCTTATATTAACGTTGTAAAAGTTTTCTTATAATATTTTTTTTGACATTGTAAAATAGTTTTTTATTCTTGTAGTTTTATATAGTCATTTAAGTGGCTAACTCCATTGTTTTAAAAACCGGACCGATGATTGAACCGGAAATCTTTGGTATAGGTCGGACCGGAGTTCAAATAAACTCTGTACGAGAACCAAATTACGTAAGATATCCACATTTACTATTTGGCTTGATTTGGTTCGAAGTATATATGGTTTGATTTTGCAACTATAAGGTCTCCCAAAACAAACTAACTACCAAATGATCCAAATCTCATGTGAAATATTTTTTTTTTAAAACCAAAATCGGCCGGTTCAATCGTGAGCCGGTTCATCGTTTAAAATTCGGTTCAGAAAAAAATGTCAATTCTTTAAAAAAAAAATCGTTCAAGACATACTGGATCAATTTTTTGGTCAGATCCGATCTAACCCAGTTCAACCGCTGGTCCAATACGGTTTTGACTACACTGGTTAACTCCCATATTCAATCTGGAGCTCCGGCTAGGGACAGGAGAAAAACCCTCATTCCAACTATATATAAAAGTTCTTTTTCGGAAAATTTAGTTGAAGTCACATTTAGTCAAAGCATATATGAATGGAAAATGCTAAGTCTACAACCAAATGCTTATAACTTTATAATCCTCCATGTTTTATATTCTGTCCACATCCTATTACATATGGATCACGGTCGCTATAAAACAAAATAGAGGTTCACATGTAATAGAATTTGGACATAATATGAGACAAAATTAATGGAATACCAAATATGTTCTCCCTTTTCCTACTATATGGATTCTCTTCGGCTCCATCTCTTTTCTTTTTTCCAATGGAAACCGGCCACGTGCCAAATAGTAGGAAGGTTGTAAGCATTTGGTTGAATTGGTCTAGGTGATCTTGTTTAAAAAATATTTTATTTGTACTTGGTTTTTTATTTTTTTTTGTTTCACCAGTATCCACTTCTTGTTCAGTTCTATTCGGATTTCTAAATATATTGATTTTATTTTATTTTCTAATAATATCTTTGTCCGTATCAGCACCATAACATTATCGTGAGCCAAGACCTGCAGTGGCTCACACTGTATTACAGCACTTGCTCCTAAAAATTAGATTGTTTCGAGAGAGATTTAAACAAAAATGGCAATATATATGGCATTTCCAGATAACAAAGAAATCCAACTAGATAACAAAAAAATTCAACTCAACTGGTTCTTACGGTCAGTGAGAAGAGATATAACCTCTATGACTAAACAGACGGTTTCAAAATTAAGTTATAGAAGAGATGTGGAACAGTGGATCCAAATAGCATAAAACGTACCATACACAAAATTTTATACGCATTGTTGGACATCTAAAAAATAAAAAAAATTGATAAAAAAAAAGTACACATGAAGCCATGCATGACACAGTCAAATGGAATTTAATAGAAGCACAAATAAATTGAAGAAAACTAGCATGCAAATTAATATACAAGGAAAAAATATTATAATAGTTCTCTTGTCGATCCAGAGAAAAGTTAGACAAGATTTTAGATTTGGATAACTTTCAAGATCCAACGTGATCTGCAAGAGGTCAATGTCACAGATGACCTCATAGAACATAAAGAACCGTCACACAAGAAGTCGAGTCAAGGGATAACAAAAAATAGATGCGGTTAAGACAACCCAACTCTCCGGATCGGCCGCTAAGCTAGCTACACCGTGTTCGCCTTTTTCTGTTGAAGGAAATGGCCGACACCGGGGCTGTGACCGGGGTTGGTCGGCCGAGTGTCGTCTGCTTCGACCGGCGGACCATCTGCCACGTACACATTCTCATGTTTAACAATGACGTCACCTTTCGTTTTCGCTTCTGTCAACCGTCGTCCTTCCGAGAAGAGGTTGCCATTTGAAAGTATCAGAATTGCAAGAAGTATGCTAATGTAGATGGACTTGTTGGTAGCCATCAGAGAGAGAGAGAGAGAGAGAGAGAGAGAGTGTGAATAGTTGTAGTACTAACTAAGCAATGAGGGGAAGGGGATACGCTTCCCTCTGTGCTCTGCGTTTCTATTTATACTCAATTGGAAAGATTCCGAAGCTGATGTTTTCTTAATTTTTCAAAGAAAATTTTTAATTACCTCCAACTTTATTTACTATATTTAAGAATATATTCTACAATTTTTTTATAATATATGAATTCTTTTACTTTTGATAGAATTCGACTATGAGTATTAATTCATTTGACCCAAATTTTTGGACGAAAATATCCCTCTCGTTCGTGTATTGCCTTTTTCTCTCCCTCTCTCTCCCCCACCACTGCCTCCCTCTCTGTCCCGTCTCGCAAACCCGCTCCCTGTCGCTGCCCCCTTTCCCATTCCGCACCGCTGACCCCTCACCCTCGCTCCGGCGCTCGCCGCCACGCACCGCTGACCTCTCACCCTCGTCCCACACTCGCCGCCGTGCGCCGCTAGCCCTCCCACACGTTCGCCCCGCGCTCGCCAACGTTTTTGCTGCCTCGGTCGCTGCTGCCGGGACGAGCGCCGGAGAAAGAGTGGCGGAGGAGAGAGAGCACGGCGGGAAGGGGGGCAGTCGCACGGGAGGTACGAAAAAAAAGATAATGGAGGAGAAATATTTTGGTCATAATTTTTGGATCAAATTCCGTTAGTTCAAAACATTTTTTATCAAAAATAAATTTTTTTTTGTACATTATAGTAAAATATTGGAGTGCATCTTTAGATATGATAGATAAAGTGGGATGTAAGTAAAAATTCTCCAATTCAAATCCATGTCCCATATAGAACGAAGTGTAATATTTACCACGCACGCCGTACGTAGTAGTGAGCTGTGTAGAGAACTCAGAGAACGTGCACAACTTGCGTACATGCAGACTTTCCTATGCACTTCTGGGACTCTGGTTAGTTGTCCAAAGTTCTTAGAATATTCACACCAGGTTGAACCTTTGGGTCCTAGCTCTAATTTGAAATCATTATTTCTCTTCTGCAACTGTATGGATTTCAATTTTGTAGAAATGTGTGACAAATTTTGTTAGTCCAAAGTCAGATCAAAGAAGAAGAGATAGCCAAAAAGTAGAGACTCACACAAGAATTCGTTTCTACAAACTCCAGAAGAGAAGTTGGTGCACTGAGATTCACACAAGAGTTCTTCTACAGTGACACACAACCCCACAGAAGCACTAAACAAGGAACATGTTACAAACTGACAACCCAAAGAAAATACAAATACAACAAGAATCAAAAAACTGTTCTTTTCTTTACGTTCGCAGACGCTACACCGAGAAGAACATGAACAAGAACATAAATACAAAGAAGGTAACTCTTGTTGGGGTGATCAGAACCACCAGATCTCAAGGCAAGATTCGCGCTATACAACGATATGAACTCAGGATCCAGCAAGTTCACACGAGATGTCACGTCCCAGTCCCAAAATACGTAGGACCAGGAATACGCAACACGCCAGCTATGCATTCGACCAGACTCTGGTCCGACTCGAATACGTATAAGCTGTAAACTAATGGTAACTATCTAAATAATCCAGTAAATATAAACCTCTATGTCTCAATCCACAATGAACAGAAATACACAAGAATGAGTTACATGTGCTAAAGTCGGCCGCCCAATAACACACAAACTCGAATAGACTCGAGAAAAAATATGAATCTATAAAAACAGGTTTAGGTTCGGCCTCAATGGGAAAATAGAACTAGGCTACAACAACAGATGAATAAATAATATAAAATAACCATAATGTCGGTAGATATGATATGAGTACCTGGTACCAATGCCTGCAAGACAAGCAACTCCATCAGCAACTCTAAAGACTCCGTAATCGTCTATGCTGCAAAACTGGCAGGGGACCAGGTCCTCAGAGGGACGTAATAAAGTACAAAAATACAGCATGCCAAAGTATAACAGAAAGTACAAGTGCAATGACGGTGTAATCTAGCATAACCACCTAAGTGAGACACAGTTTGAAGACAATGTTCGACGCGTGGGCTGTCCAAAATAAAACTATAGCTCCGAACACAGAGACACACGGGGCGTACCATAGCTCCGAGCACAGAGTCACACGGGTGATACTACTACTCCGGATACAGGAACACTACATAAATAGGACGTATACATATATGTATAGCGCGTGCAGAGGAGCCCAAACATCTAGTAACTGTCTTCCCCTTCCCAAGCGGTCAACGAGTGTGCGCTGAACCTGAACCTCTATCTAGCAGTCTCGTCATACTGAAGTAACTATCAACAAACGCGACCCTAAGGTCATCCCAGATTCTGGTCATGCTGTCAGTATCAGGATACAAAAAATCTGGCATGACGACAGTGTATGGATGTGTCTTAGGGTTATGATATAACCAAGTGTGTACATCAAGGTATTGCGAATATCTATCAATCGTTACCAGACGTCACCGACGAACGTCTGCACCCGGTTACGACCCGGACGTGAAGTAACGGTTCTAATCCAAAATGCGCACAATGCATATAATAAATAAATAAAAATCTGGTAACTGAAATACAGGGTGGCAAAGTATACTTGCCTAGATCCGGTTGCTGAAGATGGGGTTCCGGTACAACATCCAAGTCCGCGGGTCCCGTAGTACCTAGAGACGAGATACAAGCTCAATCAATAGACTATCACGTGGCTAAAATAAGATGTGACACACGTCTAGCATATATTTAAATCTCTGTTACAACTCACATAGACACTAAGCTAGAGGGTTGACCAAGGTTGACTAAGGTAGGTTACATCTCATCCGATTAATCTCCTGTATAAAATCATCAAACAAATTCTCAATCTTACTATATTCATCACGATGTTCGGTAGTGCAAGTATGTTCAGTCCTCCGATTTTTACCTGGTCTTCACAGACGTTATCCCGCATATTTTAAACATCATCCTCGAATAAATTATTAATTAGTTATTAAACCCTCAAATATATACAACCATTACCATTCCACAATAAAAAAAACTATTCCTCGATTAAACTCATCATTAATTATCAGTCCTCAATCACAGATTAATGGTTTGATATCACACACCATTTCACAGTAACTCACCTGCTCCTCGATGATAAATCATAGTATCATTTTGAAACAATTTAAATATGCTGATCAACAATAATCAATATACACAAATTAAATTGAACAATACCCTAAATTATCATACCTAGCATTCATGAACCCTAAGTATCCACTTAGCGTTTAACCACCACTTGCATATATTTTATAATATCCAACCATAAATATCCATGCTTTCCAAAACCCTAAAACTCATGTCAACTTCTTAAACCCTAACTCAATGCATTATACAGGAACCTAACTAAGTTATATATAACCTAAACAATATATACCTATACACTACAATGAGAGGGGGAGAAGCTCACCTTGGCGGCAGCGTGGTGGTGCTGGCCGGTTGCTGTGGTCGACGGCGGGTGGCTCGCCGCTCGTGGGTCGGAGATGGTGGTGATGATGATGATGATGATTATGATGATGAAGGTGATGATGGTTATGATGTTGATGATGATGATGATGATGATGCACTGCTGCCGGAGGGGAGCGGCTCAGGCAGAGGTCGACGGTGGTTGGTCGACACGGGGATGGCCGGTCGACTAGTGGTGCGGGTGGCCGGATGGTGATGGTTGTGATGGCACCACGTATGTAGGCCGGTCGGTTCATGCAGCGGGTCATCGTGGTGATGATGAGGATGCGGGTGGAGTCATGGGTGGCCGATTGACTAGAGGCCGGGGTCGAGGGAGTGCGGGGTGGTGAAGGTGGTGATGGTTCGTGGCAGCGGGGGGCTAGAGGTCGATGTGGTGAGAAGGAGTCAGGGTAGATCGTTGTAGTGGTGGTTCAGGCGGTAGAGGCCTGTCATGGAGGGTGGCTCAGTCGACCGAGGGAGACTCGGCTTGGAGGAGAAGGTCGGTCGGGTTGCTCGGCTGGGGTTGATGATTTAAAGAAGGAGAAGTGGGAAGGAAGAAGAAGAAGAAGAAGAAGAAGAAAAAGAGGTGGAGTTTTCGGTTAGAAAACGTAGGAAGAGGGAGGAGAGAGAGAGTGGGGGGGTTTCCAATGTGTTGAGATTAGGGCCGGCATGGGAAAGAGGGAAGTGATGGAGAAATTTTATAGGAGGGGTGTGTGTTGAGTGTGTGGTGAGAATGAGCTCCAAATTTAAATGGATGGCTCAGATTTAACATGGAGGAATTGTATCCAAAGGAAAGAGAGGGGAGGGATTTGACCGGTCAATGAGTGAGGGTGAGGTTTCTTCATTGGCTTGTACCAATGAGATGATGACACATAATACTACATTTACAAATAAGCCCCTTAACTTTTGGGTATTTGCACAAACGTGTAAAATGATGGAAAAATGGTGTGGAAAATGGTGTTTGGTATTTTGTAAGGTGAGAGGGTGTTGTGTGTTTTGCATGGGCTTAATAAATGAGTTATTGGATTAAATTGGGGTTAAGTTGGGATTAGTCAAAGTTGGTATCCCCAATTTAATTAAAATAAAATGCCATGTGCTCTTAAATTAAATGGGGGCACATGGGGTCTCAATTTGGAGTGGCACAAATGTCATGGAATGTGTAGGCTTGGTGTCAGTCTTGGATCCTTTAATTGGGTCGGCTAAACGGATTGAGTTTGTGTTTCAAAATGGATGGCAACGACAAAGGTACGTGACACATGATTAAATAATGGATTTCGGATACGGAAAGTTGTGCAATTAAATTAGAGAACAAGGGATTATGATTGTGAGTGACAGAAAAGTCCAGCGCCTAAGTTGGCTTGTCAAGTCAAGAGTGCAATAATTAGTTGGAAATTATGGACTATTATTGGGCTCCGAATATTGCAACAATGGTAGGGTGTACCAAGGGTTTAATTAAAGAATCAGACATCTGCAACCTTAATTCTAAACCTCAATTACCTGATGCTAAGCTAAAAATTTCTAACCCAAAACTAGTCTATCTATAAAAATAAATGAGAAAGTTTACACGAGAACTTTTGGAACGCTCTTGGTCACCTTCGGATCACTCGGAAGATTCCTTTGGAAGTATGCTAAAAACTGCCGCAGGTCCTGCTGTTGCTTTCGATCTTTTCTCTCTCTCTCTCTCAATTTTTTTAACACACTAAATGAAAGAGGAGAGCCTCTATTTAAAGAGGATTTCAGTTTCCATACGGTATGAGGAAAAAATTAAGCCGCATGAGCCGCCTGCGCTATTGTACTGCACAAAGCAGACAACGCCGTCAGGCGGTAAAAGCTGCAACCGCGTGGCACAGAGAACCACGAGCCACCTCCACTGCCTGCGTCGCCTGCGCGTTGTACTGCACAGAGTAGACATCGTCGCACGGAGCCGCCAACAGCAGTCCCTGTCCCCAACACACTTCAGTCGCTCAAGCTAACTTGCTGGCCGCATAGCACCTAGCCGCATAGCTTCAGGCCGCATGGGCTCCTGGCCGCATACACACCGGGCCGCATGGGCACCTGACCGCATGTGCCCCTAACCACATGGCCCTTGGCAGAATGCGCTCCTGGCCGCATGGGCACAGGGCCGCATGCACACCAGAGCACATGCGCTCCTGGCCGCATGGACATCGGGCCACATGAATATCTGGCCGCATGGGCACCTGACCGCTTGGCCCCTGGCCGCATGTGCACCTGTCCACATGGGAACCTGACCGCATGGCCCCTGGCCGTATGCACTCCAGGTCGCATGGATCCACGAAGCATGCATTCAAGCAAGTAACTGTGCATGTAACACGCGCATAAAAGGAGAGCACGAGCGCCATGCGACGATGCTGATATGCTAAGTGCAAAGTACAAAGTGCTCCAACAAAGTGCCACTTTTCACCCTTGAGCCCGAGTCCGAGTCGCTAAGCCCCTTTGGGGCTTAGCTCCTAAGAAAAACTTTCCAAAGGTGGTGACAAAATAAAGATTGTCATAATGAGGTTCACACTTAATCCCTCTAGGAAAGTTAACCCATATGGGCTACCACCCCATGTGCATATACCAATACTAAGCAAAGCTATATATTGAGATATGCACATTGGTGGTTTTCTAATGTGGGACTAAAACTCCCAAAGCAAAGTGAAAAACACTAATAATCTCCTACATATATCATAATATATGGTCGAGCGTTCCTCACAACGACTACCTATCATGCATTAGAATAGATGTCGCCCACGACTTGGATCTTTCCTCATAGGTCAAACAACAGTACGACACAAGAATAGACTAAGCCTTGAATTCTAAACCATAGCTGTTGTTCTTTCCACTCGCACAATTACATCAGTTGTGCCTTCGGTCGCACATTAAAGGGCCTGTGTTGACCTGGTTTTGGTGTATATATCTTGGGTGTCTACAAGTTTACCCTCAAGAGATGGCATGTATCTCTATCCATACACTTAGGTGAGTTCCTTTTTAAGAGAGTTTAATATTTTCCAGCATGAACCTTTATGCTTTCGTGCGGTGCTACGCCGCTGTGACATGACTCGTAGCCGAGGTTAAATACCTCATGTGGTGTCACCGATAGTAGCATGAGGTCACTAGCCTCTTAGTAGTGTTGTACTACATGCCAGCATGAAGCCTTGCACTTTCGTGTGGTGCTACGCAGTTGTGACATCGCTCGCAACCGAGGTTTACTACATCATGTGGTGTTACCCACTGTAGCATGAGGTCACCGGCCTCTTAGTAGTGATGTGATACAACTCTCTATCTTTTCAGCATTAGGCTACCTGCCTATTTGCGGTGCTACTGCCGCTGTGACATGGCTCACAGTCGTTACATCTTTTACCTCATCGTGGTGTCAAACCACTGTAGCATGGGATACGAGTCCTTGTAGTGCTGAACTACACGTGCTTCCTGCAGCGCACGCTGGACATTCACTCTGCCCGAGAACTCATTAAGGCGTCGAAGCCAACCTTACACAGGAATTATTCTATAGAAGAAAATAGTAGACTACAGTGGTTTCAGGTACGTATCTCATATTTTTTATAAGGACTACCCACTGTACCTGATATTTTTCTAGTCAGTGGTCTTCCCTTGAACCAAAAGCTAGATGCCTAGTAGATTTCTCTTTGAACTAATAGCATAAAACTTAATGGTAGGATTACAAAGACACAATACCAAAGGTCCTTCAAGCCCATTTTACCTGTTGTGTCTTCGACTAGCTGGCGCCTGAGACCTTTAGTGAATGGATCTACCACATTCTCCTGACTTCGAACATCCACTATTGCAATAACACCAGTCTTGATGAGGTTGTTCGGTGCTCTCTGCCGAAGCCGCACAGTTCTCTTCTTTCCATTGAAGAGATTATTAGATGCTACAACTATAGCTGCCTAGTTGTCGCAGTATATTGGTACATCTGGAATCTGCACACCAACCATTGAAAGATCATATATGAGCTCCTGAAACTATTCTGCTTTATTTCCTACAGCTGCAAGTGCATAGAACTTAGACTCCATTGATGAGAGTGAGAGCATAGTCTGCTTCTTTGACTTCCACGATATGACAGCTCCTCCCATTGAGAAAATATATCCTCATGTGGATCTCGCGTTCTCTTCTTTTAAGCACTAACTCACATCACTGAAGCCTTCTACCACTACCGGATCTTCATTGTAGTAAATTGAAAACTTCTGAGTCTTCTTGAGGTATCTGATTACCCTCTTCACAGCTTTTTAGTTACACGTGAATCTACTCAGTATCCCTACAACAAAATCAATGTCAGGTCTAGTAGCATTTGTAGCATACATCAAGCTCCCGATGACGCTAGAATACTCCAACTGTCTGACACTTTTTCCTGGGTTAGGCTTCAGTTTTTTGTCATACCTATATGGAGTATCGATCCCTGAAAGATCCTTATATCCATAGTGTGTGAGCATTTTCTCCATGTAGTGAGCTTGTGATAGAGCAAGCCCAGCTTTCGTCCGAACTATCTTAATCCCAAGGATGACATCTGCATCTCCCAAATCCTTTATACTGAATTTAGACGATGGAAAAAATCTTTGTTATAGTGGCATATTCTTCATTCCTGCCTAGGATTAGCATGTCGTCCACGTAGAGATAAATGATGACACCTCTATCGCCAGCGAACTTTGTGTACATATACTTATCTGTTTTGCTGACCTTGTAGCCATTTGATCTGATAACTTTGTCAAACTTCTTATGCCATAATTTGGGATCTTGCTTCAGACCATGCAAAGATTTCACAGTTTGCATACTTTGTCTTCAAGACCTTTGACGACAAACCCCTCTGGCTACTGTATATAGATCTCCTCAGTCAGTTCACTATTCAGAAATGTTGTCTTGGCATCCATCTGACTAATCACCATTCTGTGAATAGCACCTAGAGAAATTAGCATCCTGATAGTAGTCATCCGTGAACGGGAGCATAGGTATCAAAGTAGTCGACCCCATGTATCTGAGAAAATCTATTGACCACTAGCCTGGCCTTGAACTTGTCAACAGTTTCGTCTGGTTTTATCTTCTTCTTAAAGATCCACTTGCATCTGATGGGTTTAACTCCTTCAGGCAGATCGACTAACTTCTACGTATTATTAGAATTTATCGAGTCAAACTCGTCATGGATAGCCTCTTTCCAAAAAATAATATCTCTGGTCTTCATTGCCTCATCATAGGTAAGCGGATCAGCTTCCACATGATAGGTAACAAAGTCTTCTCCGAAGTCCTTCGGCCTCCTTACTCGCTTTGATCTCGGCTCAACGGGTTCAGGTTCAAATATTGTCTCATCAACGACAACTTCTTCTTGGACTACTTCTCTTTGAGAGGTACTTGCCTCGTCCGTGCTAGCAACATTCTTCGGGACATCCGCGAGAACAACATTCTTGTGCCTTGCAAACTTGTCCTCAAAGAATTTTGCGTCTCGAGATTCTATGATATGATTAGATTCAATATCAAGGAACCTCCGAGCATCACGCTTATCAACATAGCCCAAAAATATGGTCTTCGTAGTTCTCATTTCCAGCTTCTGAATCTTAAGGTCTGGAAGCTTCATATACGCCAGACACCCCCACACTCGAATGATATTCAAGTTGGGTCTGACCTTGGACCAGAGTTCATGAGGAGTAATGTCAAATATCGCGAACGGTATCTGTTCAGAATAAACGTTATCGTAAGCGCTGCTTCTCCCCATAAGCACTTTGGAAGTCCTGCTGTCAGCAACATAGAGTTCATCATCTCTGCCAGCATCCTATTATTCCTTTCTACTACACCATTAGATTAGGAAGAATATGGTGCAGTCGTTTCGTAGACAATTCTATGCTCTTTGCAGAACGATGCGAATTCCAGAAAATGATATTCTCCGCCTCGATCGCTTCTGAGTATTTTGAGTTGTTGACCGGTTTGACGTTCTGCTTCAGCCTTAAAGTCCTTGAACTTCTCGAACACTTCATCTTTTTATTTGAGAAGATATACGAATGCGTACTTCGAGAAATCGTCAATAAAAGTGATAAAATACTTCATTCCGACTTTTGTGGAGAATGGTTTGAAGTCAGATATCTGAGTGTACTAACTCCAGAAGATCTGTGCTTCGGTTCACTCTTCTAAATGGCTTCATAACGATCTTCGTCTGCGCAGAGACTTCACATTTTTTCACCTTCTTACCCCCACATTTGGAGATAAGGCCTAGACTAGACATCTTGTTAATGCATTTTCAATGCACATGTCCTAGTATATTATGCCACAACTCAAGAGAATAACCAAAAGTAGAGACAACATTGATACAAATAGAATGAGTTATAAGCTGTAGTTTAAACTTTCCTTCGATACAGAAAGCTTTTTTGAAGTATGTTCCTTTGTAGGACATCACCATCTGACCGGCATTGATATCCATCCTCAGGCCCGCCTTGCAAAAAAGACTCCCAAAAATCAGATTCTTAGTGATCATTGGTACGTGCTTCATATTCTCTAGTGTAAGTGACTTTCCAGAAGTCAACTTCAACACCACCGTCCCGATCCCCAGCAATGCAACTTGAGACTTATCCGCCATCGAGACTTTATCAGAGGTAGGCTCATACTTGGTGAACAGTTCCTTCTCAGAGCACACGTGGCAATATGCACCAGTATCCATCCACCAGTCAGTGTCCATGCCATATGACTCAACCTGCGCAATCATAGCGACTAGGTTAATCTCACATTGCTCTTTCGGTTTAGACTTTGACCTGCAGTCGCTCTTGTAGGGACCCTTCTTGCCACAGTTGTAGCATGTCACATCAGTCTTCGACTTTGGCTTGAATTAAGCTGACTTCACCTTCAGCTGATTGAAGTCCTTCTTCTTCTTCTTATAGGGAAATTTTTGCTTCCCTTTAGAGTCACTAGCATGTACCATGTTGGCCTTAGCCAACTTCTTGGACAATGAGTCCAACTTCAGTTGCCCCCTGGCTTCATCTTTAATGTGAATCTAGTGAAGAAGATATTCGAGCTGGATCTCCATCTTTTTATGGTACATGTCAGTCTTGAACCTGATCCAGCCTGGAGTAAGTTGCTGACGATAGCCCCCACTATAAATTTGTCTTCCTGCTTCATGCTCTCTTCCTCTAGTTTCTGCTGCATCTTCAGAAGTTCCTTAACTTGTGGTAACATTACCTTCTCGTCCTCAAATTGCAAAGTAAAGAACTTCTCGACGAGATAGAATTTAGACATTTTTTTGTCAGTTTTATAGTGCTTCTCAAGAGATTCTCGGACATCTCTTGCCTTCTCCTTCTTGTTGTAGGACTCTGCCATCGAGTCGTCCATAGCATTGAGAATAAACAACCTGCAAAGGTCGTTGTCTTCCTTCCACTTGGAGTGCGCGTCCTGTGTCATACCAATTGCAAGCACTGCTCCATCTTCGAGAATGGTAGGTTCAGGATCAATCAACACATAAGCAACTTTGACAAGACGAAGATTCAAGGAGATCTTTCTCTTCCAAATGTTGTAGTGTTCGCCCTCAAACTTCTCAAGCTTGTGAAAGCTAGTATCGAGAAGGTTTGAGCGGTTGTCCATTCTAACTTGGATCTTGTCTTGAGATTGTTAGTCCAGAAGTCAGATCAAAGAAGAAGAGGTAGCCAAAAAGTATAGACTCACACAAGAGTTCGTCTCTACAAACTCCAGAAGAGAAGTTGGTGCACTGAGATTCACCCAAGAGTTCCTCTATAGTGACACACAACCCCATAGAAGCACTAAATAAGGAACATGTTATAAACTGACAAACCAAAAAAAATGCAAATACAACAAGAATCAGAAAATTGTTCTTCTTTTTACGTTCGCAGATGCGACACCGAGAAGAACGAGAACAAGAACAAAAATTCAAAGAAGGAAACTCTTGTTGGGGTGATCAAAACCACCAGAGCTCAAGGCAAGATTTGCCTTATACAACGATCTGCCCTCAGGATCCAGCAAGTTCACACGAGAACTTCTGAAACGCTCTTGGTCACCTTCGGATCACTCGAAAGATTCCTTTGGAAGGATGCTAAAAACTGTCGTCGGTCCTGCTGGTGCTCTCTGTTTTTTCTCTCTCTCTCTCAAATTTTCCAACACACTAAATGAAAGATGAGAGCCTCTATTTAAAGAGGATTTCAGCTTCCATGCGGCCTGAGAAAAAATCCAGGCCGCATGAGCCGTTGTACTGCACAGAGAAGGCTGCACCGTCAGGTGCCGAAAGCTGCAGCCGCGTGGCACAGAGAGACACGAGCCACCTGCACCGCATGTGCGCTGTACTGCACAGAGCAGACAACGTCGTACCGAGCCGCCAACAACAGTCCCTGTCTCCTCCACACTTGACTCGCTCAAGCTAACTTGCTGGCCGCATAGCTCCAGGCCGCTTGCGCACCTGACCCCATGACTCCACGAAGCATGTGTCCGAGCATGTAACTCGCACGAGCGCCATGCAACGATGCAACCAACAAAACGTCACTTTGCGTCCTTGAGTCCGAGTCCGAGTTCGAGTCGCGCTTAGCTCCTAAGAATTTTTTTTCAAAGGTGATGACAAAATAAAGATTGTCATAATGGGGTTCACACTTAATCCCTCTAGGAAAGTCAACCCACATGATCCACCACCCCATGTGCATATAAAAATACTAAGCAAAGATATATATTGAGATATACATATTGGTGGTTTTTTAACGTGAGACTAAAACTTCCAAAGCAAAGTAAAAAATACCAACAAATTTATCACCGACTTGTAATCCAATTAGAACAGTACTTTCTTGTTCGACTCTGGAGGAATCAGAATTTATAGAGTTAAAATTCTGACAGCATATGTATTGCTTGCTGTCTGGAGCTCAATTTCGAGTTGTCATATAGAATTGTCACTATCTGCTTATTATAGAAATTTTCATACCATTCAGTGTTATCAGCTGTAACTTTACATGTATGTTGCAGCAAGTTTACAGAAATTTATGTTCAGGATAGCGAAAATTTATGGATCCAAAGTTTGGAAAATGTAGCAATGATAGTATAGTTGCGAGACCACTATAGCAATGGCAGCTTTTTATTTTTTATTTTTTTTTAATTCTGTATTTTTTTTAATGAAATGAGAGAGAGATGAGTGGATGCACTCATACCGCCCATAGTAATGACGGTTTCACAACTATACCGTCATTGCTAATAACGTTATGAGTGTATGTATGTACTGATACCGTCAATAGAAATGACGTTCTGTATCTTTTTTTTTATATTTTTCAAACTTTGATATTCCTACATAATTTTCTCAATTTCTTTACTCTGAACATAAATTCCTGACAAGTTTATCTAGGTACGGAGAATTAACACTCTTATTCTTACTAGTAAATTCACGCACGTTGTACGTATCAAATTTTTTGTAATATATATATTATTAAAAAAAAGTTAGATAGAAATTTAAATTATATTAGAATATTTTAAATATGATTTGAATATATTTGAATTATAATTTGTTATAAATAATTTTTTTTTAACTTTTGGATATGTGTTTAATTAGATAATATCTTGTAGTTAATTTAAATATAATTTAATTTTTGAATATATTTTATGACGGAATATATGTTTAGGTGAATTTTAATTTTTTCTTCAACAGCGAAAGAATCCACGCGATAATTAACTTTTTAACTTTTTTTTATATTACTATTTGATGATATGCATACGATTTAAATAATTATTTTTTTAAACCATTTATAAGTCCCATTGTAGTAGTAGAGATATATACTATCACATGTTGAATCTTACCGTCGTGCTTGTCACATGATGCCCTGAATGATTGGAGATAGCTGGCTTGAAACAAAGTACTGATCATGCCATTTCATTATCAATTTGTTGCATTTTTTTATATAGGCAGTTCAGTATAATATTTCGAGTACGTATAGTTAAACATTTTCATTGTGCTAGCTCGCTCAATTTTGGTCCAGATGCCAAAGAGGAAGAGGACCTAAAGGCTGCTCCAACGTGCAGCAGCTAGCTGGTCATTAGCATATAAAAGTTTGTTGGTGTTCTAATTATACCAGAAACTCTTAAATATTATTTTTATACAGATTTTTATCGGAATATTCATGCTTTCTCTAATATTGTGAAATTAATTTTAACTTGTTCTTAGCTTTCCTCCTGTGTACTAATTTAGGAAATAATTAGTGGGTTTATTTTGGATCTGATTGTTGCCTAGGTCTTTTTGACATTCATTGTTTGTAGAAATCCTCTGGTTAATCAAATTTTTTTTTTTTTTTTTTGTTGCCTAGGTCCATCCGGAGCAGGTCGATCTGGAGGATTGGATTGTCTTAGTTATAGCTAGTTTTGTTAACCATTCACCTATTGAAAAGATATAGGTTTAAGTTGAATTTGGTTTGGATTGGTTCTGAGAAAATCAAATTATGGTCCGCTGGATTGTCCTATGAAGAAGGATTGTCCAAATTTGAAGTCTTGTCAGACTTACCCGTGATCGAAGGTAATTCCTATTGGGGGAACAAAAAAATAGTGTTTTCTATCGCTACTCATTGCTTGTTTCTATTGAATATGTATTGTCGTGAAAATCATATCATGCGTTGCTCTGAACATACACTTTTATGAAAGTGATATTTTAACAAATGTTCCAACTACAAATATAAAAACTAGTATATACTTTCACTTATTTAAAAAAAAAAACTAGCAAATGTCTCCATTATGAGTAAAATAATCAAAATTTTCATTAAATAGTGGGGATATATCTTAAATTTTTCAATATTGTATACAAAGGAATGTGAACATTTGCTAATTTTTAAAATAAGTCAAAATATATGTCAGTTTTTATATTTGTAACGTAGGCATTTGTTAAATTATTCCTTTATAAAAAGAGGGCCTAGGGCAAAATTTTGGTTAGATGGAGGAGCTGTAGTATAGTTGGAAAAGTCTTATGGACTTGACAAGTAAGTATAGTGCAGGGGTTTAAACCTAAAAATGAATGCACTTTTCAAAGGAACAGGGAGTCCGTGACCTCTGCATGCATGAGCAGGTGAAGTACCACTGTGCTGATTCAAAATTCTTGGTATCACCACCAATTTCTCTTCACATGCATGCACGTTGGACCTAAAGTGCAATGGAATATCCCTCTCAAAGTGTACTTTTATATATGTATACTACCTGTTCTTTCTCTCAACATGCATGGTCCCGCTGCTCTACTATTCATTTCAAGAACCTTGGATTGGATTGCATATTATAAGGGTTGGCTTGCCAAAGTGGTCAAAGGTTCATTATAGAGTGATATATCATATGGAAATGGAATCTTGGTTCTTGACAATCAGAAGATTGGCAATGGATCTGTGGCATTCTCAGATGGTCTTAAATTGATCTAAATCTATTTATATCCCTATTTATGTATGATTACTTGTTATATTTAAAAAACAGAGCTTATGATGTGGAACCTTTTTTTTTTTATTGAATAAAAAAAAAATATCGAAAGAAAATATAGAATAGAAGAGGGTTTCTATATCTACCATTTTTTTTTTTCCTTTTTTACTAGGAATTTTCGTTTGTTGGATTGCATTAATGACAGCTAGGTTGGGAAGTAAAAAAAAAAAAAAAACTATTGCAGGGTAGATCCGGAGCATTTTATTGTCCAAATTCAAAATGATGTCTCATATTCTAAAGATATACTGAACACAAACAACTGTTCTCTCAGTTAGAGGTAGTTCTCATATTGTATAGTTTTCGCTGCGATCAAATTCACAAAATTTTCAACTTCTTTTACCTACATAAAAGGGGAACACAATCCTTACGACGTATAGCGACGTCATAAGTATGACGTCGCTAATAAAAATAGTTTGCGACGTATAGACGTCGCTATAAATCAAAAAATAAATGTCGCTAAATACGTCGCTAAATTAATAAACTCAGCGACGTTTAGCGACCTTAAAGAAGCTTATAGCGACTATTCTTTAAAAAAACTTATTTACTATCGCTAAACGTTGCAATATGTCGCCAAAAGCGACGTATAGCGACGTTTATTTTTGGAGTCGCTAAATTTTTTATATTAGCGACGTTTTATTATGACGTCGCTAAAAAACGTCGTAATTTTATCATATTTTGGTGTGCGAGCTTTGGATGACCGTCGTTGGTGGTCTTCAGAGGGTACCTACTACAGTATGGGATCCTACGACGCCTATGTTGCGACGCAGTCATCCAGGACCCCCTCTGTCAGTGTGCATTCCTCCCAGCCTTTACAGGTGTCGGCACGAGCCTAGGAGAGCGTTGACCGGTAGATAACTGACATGCTTGACGAGTTGCTACGGAGGATTACGGAGCGGCTACGGTCTGCGCCGCAGACGAAAAATGCATCAATCACCGCACATTTTGATTTACTTGAGCATAGCCTTATAGAGCTTAGGTCTCCGAGCCATATGACAGAGTACAGCCTTATGGAGCTCAAGACTATGGGCCAGACGACAAAGCGCAGCTTTGCAACTCTGGCCTCGTCTACGGAGCGCAAATAGAAGAAGATGGAGGGGTCGCATACGGCCATGAGCGACTTACTTGCGAGGATCCATGCGGCGTATGATTTGTTTAGCCGGTCTGTGGCGGAGAACACTTCGAGGGTGGTATATGCCATGGATTCATACAATGCTCGACAGCTAGCATTGGAGCAGATATGTCCTCCTGGTCCGTTCGGCATAGATGCTGCCTCCATCATTGCCTCCTCCACTGGCATTGGTGACGCTTTCACAGGAGAAATATGAGTTCATTCTATCCCAGATGCGCGACGGTGCTCCTCATGATCAGTTGTAGTCCTTGTTTGGACAGGTTTTAGTGTGTTTCTGTGTATTGGCCCATTCTTGGGTCTTTGATGTATTTATTTCATACTTTTCATAAAATTCTGAGACGTATGTAACACTTATTTTAAATTTATTTATCTACTTCTCGGGACATATTTAGTATAATATAACTTTGTAGATTTTTTTCTATGTGAGTTTAGTTTATTATTCATATTAACTGTACACCAAAATTGACCGGTGTTGATTGTTCCACCGAAGGGGACGGCGAACCCAAAAAATTCAACGGAGGGTTGCTCCAGGTCTATTTATATAAATTGTGATTTTATAACTGCAGGTAGAGTTTTGTAGGAAATATTTTACAAACTGCATTCAGTTTTTTAATTTTTTTTTCAATTTAGCGATGTGTTGCGACATTCTGTGACGTACATTTACGTCACTAAAAAGTATCAGAACGTCACTACCTGATACTAAGGACGTCACTAGTATGTCGCTAAACGTAGCTAATGTAACACCCCGTTCCGCTCAAGCGGACCTGCCGACTCAAACGGCAAAAGTGCAACTGTCCCGACCCGCTTTGCCTCAAACGAGAAGCAAAGGATATCCAGACTTTTCCCTACAGGAATCCGGCTTAGGCTTTCAGAGGCTCGCTTGACGTATCACTCTACTGAGGCGAATCATCGCTAAGGTGGGTGGCTACGATGAACTTGTCTTTGCTTAGCCAGCACACATAAAATCTGGAATGTTTCATGCTAGTCGCTAGGTGAATCACCCCCTGCATGCTAATGAATCCAACGCACCTAGGTAAGGGAATAATTCCAACTTGTATTGCTTATGCTAGAACATGGAAATGAAATATTGCTTATATTCAGACCCTCGCATGCTAAGTCCCTTACAGTTTTATCTCTCGGCTTACCTTCGGGTCCGAGCAAACGTGTCTGCCTATGTTCCTTAGAAATGCATGCTTGCCTGCTTACGAATGTCTAACGTTATTGTATTGTGCATGCATTCTTGTTAACCAGGAGACTATCAAATAGTCCTTCTGTGCAATTGAACCTGCAAGTATTCGGGACCGTTAGGTCACCCAAGGCAAATCCCCGAACCAGGGGAATGCATCAAGCAAGAATGAATATTGAACAAGAATCACACTTGAATGATAATCATGCCAAGTATGCATCTGAACGAGGATCGTGTCTTGTACTGATTGAATCCCATCTCGTGGAGCAATATGCTCGTTCAGAATAAGTTTAAGTTTCATGATTATCATGTTAAGCTATGGAATAAGGATAGACTCTGACCTGCATTGTCGCGGACAACTTGTGCACAAGGTATGTTATGTTGAGTTCCGCGAACGGTCGCCGGGGCATTGGGACCGATCCGATCCGGACGGGACGTATGAGCAGTCGTATGTTATGGGGCAAGGTGTTATGCAGCGGGCCTCGCGACCTGCGTTGCATATCATTTTGTGTCTTGAGACTGTGAACCGTCCATAATGGCTATGCCAGCGACTTATGTCATATAGATAAGTCATCCTCTCTTAGGGGCTATCCGCGTGCGAGTCATTGCATCGCATCACTGAACACCTGAACGATTATGTTATAATGACTCTCGTGTTTGCATATGCTATGCCTCTTGAATGTTATACTTGTCCGTTCTTGAAATTAACAATGTTTGCCTTGGACAGGGAAGGACAAATGGTAAGTTGGTAAGTCTCGTCGTGTTTCCTCTCATGTCGCACGGCGCACTGCCACACGAGTTAGGCTATTCAATATTTGCATAAAAATGATCCTAAGACAACTAGAAAGACAACTTAATAGTTGGTGCACGGAACCTGTATTACGTGTTTGGATTTGTCGAGCGGGCGAGTAGCTTCCCCACCAGTGCATTCATTGTACTGATAATCCACCAGTTTGTATGCAGGGTGCGGGAGAACCTCGTTCGGTGCGGATGCCTCCTTCGTGCATGCTAAGGCCAGGAGATCACTCTGAAGCCTTGGAACGCTGCGTCCGGAACTGAAGCACATATACAAGACATAATATTGTGAACATCGTCTGATCATCGCCTGTACAATCATTCCACAATTGTAGCCACTTGGCACACTTTTACTGTTTCAGAGAGAGAGGCTTGAGCGACTTGTAATCTAGGCCAAGCGCCGCCTGTAACACTTGTTTATATCAATAAAGAGTTGCTTTACTTCTACTTGTGTTATTCAATGCTTCCGCTATATTGTCAACTCAGTGAACCTGTTACCTAATCGCTATGCGTTTATGACTCCGCTGCACTCGAACAATCTGTTCGACTCTGTAGCTTAGAAACTCTTACCGCCAGCCAATGAACCACGGCCTTGCACGGGCTTGGCTCACGCTCGTGCGGCATCACGCCCGGATGGGTCAAAGCGATCGTTCAGCGGGAGCGCTGGCGCGGTGATTCTCGCCTAGCGGGAATGACCGATTTGCCTGCGGGAGATCGGGGCGTGACATGTTGGTATCAGAGCCTGGCTTCTACGCCTTTGGATTTTATTTTCGAATATCTCTGTTTCGAAAGCTCGTTCGTGAGTTATGTGCACACTCTCTCTCAATGCCTCGATGGGATGTTCCAACAATAAGTCTAAATACTTTCAAAATGCGTTTTGAATGATATGATTGCTTATATGATATGTGCCGCGAGTGGCCTTTGTGCCAACCTGTGCGAACCCTTGAGAGTATCGGTAGTAGCTTGTCCGATTTCACTAACTCTAAGTTTGGTTGAATGCATCTATTCGAGGGACGCCTTGAACTTGTGCACCATCCAAGACTTAAGAAAAGGTGAAACTCGAGTGCTAAGACTTCGCTATCACTAAGCTGGTTGACGTGTTCACGCTAGAAGTGCACTTCGAAAGTGCGCACGATCCAGACTAAGCGATATACCTATCTCGATGCTTGTGCAAGTGAATATCCAAATAAACAAGTACAACGACTTGTAAAGGTTTGCCTCAGCCTTGTACCGTTAAATCAAAATTGATTGAAACGTACTGCTTGTCCTTAGTAAGTCTCGAGGACGAGACTTTTTCTAAGTTGGGTAGGATGTAACACCCCGTTCCGCTCAAGCGGACTGCCGACTCAAACGGCAAAAGTGCAACTGTCCCGACCCGCTTTGCCTCAAACGAGAAGCAAAGGATATCCAGACTTTTCCCTACAGGAATCCGGCTTAGGCTTTCAGAGGCTCGCTTGACGTATCACTCTACTGAGGCGAATCATCGCTAAGGTGGGTGGCTACGGTGAACTTGTCTTTGCTTAGCCAGCACACATAAAATCTGGAATGTTTCATGCTAGTCGCTAGGTGAATCACCCCCTGCATGCT
Organism: Iris macrosiphon; assembly: GCA_036927795.1. Classification (NCBI taxonomy): domain Eukaryota; kingdom Viridiplantae; phylum Streptophyta; class Magnoliopsida; order Asparagales; family Iridaceae; genus Iris; species Iris macrosiphon. The sequence goes on along the minus strand of JAYESA010000012.1, from coordinate 176,888,369 downwards.
AATGAATCCAACGCACCTAGCTAAGGGAATAATTCCAACTTGTATTGCTTATGCTAGAACATGGAAATGAAATATTGCTTATATTCAGACCCTCGCATGCTAAGTCCCTTACAATTTTATCTCTCGGCTTACCTTCGAGTCCGAGCAAACGTGTCTGCCTATGTTCCTTAGAAATGCATGCTTGCCTGCTTACGAATGTCTAACTTTATTGTATTGTGCATGCATTCTTGTTAACCAGAAGACTATCAAATAGTCCTTCTGTGCAATTGAACCTGCAAGTATTCGGGACCGTTAGGTCACCCAAGGCAAATCCCCGAACCAGGGGAATGCATCAAGCAAGAATGAATATTGAACAAGAATCACACTTGAATGATAATCATGCCAAGTATGCATCTGAACGAGGATCGTGTCTTGTACTGATTGAATCCCAGCTCGTGGAGCAATATGCTCGTTCAGAATAAGTTTAAGTTTCATGATTATCATGTTAAGCTATGGAATAAGGATAGACTCTGACCTGCATTGTCGCGGACAACTTGTGCACAAGGTATGTTATGCTGAGTTCCGCGGACGGTCGCCGGGGCACTGGGACCGATCCGATCCGGACGGGACGTATGAGCAGTCGTATGTTATGGGGCAAGGTGTTATGCAGCGGGGCTCGCCACCTGCGTTGTATATCATTCTGTGTCTTGAGACTGTGAACCGTCCATAATGGCTATGCCAGCGACTTATGTCATATAGATAAGTCATCCTCGCTTAGCGGCTATCCGCGTGCGAGTCATTGCATCGCATCACTGAACACCTGAACGATTATGTTATAATGACTCTCGTGTTTTCATATGCTATGCCTCTTGAATGTTATACTTGCCCGTGCTTGAAATTAACAATGTTTGCCTTGGACAGGGAAGGACAAATGGTAAGTTGGTAAGTTTTGCCGTGTTTCCTCTCATGTCGCACGGCGCACTGCCACACGAGTTAGGCTATTCAATATTTGCATGAAACTGGTCCTAAGGCAACTAGAAAGACAACTTAATAGTTGGTGCACGGAACCTGTATTACGTGTTTGGATTTGTCGAGCGGGCGAGTAGCTTCCCCACCAGTGCATTCAATGTACTGATAATCCACCAGTTTGTATGCAGGGTGCAGGAGAACCTCGTTCGGTGCGGATGCCTCCTTCGTGCGTGCTAAGGCCAGGAGATCACTCTGAAGCCTTGGAACGCTGCGTCCGGAACTGAAGTACATATACAAGACATAATGTTGTGAACATCGTCTGATCATCGCCTGTACAATCATTCCACCATTATAGCCACTTGGCACGCTTTTACTGTTTCAGAGAGAGAGGCTTGAGCGACTTGTAATCTCGGCCAAGCGCCGCCTGTAACACTTGTTTATATCAATAAAGAGTTGCTTTACTTCTACTTGTGTTATTCAATGCTTCCGCTATATTGTTAACTCAGTGAACCTGTTACCTAATCGCTATGCGTTTATGTCTCCGCTGCACTCGAACAATCTGTGCGACTCTGTGGCTTAGAAACTCTTACCGCCAGCCAATGAACCACGGCCTTGCACGGGCATGGCTCACGCTCGTGCGGCATCACGCCAGGATGGGTCAAAGCGATCGTTCCGCGAGAGTGCTGGCGCGGTGATTCTCGCCTAGCGGGAACGGCCGATTTGCCTGCGGGAGATCGGGGCGTGACAGCTAACATGCTGACAGGCAAGTTTGCCTTGTCAGCATTGTTGTAGCAAAACGTCGCTCATAATGTTGCTAATGTAACGACGTTTTGCGACAAAATATTACATCGTCATTTCAAGATGACACGTCGCTAATCGTCGTATATTTTGCGACGTCGTGTCGTCGCAAATATACGTCGCTACAGCGACGACTACCAAAATTTTTGTTGTCAACGACTATGAAATACGCGACACCAGAAAAACGTCGCTAATTACGTCGCTAAATTATTTTAGCGACATTAGTTTACCTATTAGCGACGTTTTTAGGCATCGCTAATACGTGTTATTCTGGTAGTGTAAACTTTGCTAAATATTTAATATTAATCGAATGGAAATAACTTTTTCCTCATTTGTGTGTGTGTGTGTGTGCATAGTAAAGTATTGCATATATATTTTATACAATACTTTACAATATATATATATATATATATATATATATATATATATATATATATATATATATATATTGGAAAAGGTAATTCCATTAATGGTGTAAAGTAACGTACATCTCAATCAACTCAAGTATTCTATCCCATGATCCCCATCCTCCGTACATCATAATCTATATTATGCAGAATTAATTCCAATGGTAACTGTGCTGATTCCGTCAAAAATACGATTATTTTTTTCTTTCCAGATGTGCCATACTGCCGACGTCAACATGGTGCAAGCTTTCCGGAACCAGCCCGCCCCTCTGTGCCTCACCGTCCTGATCTCCTGAATCACACTATCAAAGTCGTGCTGCCCTCCACTCCCATGTTCAAAATATCCTCCTGTCTACTCCAGATAATCTTGGATATATAACAAGCATCCGAAGAACAAGTGTGGACTACGGTCTCTTAATTTTTTACTGATGTGGCAATTTTGTACTGATGTGGACTACGGTCTCTTAATTTTTCATTAATTGTTTGCTGAAGTCCTCCAATTAACAAATGTTTTGTCTTAGCCCTTCTATTAGAAAACAGTTAATACACTAGTAAGAAAACATGTGAGAGAACAGGTAATGTATATTGGTCGAATGGTAATGTAGAAAAGGTTAACATATGGGAGGATCCTTGGGTGCCATCGAGACCTGATTTCAGAGTTCATGGGTATCCACATTCACACGTACATGCCACTATGGTTGGTGATCTGCTAAACGAGTCTGAGTTCACATGGAAACAAGATCTAATATTTTCATTATTTCCTACTGAAGAAGCCTTTGCAATTGGCCAAATTCCAATATCCCTGACCAGTACACGAGACAAGCTCATTTGGATCCATATCCCTACTGGCGTGCTAAATGTCAAATACTCCTAGTAATGAGTTCTCAGCATGAAAAACAAATGTGGAGGTTGAATCATATATGCCCGAAAGTTTAATGTTTATATGGAGAGTCCTTTCCAATCCGATCGCTTTTGGTGCTAATATGAGCCACAGAATCAACTCAACAGACTCCTACTGCAAGCTCTGCCAGGTCAAGGTGCAACAAGAGACTTTAACTCACTTATTTTTGAATTGCTCTGTTTCGGGACTGATTTGGAGAGAATACCCTCACATTCAAAGCGAAATACTTCTAAACTCATCCATCAACAGTTTTCTTCACAATCTTATAAGCTCAGGACAAATGGACAGTATCTCCATCACGTTCTACAGCGTGTGGAGATTTGGACGTCAAGGAACTGAAGAAAAATATATTTGATCATATCTTTGAAGAAGAACAAATCTTTGACAAGGTGGAGATATGAAGAAAGATATATTTAACTATATTTTTTGAAGAAGATTGACTTTGACCTTTGACCAAATCTTTGACAAGAATAATATTGGATTCCTAAGCCTACATAATATTGGATTCCTATTCCTACATAATGTTGGATTTGACCATATCTTTGAAGAATAAGATTGGATTTCTATTCCTACATTATGTTGAATTTTCATGTATAGACATATGGTATGCTATATAAAGGGATGAAAAACTTGAAGCAGTTGTTGTATGCTGGGATCATGAAGGTCGATTTTTAGCAGAAGGAATAGCACTAAAACTGGCATTGGAGCTATGTAGAAGAGTGGACTTTAAAAGAGTTATCATCGAGGGAGATTGCGAGGGTCTCCTTGACACCATCCAACACAAGGAGATGGAGACACTATGGAGGGTTCGACATATCACTGAAGAAACACAGAAATGCCACTGAATATATATATATATATATATATATATATATATATATATATATATATATATATATATATATATATATACGTTAGATGACATCATTAGCTTTATTCTGGCCAAAAAAGAGTGACACGTGGCAGCTTTGCGATCTCCTCCCTTGGTTCATTTGGACTATTCCTTCTTGGTGTCACCATCAACCTCTCTCTTGTACATATACATGCGTGCACGTTTGGATCCAAAGTGCCAAAGAATATCCCTTATAAAAAGCGTACTTATATATCATATCAGTACTGCTTACTATTGTTCTTTTGCTCTGGACATCACTACTGTACTTATATTCATTTCTTTCTTGGATGTATATTACGTCCGGTTGTTTTCTCACAGTGCTCAAAGGTTCTTTATAGCTGGATACCATAGCATATGGACATGGAATCTTAGGCTCTCGACAATCTGGAGATTCGCATGCTATTTATTGTATAATATTAAAAAGGACCTAATGCCACTATTGCTCGACTTCTGATGAAAGCTCATTTTCATATTAGAAGTAATTTTTATACATTGTAAGGTGCGGGCTAGGAATATAGAATCTTAGCGATGATAGGTTGGGAAGTATTAAAAAAAAACTATGGGAGTGGTTGGCTCCTCAGGTGCAGGAGCTTTGTTAATTGGATGGTTATGATTAATTTTATGTCAAGTTGGTTTACAGTTGTGGGGAGTAAGATTACATATAGGACAGTGGCACATCCAGAGAACACGTAACACTAAAAAAAAAATATTGCCAAATAACAACGGAAGAGCTAATCAATTTTAACGACGAAACAGCTGTAAAAAGTTTACTAGGGGTGAGAATGCATTTTCTTATCACAGTTAATTTGGACTTAAATATTCAGAACTAAGTAGTTTTTTTTTTGACCATTTATTGTAGAGAAAAGTTGAGTTACATCTCCACTTTATTTATCTATATTCACGGTACATCCTACACGATTACCATAATGTACGACGCTTTCTACTTTTAACGACAGTCAACCCATTCGGTTTCCACTTTTAACGGTAGTCAACTGTATTGGCTGTTAATTTTAAACCGAAATATTCCTTTCCTCTTTCCAGCCTCCCTTCTCTGCAGTGTACGAAGAAAAATATTTTTGTCCAAAATTTTTGATCAACGATGTTGACCGTTAGTTGGAGACAATTTCAGTTAAATGTAAAAACCGTTATACATTATGATAATTATATAAAATACATCTTAAATATAGATAAATAAAATAAGATTCAACCCAAATTTTCTCTTTATTGTATTAGGCTGGTCCTAGCTAACCAGCAGCACACCACCACCATAGAATTGGTAGGGAGAAAGAACAGGAAGGAGAAAAAAGACTGCATGCTCAACACCGTTGAATCACTCTTATTTTATATATCCTTTCGTCCTACATAAAGCTAAAGGTGCCAATTATACTCAAGCGAGGCCACTTCAGAAAAGGAATGGCTGTTGGAAGAAGATCCATTATTTCCAGGAATGGCTGTTGGAAGACGATACGTAATAATGCAAAAATTCCTAGCCATTGATTCCAGAAAATAAAATACAGCAACACTATATGGTCCGCGGGTTAAAACTGTCAACCAAATCGTGAATCACGTGTCACTTTTTTATTGATCAAAATTTCGGTTACAGATCCCATGCTAATAGGAGGAGAGGGATAATAACAAAGTGACACGTGGTCTGCGATTTGATTGACGATTCAAAATACGCAGACCAAATAGAATTTTCCAATAAAATATACCGTCCATGGACCATGTATACAGCCTTCCATGTCCAATTCAGCTTTCCTAATGCTTCGGCTCGATCCTACTTAGCCCTAATTTCCCTTCATTACTCCGGATAGTGTTACTTGTCTTTTACTCTCTCTCTCTCTCTTGATTAATTTCATGTAGAAATGTTGCAAATATAAGGCTAATTTGCATGAAAGTACCAAAAAAAAGGTGAATTGATATTCCTCATTCTTACTTAGAAGCAAATCATATAACATCCATGGAAAAAATAACAACATTTAAGTGCACCTAACAAAATAACAAAATAGCCATATATTGTTGGAGTGGGTGAAATTCCCAATTTATGTGGAGAATTTTTCAGAGTGCGACGAACGTCATCCGTACGTGCGTCGAAGAAGTTCGGAGAGACGACGAGTGCCATTCGGAGCAGCAGCGAAACTCGGAAATCAGCAGAGCAGCGAAGAAATTCGGGAATCAACGGAGCAGCAGTTCTGTCCAGGAAAACAGAGGTCGGTCCGAACTCGGTCCCCAAGCGGAGTTCGGCCCGAGTTCAGTCCCCTGTGGACAGAATCTCGGCTCGAGTTCCTGGCTCGCAAACGCAGAACTCGGGCCGAGTTCGGTGTCGGCGAGTTGAAACATTTTTTTGGATGTTTTATACACCGTTGGATCACATCGTGCGGTCCTGATTTATTGCGGGATTGAGGGTGGTATATATTAAGTTTCTCCTAACCCTAAACCTGAGAGAGATCAATCATAAACAGAGGAAATAGTGCTTTGCAACTATTGAAGAGAGAAAGATAGATTGGCAGCCGGTTTCGAAGAGGAGATTGTTTTCAGGTAATTCCTACTCGTCATGTTTTTCTTCGTGTGCTTGTAATCGTGTTTTTTCTTTAAGGAGTTGTAATGATCCGTTTGGAACAGTGAGAAATTTGTAAGGAGTCGGTGTATTCTTTATTTCAATAGTAGAGACTTTTCAGGATTGGATTCTGATCGTTCCGTAATTTTTTTATCTGGATTTTCTACGTAAAAACGTTTGTGTTTGCGTTTGGTTCTTTTGTGTTTGTTGGAGTTTGGCTTGTGTACTTTTTTTTCAGTTCTCTCGCAATATTTTTGATTTGAGAACTGTTTTTGCGTCTTATTTCCAACACATATCAGGAATTAATTCATTATCTGCAAGGAAGATTCATTTCTCGAAAAAGACATTTGTCACTTGCAATACTCATGTGAGCAACCGTCCTCTCCCTGTTGCGCCGACTTCGTCTTCCTTCTGCTCTGCTATCGTCTCTCTCCTCCCCTCCAGCTCGATCATCCGGCCTTTCCGGCCCTCTCCGTCAGCTCGCACGAGTACTATACAAGTACTGTATATGCCATATAACACGGTTGTTCATTTCTAGGTCTGTCCAGAGCCTTTTCACTGCACTTGGCCAAAATTTCGTCTTAGCTGTTCAGTAGCATATACTTGGTTTAATTACAGTGGTCTAAGCTAGTTAAGGCCATGAAACCCTTGTGAATATTATATATGGAAATTTGGGTACAAGTCCCTGGGAGATTTTGAAATGAGACAAAAAAGGCCATTGTGTTTAAGCTCAGGGTCCCTGGATTAAACAACAGCACATTCATTATTTTTAAATAATAATAATAGGAATGGCATTTCTGCCCCCTCATTAATTCTGTGGACCCTTCTTTAATTCTTACTAGTAAATTCAGTAAAATAATTTTTTTCTTCTAAAATAAATATAAATTATTTAAATATTTAAATATATTTAAATTAAGATTTATTATATATATTTTTATATTTTAATTAGAATTTATTATATATTTGATTATATTTTAATATAATTAGTTATGGATTTATTTTTACTTTTCATAAAGAGTCTTGAAAATGTTAGTTACGTAATATTATCTAATAATAAACGAACATCTCTTGTAGCTCATGTGGTTAAGGTGAAAGGTATTCAGTTTTAATCCTTATAGTTTTATTTATAACAAATTTAAATTTTTTTAACATTTTTTTACATAATATTAATTTTTTAAAAATAATTAATTGATGATGATATATATACGGTTTAGATGGCTCACTTTTGAGCCGTTTTGAAGCATCATTATATTATGAAAGATATATCTTAAAATCTATTATTTATACGAGAAGATCAAATTATATGACATTAATAAAATTTATATATATACCGAACTCGAGTGGCTCTTGTGGTTACCGAGAAGAGGTATAAAATCCTGGCTGGGTGGCAGAAGATCAGTGGATTGAGCCACGGGGGCGTATTATTCCTTCAATTTATAAATGGTAGTAGTTGGGGGGGGGGGGGGGGGGGGGGAGGGACAGTGGACCCAAAGGCATGCAATGTAGTATGCACAAAGTTCCGAGCGCTACGCCGGACCTCAAGCGTTATGCCAGAAATTCAAAAAATAAATAACTCTCTCTCCATGGTCAGTTATTCCGCATGTAAAATGTTATGACACTACCATAAAAAGTCAAATTAGCGACGTCAAAAAACGTCGTTAAATGACAAAAAAATGTCGCTAATCACTTTTAGCGAAGTAATTAGCGACGTTTTTCAGAAGTCGGAACTCAGCACGTCGTTGAAAGAAAAAACGTCGCTAAACGTCGCTACACCGATATTTTTTAGCGACTTAAATGTGTCGCTAAATTAGCGAATTTAGTGACGCAACGTCACTAATTAGCGACGTAAACAAACGTCGCTAAACGTTGTTAATTAGCGACTTATATAGCGAAGTTACAACGACGTCTTTAATAACCTGGCAGTACTGCCATGTCAGCAATTTGCGACGTACAGCGATATTTTTAGCGACGTCATTAGCGACGTGTACTAACGTCGCTAATTAGCGGCGTATTTAGCGACGTGTATAAACGTCGCTAAACGTCGCTAAAACGTCACTAATTCTACAGAAAAAATAAAAAAAATGAATACTAAATTGTTTTTAAACTATTATTCCTGTAGTTTATTAAATCATAATCTGTACAAATAGACCCGGAGCAACCCTCCGTTGAATTTCTGGGTTTGCCAACCCCCTTGGGTTGAACACTCAACACCGGTAAAATAACATATTTAATATGAAAAATATAATAAAATTTGAAGAAAAGAAAGCATCCAGCAAATATCATCGTAAAGAATACAACAAATATATATCCATACAATCTTATCCTAAATAATACAAACAATACAAATATCCAGCAACTATACTACTGCGGATCTGCAGGAGGATGACCACCGGCGCGCATAAAGGATAAGAACAGCTCATACTGCTCCCGTGAAATCGACACCGATGTCGATGGAGAAGGCAGTGACGTCGGTGGAGTCTGTGTCGATGTAGGCGCACCAGGAGGTCGTATCCGCTCCAAGTCTATGAGTCGCTGGTTGTAAGAATCCATGGTAGATAACAGCCTCGTACTGCTATGAACTATTGAATCCTGCATCATCGTCAGCCTCTCACCCATGGATAGCTGTGATGCCTGAAGCTCCGTGATGTTGCGGTCTGTCGAGGCTCTAAGATCATTTGTCAAATCCCGGAGCTCCGTGATGCTGCGGTCGAGCATATCGAATCGTGCGATGAGCGTCGGATCGTCCGCCTGTGGCTGGGACCGGGGCTGCTCCTCCATCCTTCGCAGCAACTCGTCACAGAGAGACGCAATCTGACGGTCAACGGCCTCCTGGACTCTGGCCGACGACTACGAGGGCTGTGTGGAATGCTCAGTTGTCGGGGAGGTCCTAGATGACTGCGTCGCAACCAGGGCGCCATAGGAACCCGTACCGTAGTACGTACCCCTCTGGAGACCACCAGCTGCGATCACCCACAGGTCGTCCACCGACGGAACTGGAGCGGGCTGCGAGGAAGTACCAGCCTCTCTAGTTGTAGGTGCACTAGCAGTCGTCCTCTCACGCAGCCTAAGATACTCGACCTAGAAAGGTTTGGAAACTCGATAATTGCCTAAGTTATATTAAAATTAACACAAAGTAAAGTAATACTTACATAGGTCTGCGAGGTCCTCTCATTAATGAGATTTTCGTCCTTGCGATGGGTGGCCAAGAAGACGGTCACCATGTTTGCATCCTCACCCCTCTGTACCTGTTAAAAATATATTATTTAGTACTAAACTTAAACATTTTTTTCTACTACCATTTTATCGTACTTACATTAAAATAATATATCTTAAATAAGAAACATACCAAACAACGGAAATGTTCCGTCATCGGAATCGAGCCACCACACCACTTGGCAGCATTCCGCCTAGCCGCCTTGGCCTTCTCAAACCTTTCCTTGTAGCTCGGATCGTCGAATCTAGCCCTCATCGCAGTCCACTGCTCAGGCGTGATACAACCTTGGATCGGTTTTCCAGCACGATCACGAGCCTTCTGGTCATCCAGAGCATCTCGGATAAGCTTGGCGGCAACGGTCGAAAACAGCCGCTCGATCAACTCGGCCCGGTGTGGAGGATAGAAATACGTTTGCTACAATAAATAATTTAGTAAGTGAGCATCCCGGATAAATTATATAATGCATAAATTAGAGGATTTATTTAATATACTTTTACCTGGAAGTGCGCAAACCAGAATGCCTTCCTCTCCTCCGGAGCTTTAGAGTAGTTGATCCAAGGGCCACCGTAGTTGTTCCTCAAAAATAGGCCCAGGCGTCTCTGAACCGACGATGGACGATATCTATACAGAGATAATTATTTTTATCGAAAAAGTCAATATATGATGAATAAAGAAATATACGATATATATGATGTTAAACCATCTAATTGACTTACTTTGTACCGTCGGCCCAAATATATGTCCTCGTCTCCTCCGGAGGTGCGCATGGAGGATCTTGCTGATGCTGGGACAACGTGGGCACGACCTCCTCGACATGCTCATCTGTCTCCATGGTTCCGTCAGCAGGAGGAACGCTAGACGAGGGAGTACTATCATGCCTGGAACTACTCGTCCCAACAGTCGGAGATATGAGTGATCGATATACTGGAGTACTGGGCGACGACGATCCGGAACCAACAGTAGGCAGTACCGGAGGAGCACTCTGTCTACCTCGGGACCTGCCGAATCCTCCGCGTCGTCCTGTCATACCTGATAACAACATATGATGAATATAGAAAAACACAAATATATAGTACATTCTACAGTCAAAATGTGATGCATATCTCACAGCATTCTACAGTCAAAATATAATACATATATTCGTTAAAATAGTACAATATACAGTCAAAATATAGTTACATTCTACATGCAAAATATTTTATTTTCAATCATCTTCAGAAAATTCATCTTGTCCGCCTTCCTTGTCCTCCTCTCCCTCTTCCTCCTCCTCGTCTTCACTTTCATCTACTTCGTCTTCCTCTTCGGATAATTCTACATCTTCTACATTATTACTCGTGTAATGAGTAACTTCCGTTGAGTCCACATCTACAATATTTGTTACAAGAGATAAATCGTCCTCCTGATAAGCCATTTCGTCAATTTCAAAGGTATTTCTAGCTTTAGTCTTGCATACTGCCCACCAATCCGACCTCGCTGTCCCCCGTCTAGGATAAGTTATGAAGTACACGAGCTGAGCCTGACTTGATAGGACAAATGGTTTGTAGACTTGATATCTACGCTTGTAGTTTATATCCACAAGGCCATGCTTGTCAATTTTCCAACCTTGATCTTGAATCGGATCGAACCATTCATACTTGAATAGTACGATATTAGCAGGTTCTGTGCCATAATTATATGTCAACTCCACAATCTCTCGTAAGATGCCAAAGAAATTATTGCCTGGATCGATGTCTTTGTAGTTCGAAGATTTGATACACAAAGAACTATTTTTCGTGGAATCAAGATCCAGAAAGCTGTCTCAGATAGGAGCATTTGTTGACTTGAACCTGAATCCATTCACACAGAAACTTGGCCATATTTTAACGGCAGTAATTGGTCCCTTGGCTAGAGTTCTAATAGATTCAGTCTCGGGTGTTATTAGACGATCGACCTAAATAACAAAGTAGCGATAGTAAGTTATTTGTTTTGCAAGTGCAGAATTAAAAAGTAATTACCAAGCATCTTACATATGCGCTCAACCAATAAGAAAAATGGCATCTCATTTCTTGTTCTACTTCTTCGTCTGTTATGTAGGGTCTAGCCGACCTTACCTCATCATTATATGTGCTAAAAAACAATGAAGCAACTGCTGATTAGTAGCATAATAATAGCTTATACTATTACATTGAGATGATGTAAACGTGGACGTATTAATTACTTACCCCTCTAGCTTTTCCACTTCATCCTCATCGCAATTGAGTAATATATACAACTGAGCAGCCCTTAGCTCGTCGTCATTCAAATATATCTTCTTCATTTTTCCCGAAGGCTTTCCGGACGCATTGAATACTTTGAGTATTGCATCATTAGATTCCTGATATCCATCGTCGTTTCTTGGAGCTTTCGTTCTATTAGTAGCAACATGCGGTTTGAAATACGTCGAGCAAAAGTTTGTAATCTCCTCGAGAACATAAGCTTCACAAATAGAGCCCTCAACCCGTGCCTTGTTTTTCACCTTTCTCTTTAGGTGATTCAGATGCCGCTAGAATGGGTACATCCACCGATAACCGAAAGGACCACCAACACATGCCTCATAGGAAAGATGAATTAGCAAATGCTCCATAGAGTCAAAGAATCCAGGAGGAAACACCTTCTCGAGCTTACATAGTGTTACCACAATGTCCTTCTCTTGCTTTTCTAGACGATCGGCGAGCAACTTAGTACAACAAAGATCTCTGAAGAATATGCTGAGCTCTGTCAATGGATCCCAAACGATATGCGGTAAGAATTCCCAAAATGCAATCGGAATTAACCTCTCCATGAATACGTGATAATCGTGGCTCTTCATACCCGCCAGTTTGTTCTCCTTGAGGTCGACGCATCTTCTCAAGTTCGACATGTACCCGTCTGGAAAATTTAGACCCTGAATCCACCTACAAAGTCTCCCTTTATCCTCTTTCTCCAGTGAGAAAACTGACTTAGGTTGCTTTAACTTTCCATTCCCCTCCTCTATCAAATACAATGCAGGACGTCTACATATTTCTTCTAAGTCCAACCTGGCCTTCGGATTATCTTTCGTCTTCCCCTTTACCTCCATTACAGTATTAATTATGTTATCAAACACATTCTTCTCGATATGCATGACATCAAGGTTATGTCTGATCAGATTGGTGCTCCAATATGGCAGATCCCAGAATATACTCCTCTTCGTCCAGTTATGGGTATGACCAAATCCGTCACACTTGTACCCCTTAGCAGGCTCTTCGATAGCACTTGGTAAATCTTTTACCTCTTCCCATATCGTGTATCCGGGCCACCTTGGCGGTGGATTGGCCTTCTCCACAACTCCCGCACGAAAAGCATTCTTGTTCCTCCGGTACGGATGATCCTTCGGCAGAAATTGTCGATGACAATCGAAGAAGCACGGTTTGCCTCCGTGTTTCAAACAGAAAGCCTTAGTACGGTCCATGTAATACGGACATGAGAGACGACCATGGGTGCTCCATCCCGATAATATTTCATAGGCCGGAAAGTCGTTGATGGTCCACATAAGTGCTGCCCTCATCTGAAAATTCTGCTTTCTAGAAACATCGTACGTGTTGGCACCTACTTCCCATAGCTGATTCAACTCATCTATCAAAGGCTGTAAATACACATCGATGTTCCTCTTCAGATTGTTCGGACCCGGGATAATAACGGTTAGAAACATATACGGAGTCTTCATGCACATCCAAGGCAGTAGATTGTACGGAGTGACGATCATAGGCCAACATGAATACTGGGAGCCCGAAAGTCCGAATGGGGTAAAACCGTCAGAGGAGAGCCCCAATCTGACATTACGCGGATTCGAAGCAAAATATTGATACTCTCAATCAAAGTGCTTCCGTGCTTCTCCATCGGATGGATGATCCAATACTCCTTCGATCTGTTTTCGCCTGTGCCAACTCATGTTTTCTGCAGTCTCATTAACCATAAACAACCGCTGCAACCGTGGCGTCAAAGTCAAGTAGTGCATCAAATCGGTAGGCTTCCTTGCACCGACAGACTTTCCTCTAACAGTGGCCTTGTAGCGATCAGTACCACAGAATCTGCACGCATCTTCATCCTTATCGTCTTTGTAGTACAACATGCACCCGTTGCGACATGCATCGATTTTCTCGTATCCCATCCAGAGCGATCTCACCATCCACTTAGATCGATAGAAGTCTTTAGGCAACTTTGCACCCTCGGGCAAGATCTCTATATTCAAATCGATCAGTCGATTATAGCATTCTTGCGACATGTTAAAATCGAACTTGATGCTCAATAATCTTGTAACCACCTCCAACGGTGAATGATCCTCACAACCAGGATATAGTGGAGTCCTTGCATTCTCCAGCAACTCCATAAACTTTGCAGCATCGGCATTCGGTGCCTCCTCAGCTGCATCATAATTGTCCGAATTGAAACTAGGTCCCGCCACATCATAATTGTTCGGATCGAAACTAGGCCCCGCTGCATCATAAACCATGTTCACCCACCCGTCGTCGTAAGCATCGTGGTCGTGGACATCCATATACGGCTCCACATAAGGCTCCGACTCTGATGCTAGAGACATAAGTTCTCCGTATGCGGTCCACTGATAGTAATTCGGCGTGAAGCCCTTTGAGTACAAATGATATGTGACTTCCACTTCTGGATGATATTTTCTGGTGCGACATCTTACACACGGACACTTAATTTTGGTACCGTCCATGTACTGAGGGAACGCCTTGGCGAACTGCAGGAACTGCTGTACACCCTCAATGAATTCATCTCGTACACTGCACATGTCATCAGGATGATGGTTGTACATCCACGAACGATGACGCAGATAGTAATTAATATCCATTTCTAGATACTTCTGCAAAAATGAAAGTATGTATCATATAAATTATTACATACAATGTGATTTTCTAAAGAAAAAGCTGATAATTAGTTGGCTACGTAATATATATTTGAAGTCACATAGAAGAAGCAAAGTAGGATATATATGATTATAATTGTGCATCACCGTCAAGAAGGATGTGGTAAGTAGGCTTCAAAGTTTTCCTACGGAACTCCATTGTAGCATTCTCAAATCCAGAATCACTAGTTTTCCTACGGAACATAAAGTATAATCATGGATCCCACCGATCACTTGCTGTAATAATTTTTTTGCTGCTGATATGGTACACTTGTATCCGTGTATCAACTCCTCCAGGACTTTCGATTCCTCGAAAGGTAATCTTTAGTGAATACGAGCTGAATCCCAATATCCCAAAAGTTATTGGTTACCAGCTTAGTTTATTTTCACAAGTTTGAAAACACAAGATGGTGGTGTTGCAGATATGTAGGGAGGAACAAGTTACATTACATTGTACATTGACACAGTAAGATAGCCAAGCGACGGTTTTTCGAAAGTCAAAAGTCAAGGGCACAAAGTGTAAAAGCTTGTTAAATCCCTATATCGACTTAAACAAGCTCCAAAACAATGGCACAAGAAGTTTGACTCGATCATTCTTTCATATGGTTTTTCTATGAATGAGTATGATAAAGTTCGTATGCAAAACAAGTAGGGAATGACACAGTATTATTATTCTTGTATGTAGATGACATTCTTATTTTTGGCACAACTTCAGATCATTGATAGTATAAAAGTTTTTCTTTCCTCCAAGTTTGATGTGATTTTGGGTACGAAATTAGTTCAGACCAACACCGGTATATCATTCTCTCTCTTCATTCTAATTAAGAAAATTCTACACAATTTTGACTTTTACTCTACTACATCATATGATGCTAGTACTCAATTGTGCAAGAACTTAGGAGAACCAGTAGAACCATAGATATTCTCAAATAATTGGTTCACTCATATATATTGCAAACTGGAATAAACCAGACATTTTATATGCAGTTGGTAGACTCAGCAAGTATAATTGCAATCCTAGTAGCGCACACTGGTCTGCACTAGAAAAGAGTTTTAGATATCTATGAGACTCTAAATTATAGTCTGTGTTACAAGGGGTTTCCCGAAGTGCTGGAAGGTTCTTCGGACACCAATTAGGTGACAGGCTATCTTGATGTTAACCACCGACCATCTCTTCCTCCTGGGTGAAGAAGCTGACAACCTCAGTAAAAGATTTGCCTCAAAGTAAGATTTTGATATCATCGAGGGAGATTTTGCTGGCAAAGTGGAATACCCAACCTATGTGATCGAGGGTCCCATGAATTAGGTTCAATGGAAGAAACGAATTAGGTAAACCCTAACTCCGTCAGGCACTGTTCTACTTCAAAAACATTCTGGCCCTTGTATATGAAAGTGGAGCTGAATCCCAATATTCGTGTCAGTGTCCGTGTCTGTCAAGTGTGTGTGTTGTGTCAGTGTCACATGTGTCCTGAGAGAGAGAGAGAGAGAGAGAGAGAGAGAGAGAGAGAGAGAGAGAGAGAGAGAGAGAGAGAGAGAGAGTTAGGGTTTACCTAGAGCTCGGGAGGACGCGGCCGGAGGGGGGTCGCCGGGAGGGAGGAGGGGGCGCCGGAGGGAGGAGGGGAGCGGGAGGACGCAGGTTTCTAATTTGGGAGAGGGAGAAGGAGAGGGAGAAGGAGAGGGAGAGATCGAAAGAAATGGGGGGAAGCAGCCCTAAATAAAACAAATTTAGCGACGTTTTAACGACATCACTAATGACGTCGCTAAGTTAGCGACGTCTGACACATCGCTAATGACGTCGCTAAATGTCCAAAAGACATACGTCACTAAACGTCGCTAAATAAAATATATTAGCGACGTTTAGCGACCTAAATTGAACTTATAGCGACTAATCTTTTAAAAATTGAATAAAAGTCGCTAAATGTCGCCAATTAGCGACGTCTAGTGACAGTTATACCTGGAGTCGCTAAATTAGCGACATTTTATTTGTCGTTGCTAAAAAATGTCGCTAATCCCGCTTATTCTAGTAGTGTGATACCATTATCACTTGTGGTTTCTCCGGTAAAAGTGTTAAATTTTCACAGATTTAGTAGATACAAGGATAGTCTCAAAGATATTCCTATTTTTATCTTTGATAGAAAACATAGTAGTTTCTAAATATTTATCCTTAAGCTTCCATGGATCATTCATCAATGGAATATCACTTTTCTCCAGTCAGAGAATTTTCTCAGAACAACTTTTTTGAGTAAAGGTTTCTTCAGTTTCAACCACCTGTTTGTATGAAACTGCATCATCAAGGACATTATCATGCTTTCCTCCCTTATTAGAGGAATCTACTATGTTGCCAAGAACAATATTTTTCTTGGTCTGTGGAGTATTTTTGCAAAGGTTGATGGGTGCTGGAACCCATGGTTACTTTTTTTTTCCTTCTATTCATTATTCTGCAAAAATTCATGAGTCAAAAAGTCAGGAAGAGAATTCTCTTTACCTCAAATAAATCTATTTTAAAATCAAATATGGCTAATTCAGTTTGTCATCTAGCAAATATTTGCTTAGATGCTAAATTTTTAACATCCCTCTCTAAGACAGTTTTAGCAGAGCTACAGTCTATTCATAGAAAGAACTTTTATTCAAAAGATCATCTTGAAATTTATGGACATATTGTATAATAGAAAAAATTTCTTTCTTTATAGTTGAGTAATTAAGTTGTGCATCATTCCATTTTTCAGAATGAAACCTGCCAAGTGTTTCCTTATTTTTAGCAGGATTTCTCTGCTTCAATATGCCACCATAACAGATATTGCTAGCATTAGTTTCTACTATTTTAAACCATTCGGCATTGGCTAAGTGTAAGCAAGACAATCTTTTAACATTTTGTTTAATAATTTTAACTGCTCCAGTGTGAGCATTACTCCAAGGAGCATGATCTTTTTTCAATCTTTGATACAAGATTTTTGTATCTTTAGATATATTTTGATAAAATTTAGAAACATAATTTAATGCACCTAGGAACCTTTGTAACTTCTTTTTATCAGTTATCATATCCGAAAATTTTGAAGCAAATTATATACTTCTATCAATTGAAATATTTGTGTTATTCGCAATATTATGTCATAGAAATCTTATTTCCAGTTCAAATAGTTTCATCTTAGGAGCAGAAATAACCAAACTATTTTTGATTACTAAGTGCTTGAATATATCCAAATGCTTGAAATGCTCTTCAATCATATTGGAGAATATTAATATATTATCAATATATGATAATATAAAACTAGAATGTTGAACAAATATTTCATTCATGATATTCTAAAATTCAGAAGGAGCATTTTTCAAACCGAATGGTAAGACATTCCATTCATAATGTCCAAAAGGAACGGTAAATGCAGTCTTGTATATATCCTTTTCGTCAATTTGTATCTGCCAATAACCTTATTTCAGGTCAAATTTAGAGTAAATTTTGGCTTTTACAATTCAATTAAGAAGATCCCTTTTATTAAGGATTGGATATCTAATCCATCTTAGTAGCTTATTCAAGGGTTTATAATTAATCACTAATCTAGGGACACCCCGTTCCCTTTCAGCATTATTATTTACATAAATTATTGTGCAACTCCATGGGGAGTAGGATTTCTTGATTAATTTCTTATCCAAAAGATCTTGGATTTTCTTCTTGCATAGTTCAAGATATTCTTGATTCATTTAACAAGGCCTAGCCTTTGTAGGGATATCTTTTTCATCGAAAGTATTCTCATAAGGAAGAGTAACAATATATTATTTTCTATCTAAAAAGTATTAGGGATATTACTACAAGTATGTAGTTTGAAATTCTCTTCAAGTAATTTAATCTTATGCTGGATTTCTGATTTTTTTTAATTGCTGAGATATATTCACCTGAGCAATTTTTTTTAAAAGAAATTAATCTGATTTTCTTTCAGAGTAACTTCATTTAATATTTTAACAATAAGGTTAGCTATGAACTCAAAAGTTATTCTTTTGCCTTTATGGCTTATTCTAATTCCCTTCCCAATTTATCTCTTGAATAGGCATAAGTTTTTCAAGAAACGAAGTTCATAAAATAATATGCTGAGATATTTCCTTCACAACAACTAAATGTAAAGGAATGAATATGCTATACTTACAAATATTAACATCAGTAATTTTGTAAGGAGTATTTAGTGCCTTATTATTGGAAGCACTAAGTGTCTGAAAAGTACGTTCACAATATTTGATAGGAACAATACCTTCTTTGACACAATTTAGATCTGCACCACTATCAACTAGTGCAATCAAATTAGTAATATAATGCTTATTATTAATGAGTAAATCTATTTTGATATACCATTTATGGGTAATAGATAGATCCATTTTTTGCAAGAGACTTTCTCTTCTTGTCTTTTGTTCCATTTGAACGAATGAGAGGTTAAGGTGATCCTCAACTTCATTATCTTTTTTATTAGAAGATTCTTCTTGTTCAAATATTATGGCTTCATTTCTTGCTCTATTAATATTTCCAAGAAGCTCTAGACGTCTCTAGATCAATACATCCTGAGAATGTAGAAGTTTAACCTCTACTTTCAGATTTTTAACTTCAGACTGAAGAACTTTTATAGTTGCAGGTTTTGTCTGTCGACTTTGATATCTGGATATTACTTCAGATATATTATAAGCATCCTGATTATGCTTTTGAATGTTATTAGATTCATCTTTTTTCAAGAAGATCTATTATTTTAGCCTTGATCTTATTATCAATGCTATCGGTAATCAGAGATTCTATTATCTCATGTTTATCTTTTAAAGTTAATACATTTAAAGATAAACCATTCATTTCTACTATAGATTTATAGTAGTTGACGTCATTGTTTATAACACATTCGTTACATTGACATTTTATGCCACAGATTTCTTCTGAGGAACTAGATTCATAATCTGATAAACTCTTCTCATAGTCAGAGTTGATCATCAGTTTATAAAGAGTCTTTCTCAACCCTTCATCTCCAATTTTATTCAACTTTTGTTTCGTATTACATTTGCTAGCATAGTGGCCTAATTTGTCATATTTATAATATTTTACTAATTTTTTCTTAGGGAAAGACGATTTCCTAGAATAATTTTTACTTCTAGAGACGGTAGATTAATGTCTCTTATTGTGTCTCTTGGAAGAGTATTTCTTTCGCTTATAAGGTTTCTTAAAATCTTTAAAATCCTTATAATCTTTTTCTTTTGAACTAGAATGTTGCTTAGAAGTATCAATTGCGAACTGTTCGCAAAACTGTCCTAATTTCTTTCTCTCAGTCAATTTCTGAGATTTCATTTGATTTTTTCGCTTTAGGTCGTTACATAAAGCTAAACCTTCTTCTATACACTTATTTATAAGATTTGTATACGTGTATTGATCATAAGGGATTGATCCATTATTTTGGTTTCTTAATCCTTGTCTTATCTTTTTAGCAAAGAGATTGGGAAGGCCATTGATAAATTTTGATTTCCAATGAGCATTATTTGCATCTCCCAATAGCATTACTCTACTTAGATAAGTACTTTATACCATCTAAAGTGAGTTAATGTCGGATATCTCAAATTCTGAAGAAGAGTTCTAACTCTCTCTCCATGGTCGGTTATTCTGCCTGTAAAATGTTCTAATATTATAACAATGAGGGTATAAACAACATCTTATTTTTTCATATATATATATATATATATATATATATATATATATATATATATATATATATATATATATATATATATAATTTAGTTTTATATATATAGGTTTTGAAATTAAATGAAATAGTAGTCACCCTTGGCGATTAGTTAATTTACATGTAATAGATAAGTTTATTTTTTACTTGCTTTTACAACCTTCTATAGCATTATATTACATAGGTACTTATAGTATACACTAGTCCAAGGTTCAAAGTATCGGTATCGAAATCAGTATCGGACCATTACTATGAGTATTGAGATCGGTAGTATTGGTAAAATTGGCAGTATCAGACCAGAGTATCAAATTTTTTGGTATCGGTATCGAAATCGGTATCATACCATTACTATGAGTCACCCTTGTCGATTGATTTATATGAAATACTTGGTAATATATATATATATATATATATATATATATATATATATATATATATATATATATTACTTTATGCATAATTTTAATTATTTTTAGTGTTGTTTTATATGCGATAGATAAGTTTTCCTCTTGCATTTGCTTTTAGGAAGAATCCTAACTAGGTACTCATAGTTCTTTATGTTTTTTCTTTTGATATGGTGTGTGTATAATCATTCACGTCTATAAGAAAGCAATGAGTCGATACTTAGTTGACCGATCGTGGATGTACAATCGGCGATATGAGACTAGGATTGGTTTGGCAGATGATTTCATGACGGGAGTTGAGAAATTTCTCAAATACGCAAGTAGTCAACCTTATTTCATGGATGGGAGGCTCATCAAGTTTCCTTGTGTCAAATATCATAATATACCATTCAAAGAGGTCGATCTCGTGAGGGAGCATATATACAAGAAGGGTTTTGTACTGAACTACAAGGAGTAGACGGCTCAAGAAAGATGTTTATTTTTCCAATATAATTCCTCCTTCAATATGGAGGTAGAAGAGTCCACTTTCGAAGATAACTTTGAATATCGACCGCGAATCATGGCGGGTGAGTTGGTATTTGATATGGCCGGTCCAAGTTTTGATCCGGAGGATCCGAATCCTTATGCGAAAGATTTCTATGATATGTTCAAGAATATCGATACTCTGTTATACCAAGGTTGCGATTCTCATTGTCAGCTCGGTGGTGATGCGGTTGTTGAACCTCAAGTCTGATTTTAACTTTCTGCATGAATGCTACGACAAGATAATTTAGTTTGTTAGAGAGTTGTTACCAAAAAGATCGAAGGAGTTGCCTGAAAACTTCTACAAGTCGAAGATAATAATACAAAAACTCTGATTAGGCTAAGAAAAGATAGATTGTTGTCGAAATGGCTGCATGTTGTACTACAAGGAGTACACTGATAAAAATAGATGCATTTTCTATCACGAGGACCGGTACAAGCAAATTCGGTAAAAGAAAAGTCAACTTCCTGAGCAATATTGCATCCCTACAACTAGATACAGTTTTTGCCGATCACAAAGAGGCTGTAGAGGATGTATATGTCCTCAAATACAACACAACACAACACATGATATGGCATAATAAGGAACGTAAGATGGATGATGGATAATTATCTCATCCTTCTGATGGAGTGGCATGGAAGCATTTTGATCGGTGTCATCCTGAATTTGCTGCGGAGCCCAGGAATGTCTTGTTGGATTTATTTTCTGATGGATTCACTCCTTTCGGACAGTCGGGATCTCAGTACTCTTGTTGGCCGGTAATTTTGACTCACAATCTACTACCGTGGAGGTGCATGAAGACTCCTTACATGTTCTTGAAACTTATCATACCTGGTCCAAAAAATCCAAAGAAGAACATCGATATCTATTTGCAGCAGTTGGTGGATAAGTTAAAATAATTGTGGTAGTTCGGCGTTTAAACATATGATATATCGAAGGAGCAAAACTTTCAGATGAGAAAGTCACTCATGTGGACCATCAATGATTTTCCAGCATATGAGATGTTATCGAGGTGGAGTACTCATGGTACTTTGTCTTGTCCGATATGTATGGGAAAGAGTAAGGCATTCTGTCTCCACAATGGCAGAAAAGTATGCTTTTTTGATTGTCATAGTCAGTTCCTTCCTACGTCGCATCCGTGGAGAAGGAACATAAATGACTTTAGAGCTGATAAACATGAACTCTCTCCCCCCCCCCCCCCGTTGAGACTGACAGGAGACCAAGCTTAGAAAGAGGTAGATGGATTGCCGAGTGTGATGGAAGATTCGATATCGGCCCTTCACTTTGAAGGGTTCGGACATAGACTTAATTGGACGAAGAGGAGTATCTTTTGGGACATATCTTATTGGAAGGACAATCCTATAAGACATAATCTTAATGTCATGCATATCGAAAAGAATGTATTCGGCAACATCTTCTATACGGCGATGGATATCAAGAAAAAAATGAAAGACAATTTCAAAGCAAGAGAGGACTTAGAAATTATTTGCAAGCGTTCTAATTTGTACTAAAAATAAAGTGCAAACAGTAATTGGGTCAAGCCTTCAGCGCCATTTAGATTGAGTAGGGAGAAAAAATTGATAATATGCAACTGTATTTCAAAATTGAGATTTTCTGATGGCTACATGTCAAATCTGGCAAGATGTGTCTATCTCAACTAACACAAGATGACAGGGATGAAGAGTCATGATTTCCATGTGTTTATGGAGATGTTACTACCTATTGCTTTGAGAGAGATGTTGCCACATCAAGTGTGGACTCCACTGGCCGAATTATATATTTCTTTTGAGATTGGTGTTCAAGCAAGTTGACGGTGCAATATTTAATAGAACTTGAGGAGAAGATTGTATTGACATTGTGCAAGTTAGAATGTGTGCTCCCCCCAGTTTTTTTGATAGTATAGAGCATTTGCCGATTCATCTTGCATACGAAGCACGTGTCGTTGCTTCCATCCATTATCGATGGATGTATCCATTTGAGAGGTATAAATTGACCTGTTAGTACTATTAATTTCTCTACTCAAATAATTCTAATATTCAATATATTATTTATAGGTATCTAGATCACCTAAAGAAGAAAGTGGAAAATAAGGTTCATGTAGAAGCTTCGATATGTGAAGCATATATCATTGGGGAGGTTTCAAACTTTTGCTCTATCTACTTTGATACTCATGTCAGAACAAATTGTAATAGAGCCCTAAGGAATAATGACGGTGGGGTTGATGCACCGAATAGTATAATCCGTACTATCTTCAATATGGGAGACAAGTCTACAAGTGCTACTAAAGTACGGTGGTTGAAAGACGATGAGTTTAAAGCCGCTCATTACTATATATTGTTAAATAATGGTCTTGAGGAGATACAAGATATTGAGAAGTAAGCGACACATCTTTGTTATATATTTTAATTCTTATATGCTTGGAAAAAAGTTTCCTAATGGTTCTCCTTATTATCACAGTACTTTTAGAGCTGAGGTGAAAATAGAGAGACCTAATATTAATGATGATGATCTTGCTAGAGAGGTTGATAGAAAATTTCCATCGTGGTTCCATAATTATGTACGGATCCTAAACATTAAGCATTCTAAATTTAGTATTCTGACCAATCTTTGTCTAATGTCTCTATGATACATGATGTTTTAGGTTTTTCGTCCTGTTACAGACTTACAAAATGAACGACTTCGAGAATTAGCTATGGGACCAAACAAGAGGGCAAAGTGTTGGGATGGATACAACATCAATGGCTTCAAATTTAAAATCACTGATAAGCCTATTAGTCAATCATTTGTCGATGAGGAGGCTAATTATACAAAGAATTCTAGAGTATGTGTGAGGGGTTCAGTCTACGATGTCGATCCAGAATTCGACTATTACGGTGAACTAAGAGATGTCGTGGAGCTGGAATACTCTTATGAGACAAAAAATTATGCTGTTTAAATGTGATTGGTTCGATATAACACCCAAGCAAGGATATAAAATTGACAACTAATTTGGGTTTGTTGATATAAAATATGGAAAAAGATATGTAGGTTTTAAACCATTTGTATTAGCTAGTCAAATGGTTCAAGTGTATTATACGAGCTATCCTAGTCGACGCCGCAATAATAAGGATTGGTGGGCTGTATGCAAAACTAAAGCTAAAAATACATATAATATTGGGGATCTAGGCTACCAGGAGGATGAGGTAGTCATGCCTCAACTTACATATATGAGTTTGGCCGGTATTGATGGTATGGAGGTTGATGTTACCATAGAGGATGATAGAGTTAACGAAGAGATTGACATAGAAGATTTACCTCATATATTGGAGGAATCTGATATGGAGGTATCGAGCGGTAAACAAGAATTAGAAGATGAAGGTGATAATGAAAGTAAAAATAAAAATGAAGAAGTAGAAGATGAAGATGTTTCAAAAAATGATTCGAAAGACGATGACGATTCAAAAAATGAAGAAGATTAGTACGTACACACATATGCATAAATTTAGATTATTTATTTATTTAATAACACGATTATTATTTATTTTATCATCATAATAATTTTTATTTTTTTTACCACACCATCCATTACTTTATGATGTCTTGATGTGACTATTTTTATTTGTTTCATAACACCATCCATTATTTACTGTCAGATTTACCTATGGTAGGATGAGGACAAGCACGAGCACGACGATAGGTTCATAGAGGATCTTATTCACAGCATCCTCCATCCACTACTCCAGTTACTCCGGATGTAGCGCGCACACGACCATCAGAGGACGCGTTCATAGAAGCCGATGATGGTTTATCCCTACCATATACTCATTCATTTATAGAGGGAGCTACTCCATCTTCCAGGCTTCCCTCAGCTTCTACCCATGCTGCTACTCCTATGACTACAATGACTACTAGTACACAGACTACTCCACTAGTTACTTCTACTAGAGCAAATCCATATCCAGGCCTCCTAGTAGACCCCGGAGTATATGTCCATCGTCCAGGATTTGTAGATCCCCCTACTCTACCAGATCGGCTAGCCAATATCGATCGTCCCGAGCTGTAGGCCGATGGATCGATGTAAGTACTTATTTGTCAATTCACATATTTATTTATTCCTTTTTATTCTAATTGTATATTGTTTACTTATTTCAGGTTCTTCCCGATCAAGGCTGGCACTGATATGGGGGACATCATGAGGGATAACTTTTATGGCCCTTATATCAACTTCAGTGACATCCTGAGGGATCAACGATTCATTTGGTTGGATATGGAGTGGGTATGGATAAGATTTTTATTTAGAATAATATATAATTTTTTAATTACAATGCTAAAAAATATTTTTATAATTTATAGAAGTTGTACTGGTAGCCGGATCATAGAGATGCTGCGATATGAAAGAGCTACAAGACCATCGTTAGCAAAATATTCAGGGATATGATCAATGATCAGAAGGCGTTGACATCACATTCAGGGAATCTTCGTAAGGAGTGGCTCAAGGCAGAGTTCTGGTTGTAGATGAAGGAGAAGATGGAGGCCCTGGCCTATAAGGCCAAGTGCGAGAAGGTGAGAGCGACCTGTGCTAAGGGTGGTCTCCACACGGGTGGATCCATTCCGACCGTTGAGCATTTTCGACGGATGGTCAGTATTATAATTTTTTGCTAGACCAATTTTTGGTAATTCTCATGTTTTTTTATTAATTAATTACTTAATTTTTATAATGTGATGAGGCCGTCAAAGTAGGGGGAGACCTGAAGATCGTTGACTTTCCCGCAATCTTCCAGTGGACCCATAAAAGAAAGAAGGATGGAAAGCTTGTAGATGAGCGGGCAGCCAAAGCATACGTAAGTTGTGTTTATAAAATTTTGTCAACTTAATTTAATTAGATTTTTTTATAATTTAATTATATTTGTTTACATACTACAAAAATCTAATATTAACAGTAATATCGTTGCCTATTAAATCTAAAAACTGTAACTCTGAACCTAACCTACGGTATCTAAACTTAACTCTAAACCTAACCTGAGTTGTACTAAATAAAAAAATTAATCCGAACCTACGATATCTAAACCTATTTACATAAATAAATATAGGAGACGTTAGAGGGAGCTAAGAGCAGTACGCTGACTGAGAGAAACGATCGATGGGTACAAGCTGTCGGGAGAGGGAAATACGGCAGCGTGTACGGGACCGGATCGTTGGCATATCCTAGCCATCGGTTATTTCTAGAGCTCCTCCGATGGCTCCTCCAGCTCCATCAGAGCCCAGCCCCAGCGTTCCTTATGGTGCTATGTCTTTGGAGCAGGTCAAAACGTCTATGATAGAGCTACAGAGGATGGTTAGATACCTGACAGAGTCTCGTGATAGTGCATCTCCTGCTCCTCCGACGGCTCCAACGATGGCTCCTCCAGTTCCTCCTATGGATCCATCAGCTCTATCTCCAATATCTTATACTGTTTCATCGCTTGTCATTCCTGAGGATCTACAACAGATCATCACTACAGTTATGACACAGTACGTGGCTAGCCGACAGCCGCCGTCGCCTCCGCCTCCACCATCGACTTGATGTATTTTTGATTTTTTTTGATAATATGATACTTTATGGTATTTAGTGATTGTATATATAACTTTAAATGTCCAGAATCTGTGTTTGAATTCACTACCAAAATATGATAAAATAACGACATTTTTAGCGATGTCATAATAAAACGTCGCTAATATTAAAGACTTGTGCGACTCCAAAAATAAACGTTGTTATACGTCGTTGTTGGCGACACATAGCGACGTATAGCAACTGTACTTTAGTTTTTTAAAGAATAGTCGCTACAAGCTTCTTTAACATCGCTAAATATCGCTAATTTTTTCGATTTAGCGATGTCTAGCGACGTATTTGTCGATGTTGCTTTTTTTGATTCTTAGCAAAGTTTTTAGCGACGTCGCAAACTTTTCAATTAGCGACGTCTATTGATGACGTCGCTAATTTTTTTAATTAGTGACGTTTAGCGACGTCTATTGATGACTTTGTTAAATTTTTTAATATAGGATTCATGATTTTATTTTTCCCCATTCTGTCGATCCCCTTCCCAAAATTTTAACCCCCCCCACTACCCCCCCTCTGGTGAAGTTCCCCCCTCCGGTGTCCTCCTCCTCCCTCCGTCCCTACCCCCCTCCGGTGTCCTCCTCCTCCCTCCGTCCCTACCCCCCTCCGGTGTCCTCCTCCTCCCGTACGACTCCTCCCTTCCGGTGCGGCTCCTCCCCTCCGACGAGTTCAGGCTTCTCCTCCTCCTCCTCCTCTAGGTAAACCCTAACCCTATCTCTCTCTCTCTCTCTCTCTCTCTCAAAAATGCAGACACAATATGATACTGACACAGACACGACACACACACACACTGGCACAGACATGACATACATATTGTCATAGACAAACCCTGGCACAGATATGACACACACACTGACACAGACATGACACACACATACACTGACACAAACACGACACACTGTCACAGAAACACACACTAAGACAGACACGACACACACATTCTGACACAGAACGTCATAATACATATCCATGTAATTAATTAATTTACCATATTAACACACATTTTTGTTGTAAAATAGTATTGCATGTGTGTATTTAACTTAATTGATAAATGATATGTGTGACCATCCTAAATAGGGTTTCTATATATCTATCGGGGAATCAAGCCAGATATTTTACTTATGCATTAATGTAGTGTGCTGGATAAATTCATAGAGGGTGTAAACCCTAACCGTATATCTCTTTCTCTCATTCAGAGATACGGACATGATATTTGATAGTGAACACGATACATATACATACATAGACATAACACGGGACACGACACAGACACATACACTGATACGACACGAGATATGACACAGACCCTAACCCTAACCCTATCTCTCTTTAATGACACAACACAGGATATGACACAGACCCTAACCCAAAGTCGAGACACGACACAGACCCTAACCCTATCTGAGTTAATTAGACGCAGTCTTGGGTATCACGTGAGGTGTTGTGCAGTGCACACTTGTGCATATTATAGTGTGTGTGTGTGTGTGTGTGTGTGTGTCTGTGTGTGTGTGAGAGAGAGTATGTGTTTTAGTCAAGATATTGTGTTTGGGCCCACACTTGACATTTATAATATCAATATAAATAATATCCACCGGGCCTAAACTCTCTTTATTTTTTGTTTCATAATCTATATAAGGTTGACACTATATATCTACCGGTGTAAATGTCAAGTGTGGATATCCAGAAGTGTATCAGTGAGTGTCAACTCTATATCCTGGACAAAAAAATTGACACTGGATATCCATGACTTGACTTTTAAATTAGAAAGTTATGGCCTAAACAAATGTCAAGTGTGGATATCCATGATACATAGTTGACACTCACTGATACACTAATTCACTGCAATAGGAGTATCAATGTATGTACTGTATTTAGACAAATATGATGAATTTTCAGAAGAGAATTGAAAATATCAATATGAAATCAACTTACACTTGTGACATGTACTGTAATTTAAACTATTTTCTTGAATGATGTCTATTCATCTTTGCATATCTAGAGTGAGTGATATTTGGATAATATACACTAACAAATATTCAAATGAGTATATACTTGAACGATGTCTATTCATCTTTGTAGAAGTATCAAGAAATAGATCTGAATCACTATATGCATCATCGTTCGTGGATGTACAACCATCATCCTGATGACATGTACGGTGTGTAGGATGAATTTATAGAGGGTGTACAACAGTTTCTGTAGTTCGCTAAGGCGTTCCTTCAGTACATGGACGGTACCAAAATTAAGTGTCCGTATATGAGTTGAAATATCATCCAAAAGTGGAAGTCACATATCATTTGTACTCGAAGGATTTCATGCCGAATTACTATCAGTGGACCACGCATGAAGAACTTGTGTCTTTAGCATCGGAGTTGGAGCCTTATGTGGAGCCGTATATGGATGTCCACGACCACGCTGCTTACGACGACGAGTAGGTGAACATGGTTTTTGATGCGTCGGGGCCTAGTTTTGATCCGGACAATCATGATGCAACTAAGGAGGCACCGAATGTCGATGTTGCGAAGTAAATGGAGTTGCTGGAGAATGCAAAGAATCCATTATATCCTGGTTGTGAGGATCATTCACCGTTGGAGGTGGTTACAAGATTGTTGAGCATCAAGTCCGATTTTAACATGTCGTAAGAATGCTACAACCGACTGATGGTGTTGATTATAGAGATCTTGCCAGAGGGTGCTAAGTTGCCTAAAGACTTCTACCGATCTAAGAGGATGGTGAGATCACCCTGGATGAGATACGAGAAAATTGATGCATGTCGCAATGGTGCATGTTGTACTACAAAGACGACAAGGATGAAGACGCGTGCAGATTCTGTGGTGCTGATCGCTAAAAGGCCACTGGTAGAGGAATGTATGTCATTGCAAGGAAGCCTACCGATTTGATGCACTACTTGCCTTTGACGTCGCGGTTGCAGAGGTTGTTTATGGTGAAGGAGACTGCAGAAAATATGAGTTGGCACAGGCGGGAACATATCGAAGGAGTATTGGATCATCCATCCGATGGAGAAGCATGGAAGCACTTTGATCGAGAGTATCCATATTTTGCTTCGGATCCGCGTAATGTCAGATTGTGGCCCTCCTCCGACGATTTTATCCCATTCTGACTTTTGGACTTATAGTATCCGTATTGGCCTGTGATCGTCACTCCATACAATCTACCGTCTTGGATGT
This sequence comes from Iris macrosiphon, assembly GCA_036927795.1. Classification (NCBI taxonomy): domain Eukaryota; kingdom Viridiplantae; phylum Streptophyta; class Magnoliopsida; order Asparagales; family Iridaceae; genus Iris; species Iris macrosiphon. The sequence goes on along the minus strand of JAYESA010000012.1, from coordinate 176,858,363 downwards.
GCATGAAGACTCTATATATGTTCCTAACCATTATTATTCTGGGTTCGAACAATCCGAAGAGGAACATCGATGTGTATTTACAACCATTGATAGATGAGTTGAATCAGCTGTAGGAAGTAGGTGCCAACACGTACGATGTTTCTAGAAAGCAGAATTTTCAGATGAGGGCAGCACTTATGTGGACCATCAATGAATTTTCGGTCTATGAAATATTATCGGGATGAATCACTCATAGTCATCTCTCTCATGTCCATATTGCATGGATCGCACTAAGGCTTTCCCTTTGAAACACGCAGGCAAAACGTGCTTCTTCGATTGTCATCGACAATTTCTGTCGAAGGATCATCCGTACCGGAGGAACATGAATGCTTTTCATGCAAGCGTTGTGGAGAAGGACAATCTACCACCAAGGTGATCCTGATACACGATATTGAAAGAGGTAAAAGATTTGGTCGCACCCATAACTGGACAAGTGTAATGGATTTGGTCGCACCCATAACAGGACGAAGAGGAGTATATTCTAGGATCTGCCATATTAGAGCACCAATTCGATCAGACATAACCTTGATGTCATATATATCAAGAAGAATATATTTGATAACATAATTAATACTGTAATTGAGGTAAAGGGGAAGATGAAAGACAATCCGAAGGCCAGGTTGGACTTAGAAGAAATATGTAGAGAGGAATGAAAAGTTAAAGTAGTCTAAGTCAATTTTCTCACTGGAGAGGGAGGATAAATGTAGACTTTGTAGGTGGATTCAGGGTCTAAAATTTTTAGACGGGTACGTGTCGAACTTGAGAAGATGCGTCAACCTCAAGGAGAACAAACTGGAGGGTATGAAGAGCCACGATTGTCACGTATTCATTGAGAGGTTAATTCTGATTGTATTTCGGAAATTCTTACTGTATTTCATTTGGGATCCATTGACAGTGCTCAGCATATTCATCAGAGATCTTTATTCTACTAAGTTGCCCGTCGAACGTCTAGAAAAGCAAGAGAAGGATATTGCGGTAATACTGTACAAGCTCGAGAAGGTATTTCCTCCTGGATTCTTCGACTCCATGGAGCATTTGCCAATTCATCTTTCCTATGAGGCACATGTTGATGGTATTTTCGGTTATCGGTGGATGTACCCGTTCGAGCGGCATCTGTGTAAAACCCCTATTTCTAAAAACCATATTTATTATTTTTTTATTAATTAATAATTTAATTGTAGTAATTAGTGGCTAATTAGGAGAAATAGATTTTTATTAATTTTTATTTTAGGTGTTGGTGCACTTAGAGGATTTATGGGACCATTAGGAATTTTTCCGAATTTATTTCATGTCGGAGACCCCTTGAGCAGTTGCTAGCTTAATAGTGTGCATTAATATAATTTAGAATTTTCTATGAGGATATATATATATATATATATATATATATATATATATATATATATATATATATATGCATGTATATATTTAAATAGAAAAGGAAAAGATTAAGAAAAGAAAAGAAAAGAAAATAATATAAACAAATAATATTATTATTAATAACTATTCCTTAGTATTGCTACCAACCCAACCCATGCATGTGAACGCCTCCCCCTCTTTTTGCTCACAGCTGCAAGAGAACACATCCGCCCACTTCCTATAAACCTACTAATAACTATTATTAATAAACCTATTAATAATACTACAAATAACTATTAACTATTACAACTAGTTTGCTCCCAACCAATACCATTGCTTACACCCGCTGCCTCTTTTTCCTTGTGAGCAGCCGCCAACCCCCCATTAGCAAATTCTAAGCAGTTGTGAGCATCCCAAGCCCAGCAACCCGTTTGCAAACACAAGACCCCCCCCGCAGCATATTAATCAAACAACCCTCCTCTCTCTCCCTATTCATATATATATATATATATATATATATATATATATATATATAAACCCTAAACCTAATCATCCCAAACCCTCCCTCTTCTCATCTAGACCTAGAGAGCGCCGCCACCGCAGCCGGAGAACCCCGCCAGGCCGTCCAAACCAATCCCGACGACCGCGACCCCGCGCACTGCAGATTTCCACTGCGAGGTACCTGTGTTCCGGAGTTGTTTCCCGTCGACTCACTCAACCAAACGCCACCCCGTCTTCACCGGTATGCTCACCCCTTAACCCTCTTCCATATATGTGTGTTAGTAGACCTCGAACAACACATAACCCTAGGCGAAAACAGCGCCAAACTTGGAGGAAACAGACCAAATTCTGGGATCGCAGAAAACTGCGGTGACCACCCATGTTTCAGAGTTCGTATCTCCCACCACAGAGATCCGAATTCGATGATTCTTTTTGGTATGCGTAGACCCCTTGAACTAGTTTAATTTTTGTTAAATAACCCTAGATTATTAACTTCTGTAGACAGAATTAAATTTTGTGGAAAACCCCGCGAACCCACTTTTCCAGATTTCGAAAAGTTGTGAAACGGAGCGCGCCCCGCCAAACGGGACCGCCCCGCCGTGTACCAAGTATACCGAACGGTGCACGCAGCGTAACCGGACACGTAAAATTCACAAAAACTGATTCGGACACGTGTGCGCGCCGAAATCAGCCCGTATCCGCGGACACACCCCGTGTCGCAACTTTTGTGGAAGTCGCACACATTTTGTGCACGTTTGTCAGATTGCGACGAAACTTGTGCCACTGGACTCGTGGTAACGTGCTGGTCTTGTGACCCAATTTTCACGCAATTCTGAGATAGTTGACCAAGTCGCCAATTGGCGGGCCCCTTAGTTGACTTTTTGGACGAAATTGTGTTCGGCTCATCGGAATCCACAATTGGACATACCGTTGGGTTCGTATTGACATCTAGAGTTGTTTGACCTATAATTTGCCCCATTTAGAGACTGTTACCATTAGCACACTTTTCGGTGCAAAGTGGGCCACATGTGGATCCCGCTTTGACCCGAAATTACCGTTTTGCCCCTGTGTCCAAATTGGACGAAAGGGAAGTATTTTTTTTGCTATTTTGCTTATTCTGGGAACGTTGGTGATATTTATTTCAGCATCCGGAGACGTTCATTCTGAGGCCGTAGCTTCTGACACTTGGTGTTGACATCTGGATATTACACTTTGCAGCTTTCTTACCAGGCAAGATACCTTGCCAAATTGTTTACAGTATTTTGCATGCTTAGTATATTTCTATATATTTATTGCATTTCTGTTTATTTATTGTATGTGTAGTTCCTTTCAGTCATTACTATATATTAGATATGTTGACACACACTTAACATTTAGTATCATAGAGGACAATTATTAGGCGTATAGGCTTTTAACCACTCTGGTAAACCGTAATAACTAGCACGCACTATGGTGGTCATGTCCTATGGTCGCTACCCCCGAGGTATGTCGATTTATGGAGTCCGAGGGTCGCTACCCCAGAGGTATGTCGGCTGATGATGTCCACTGACGAGCGCATGAGTTGTGAGGATTAGATCGAGTAGCCTACCCTTGCCCATACGTCGAAAAGTTGTCCTCATTGCATTCATATAGATTGTCTTGTACAGCGTACTTATATATTTTCAAACATTATGCATGTTTACTGTATTCAAATTGACATGCTTCTATGTATCTTGTTACGTCCCTCTGAGGACCTGGTTCCTTTCCAGGTGTATCTGTTCTTGAGTATTTGCAGGAGCGCAGATTTGGATGGTTATATATGTTTCGAGGATGTCTTCTCTTCGAGCCCCGTGGTTGTTAGCTGGTATTCTTATATTGTGTTTATTGTGTTGTACTTTTCCATTCGAGTTGGTAGTGAATTTGTTTCCATCCAACCATCATCCTTAGATACTTATATTAAGATCTAGTTTCATAGACACTGGTTATTTATTTATATTTGATTTTCTGTGGATGAGATTTAGATTGTACCCTGTGACTTGTGATACATTTTATACCACTTGTGGATTTGATATTCATATTACAGCGTACGTATGGGTTATGGTTTCCATATATTGGAGTTGCCATATCCATGCGGCTAGCATGCTTACGTGTCCTGGTCCTATGTATTTTGGGACTGGGGCGTGACATATTTTTGTGGTGGCCCATGCAGGTCGAGAGCATATTGTCTCGGTTATGTTATTGTACCGAACAAGCCTGCACCTAGGAATAGAGTATAGGATCTCATCCACAATTGACTATGATTCGCTCTCCTTCCAATCCATTCCTTTTGAATAATTTGCATCCTGCTTGATTCATGTGCTTTCCTAATAGTTCTTTGAGTATAGCCTCCTGTTAGAATATAGGAACCCCTATTATTAGGATGATAAATATGGTAGCACACCTATTAAGAATACAACGAGAATATAGACACACCACTAATTTTAGAATATCTAGTGAACCCTAGAATTCCTTATCTATAGATTGGTTTACCATTACCCCTTGATGTATTATGAGGACTTGTGAGTAGCATAGATACTACTAGAGTTAGTTAGAAGTTCTACCATAATGTTTGACCCTAGTATTGAGGAACCAATAGAAAAAAAATTAAAAATTAGGACTGAACCTAACCTTCATAGTTAGATAAGTATTGGAGAACTATAAACTTAGATCAGTGTCTTATTAGTAGCAGACAGTACCTTAGGAAGCCAAGAGCAATGAATATAACATTTCTCTTGATCATACCTCGAACATAGCAACTAGCATACCACTCCTCCTTAGAAAACCACGATGCTATCTAGAGCCCTCTATTTTAATTTCATATATTGTTCCTTTGCGACCTTAGCGTTCGCTAATTGCGCGACGACTAAATTATGTTCTTCTTTTCTTCATCTTTTAACTCGTGCCACCTGACACCTCTGATTATAGACCAAGTGTTTTTATTCTATGATTAGGATATATAGTTGCTGGGATTATAGTTGTAAATATTAAATTTTGAAATTTTGTGCTTAGTAGTTAGAACTTGATGGTTTAAGCTATTCTTGTAGATTGAGACCTGGTGCTTATCCCTTAGTTTAAATTGCGTAACATGTACCCCCACCTCGATACGAGTTGTATCCCCTTTCTCCTTGAAGGCCAGTAACTGTTCCGTTCTTACTATTGACACTTGCACTAAGACTAAGACTTAGTACGACCATGACCTATGTAATGTAAGAGGATACCCTAATAAGTACCAAGACCCCTTCTCGTAGACCTTAACAGGAGTTTCTACGGTATCCTTAAGGCAATTACAGAATTAGTTAATTGTTATAAGTTGGGTAGTATACCTCACAACCTAGTATCACATAGTCTTTTGCCCTATTATTGAAGTGTAGCTGAATGACATTAACTGTATGCTAGCATAAGAAGATAATGTTTCATCAGACTGTAGAGCTTAGAAGCCCATACCCCTATTTGGTCGACTATCGACTTAGACAAGGATTTAGTATGACCACTGTAGAGATTGTAAGAGTCTTATCTTCTTTGAGAACTGGGATTATTTTATAACTTCTCTCATCATAATCTAGCGTACTTATGTTTGTTGTACTACCTTGACTTATGCTGCTATTATAGCCTAGTTTTTGCAAGCTTATTCTTTTATCGAGCTTGCTCATGACATATGTATTATTGGGTGCACACAATGATACAATTGCCTAATCATAATCGGTGTATTAAGGTCTAGCTAACCTTAGTGTGCTTGGTTCGCTCTTCGCATGACTACTTTACGTGGATTGAGATATATAGTAGTAGACGAATATACTTGCCCCTAGACATGTCAGACATATCGTATCGATTACATAACTGTACTGATACGAGCATGTAAATAGAAAATTACCAAAAATAGGATTTTAATCCACAACTGTCCTGACAACTCCCTTTTCGAATTCTTTAATCTATTTGAACCTCGTACTCGTATTCTGTCACCTTCACCTTGAATTCTTTATTATTTCTCTCCATCTTCCCTTATTTCGGAAAGACAAAACCTCGTGCTTGGTATAAGTTGACACACTGATAGTACTAGATATACCCCATAGAGCTAATCACATGACTTAGTGATTCTCTTTTATAATTGATTAAGGGCATATCATAGGTGATATGTTTGGTGTTAAAACTTTGAGGATTGAATAACATGATTAAATAATTTGAGGAATAGTTTTCCTAGATGTATAGCCTTAGGTGATAGATGGATAAATTTTAAGTTCGGTAGATTGTGAACCCCTCACCCAAAATAACCTACTTGGCTGAGATAGTGAGACTAAGGTTAGATTGAGTCCAGTAGAGATAGAACACGATATTTTTATTTAATTTTGCAATAATTATATCACTTAGCGGACCTTATCGTGCTCCGATAATTGGAGCACTACACTAGCCACTGCCTTCCTACAAATTCCACACCCTTATCCTAGACGTGCCCATAATCCAATTCTCATCTTTGTACAATTTTTTAATTGTTGGGCACTTTATGCAAAAGAGCATTTAGGTGTCCACACCGTTGGACACGACACATGAAGAAACCTGTTTTTCGCTCATGTGAATTTTCCCATGATTTTCGGGATATGCAACGCGCAACATCGCCCACTCCTTTAAACTTAGCCTTACATTTTAAACAATGCAAATCTTATACCACCCTTGACTTTCTACCATGGCTTAGTTTTAATTTCGATGACGAAATTTTTGTAAGTTGGGTAGAATGTAAAATCCCTATTTCTAAAAACCATATTTATCATTTTTTATTAATTAATAATTTAATTGTAGTAATTAGTGGCTAATTAGGAGAAATAGATTTTTATTAATTTTTATTTTAGGTGTTGGTGTACTTAGAGGATTTATGGGACCATTAGAAATTTTTTCGAATTTATTTCATGTAGGAGACCCCTTGAGCAGTTGCTAGCTTAATAGTGTGCATTAATATAATTTGGAATTTTCTATGAGCATATATATATATATATATATATATATATATATATATATATATATATATATATATATATATATATATATACATATATATATTTAAATAGAAAAGGAAAAGATTAAGAAAAGAAAAGAAAAGAAAAGAATATAAACAAATAATATTATTATTAATAACTATTCCTTAGTATTGCTACCAACCCAACCCATGCATGTGAACGCCTCCTCCTCTTTTTGCTCACAGCAGCAAGAGAACACATCCGCCCACTTCCTATAAACCTACTAATAACTATTATTAATAAACCTATTAATAATACTACTAATAACTATTAACTATTACAACTAGTTTGCTCCCAACCAATACCATTGCTTACACCCGCTGCCTCTTTTTCCTTGTGAGCAGCCGCCAACCCCCCATTAGCAAATTCCAAGCAGTTGTGGGCATCCCAAGCCCAGCAACCCGTTTGCAAACACAAGACCCCCCCCCCCCCCCCCCCGCATCATATTAATCAAACAACCCTCCTCTCTCTCCCTATATATATATATATATATATATATATATATATTTATCTCTCTAAACCCTAAACCTAATCATCCCAAACCCTCCCTCTTCTCATCTAGACCTAGAGAGCGCCGCCACCGCAGCCGGAGAACCCCGCCAGGCCGTCCAAACCAATCCCGACGACCGCGACCCCGCGCACTGCAGATTCCCACAGCGAGGTACCTGTGTTCCGGAGTTGTTTTCCGTCGACTCGCTCAACCAAACGCCACCCCGTCTTCACCGATATGGTCACCCCTTAACCCTCTTCCATATATGTGTGTTAGTAGACCTCGAACAACACGTAACCCTAGGCGAAAACAACGCCAAACTTGGCGAAAACTGACCGAATTCTGGGATCGCAGAAAACTACGGTGACCACCCATGTTTCAGAGTTCGTATCTCCCACCACAGAGATCCGAATTCGATAATTCTTTTTGGTATGCATAGACCTCTTGACCTAGTTTAATTTTTGTTAAATAATCCTAGATTATTAACTGCTGTAGACATAATTAAATTTGTTGGAAAATCCCGCGAACCCACTTTTCCAGATTTCCAAAAGTTGTGAAACGGAGCGCGCCCCGCCAAACGGGACCGCCCCGCCGTGTACCAAGTGTACCGAACGGTGCACGCATCGTAACCGAACACGTAAAATTCACGAAAACTGATTCGGACGGGTGTGCGCGCCGAAATCAGCCCGTATCCGCGGACACACCCCATGTCGCAACTTTTGTGGAAGTCGCGCGCATTTTGTGCACGCTTGTCATATTGCGACGAAACTTGTGCCACTGGGCTCGTGGTAACGCGCTGGTCCTGTGACCCAATTTTCACGCAATTCTGAGACAGTTGACCAAGTCGCCAATTGGCGGGCCCCACGGTTGACTTTTTGGACGAAATTGTGTTTGGCTCATCGGAATCCACAATTGGACATACCGTTGGGTTCGTATTAACATCTAGAGTTGTTTAACATATAATTTGCCCCATTTAGAGACTGTTACCCTTGGCACGCTTTTCGGTGGAAAGTGGGCCACATGTGGAGCCTGCTTTGACCTGAAATTACCGTTTTGCCCCTGTGTCCAAATTGGACGAAAGGGAAGTGCTTTTTAGCTATTTTGCTTATTCTGGGAACGTTGGTGATATTTATTTCAGCATCCGGAGACGTTCATTCTGAGGCTGTAGCTTCTGACACTTGGTGTTGACATCTGGACATTACACTTTGCAGATTTCTTACCAGGCAAGATACCTTGCCAAATTGTTTACAGTATTTTGCATGCTTAGTATATTTCTGTATATTTATTGTATTTTTGTTTATTTATTGAATGTGTAGTTCCTTTCAGTCATTACTATATATTAGATATGTTGATACACACTTGACACTTAGTATCATAGAGGACAATTATTAGGCGTATGGGCTTTTAACCACTCTGGTAAACCGTAGTAACTAGCACGCACTATGGTGGTCGTGTCTGATGATCGCTACCCCCGAGGTATGTCGATTGATGGAGTCCGAGGGTCGCTACCCCAGAGGTATGTCGGCTGATGATGTCCACTGACGAGCGCATGAGTTGTGAGGATTAGATCGAGTAGCCTACCCTTGCCCATACGTCAAAAAGTTGTCCTCATTGCATTCATATAGATTGTCTTGTACAGCGTACTTATATATTTTTAAAAATTATGCATGTTTACTGTATTCAAATTGGCATGCTTCTATGTATCTTGTTACGTCCCTTTGAGGACCTGGTCCCTTTCTAGGTGTATCTGTTCTTGAGTATTTGTAGGAGCACAGATTTGGATGGTTATATATGTTTCGAGGATGTCTTCTCTTCGAGCCCCGTGGTTGTTAGCTGGTATTCTTATATTGTGTTTATTGTATTGTACTTTTCCATTCGAGTTGGTAGTAGATTTATTTCCATCCAACCATCATCCTTAGATACTTATATTGAGATCTAGTTTCATAGACACTGGTTATTTATTTATATTTGATTTTCTGTGGATGAGATTTAGATTGTACCCTGTGACTTGTGATACATTTTATACCACTTGTGGATTTGATATTCATATTACAGCGTACGTATGGGTTATGGTTTCCATATATTGGAGTTGCCATATCCATGCGACTGGCATGCTTACGTGTCCTGGTCCTATGTATTTTGGGACTGGGGCGTGACAATCTGAATCACCTAAAAAGAAATATAAAAAACAAAGCACGGGTTGAGGGCTCTATTTGTGAAGCTTATGTTCTCGAGGAGATTACAAACTTTTGCTCGACGTATTTCAAACCTCATGTTGCTACTAATAGAATGAGAGCTCCGAGAAACAACGACAGTTATCAGGAATCTAATAATGCAATACTGAAATTATTCAATGCGTCCAAAAAGCCTTCGGAGAAAATAAAGAAGAGATATTTGAATGACGACGAGCTAAGGGCTGCTCAGTTTTATATATTACTCAATTGTGACAAGGATAAAGTGGATAAGCTAGAGGGATAAGTAATTAATACGTCCACGTTTACGTTATCTTAATGTAATAGTATAAGCTAATATTATGCTACTAATCAGCGGTTGTTTCGTTGTTTTTCAGCACATATAATGATGAGCTGAGGTCGGTTAGACCCTACATAACAGACGAAGAAGTAGAACAAGAAATGAGACGTCATTTTTCTTGGTTGAGCGTATATGTAAGGAGCTCGGTAATTACTTTTTTTGTATGCACTTGCACAGTAAATAACTTACTATCGCTACTTTGATATTTAGGAAAATCGTCTAATAACACCTGAGACTGAATCTATTAGAAATCTAGCCAAGGGACCAATTAATGCTGTCAAAATATGGCCAAGTTACTGTGTGAATGGGTTTAGGTTCAAGTCAACAAATGCTCCGATCAGAGACAGCTTTCTGGATCATGATTCCACGAAAAATAGTTGTTTGTGTATCAAATCTTCGAACTACAAAGACGTCGATCTAGACAATGATTTCTTTGGCATCTTACAAGAGATTGTTGAGTTGACATATAATTATCACAGAGAACCTGCTAAGATCGTGATATTCAAGTGTGAATAGTTCGATCCGATTCAAGATCAAGGTTGGAAAATTGACAAGCGTGGTCTTGTGGATATAAACTACAAGCTTAGATATCAAGGCTATGAACCATTTGTCCTATCAAGTCAGGCTCAGCTCGTGTACTTCACAACTTATCCTAGACGGGGGACAGTAAGGTCAAATTGGTGGGCAGTATGCAAGACTAAAGCTAAAAATACCTTTGACGTTGACGAAATAGCTTATCAGGAGGACGAGCTACCTTTTTTTAATAAATACTGTATATGTAAACACAACGGAAGTTACTCATTACATGACTAATAATGTAGAAGAGGTAGAATTATCCGAAGAGGAAGATGAAGACGAAGATGAAGTAGATAAAAGTGAAGATGAGGAGGAGGAGGAGGAGAAGGAAGAGAAAAAAGAGGACGAGGAAGGTGAACAAGATAAATTTTCTGAAGATGATTGTAAATAAAATAAATCTATTTGGACTTGTGACATGTATTATATTTTGACTGTAGAATGTACTATCCCTTTAGACTTGTAACACTACTAGTTATTTACTGTACAATCTATTAATACTGTGAGATATGGATAATATTTTGACTGTTGAATGTACTATATATCTGTTTATTTGTTCTATCATCATATGTTGTTATCAAGTAAGACAGGACGACGTGAAGAGTTCGGCAGGTCCCGAGGTAGACGGAGTGCTCCTTCGGTACTGCCTACTGTTGGTTCTGGATCCTCATCGCCAAGTACTCCAGTATATCGACCAATCACATCTCCGACTGCGATGACGTTACGTGGCATCAATCCTGGGATGAGTAGTTCCAGGCCTGAGACTACTCCCTTATCCAATGTTCCTTCTGCTGACGGAACCATGGAGACAGATGAGCATATGTCGTAGGTTGAGCCGACGTCGTTCCAGCATCAGCGAGATCCTCTGTGCGTACCTCCGGACGAGACGATGACGGAGATTTTGGCCGACGGTACAAAGTAAGTCAATTAGTTGGTTTATCATCATATATATCGTGTATTTCTTTATTCATCATATATTTACTTTTTCGACAAAAATAATTATCTCTATATAAATATCATCCCTCGTCGGTAAAGCGACGCCTGGGCCACTTTCTGAGGTACAACTATGGTAGCCCTTGGATCAACTACTATGATGCTCCAGATGAGAGGAAGGAATTTTGGTTTGCGCACTTCAAGATAAAAGTATATTTGGTTTTAATATCAATCATCTAATTTATGCATATTATATAACTTACTAAATTACTTCTTGTAGTAAACGTATTTCTATATACCGCACCGGGCCGAGTTGATCGAGCAAATATTTTCTGCCGTTGCCGCCAAGATGATCCGTGATGCTCTGGATGACTAGAAGGGTCATGACCGCGAAGGAAAATCGATCCAAGGTTGGATCACACCTGAGCAGTGGACTGCGATGAGGGCTAGATTCGATGATCCAATATACAAGGAAAGGTCTTAGAAGGCCAAGGCGACTAGGAAGAAGGAAGCAAAGTGGTATGATGGCTCGATTCCGATGACGAAATATTTTCATCGTTTGGTATATTTTTTATTTCAGATATATTATTTTAATGCAAGTACGGTAAAATGGTAGTAGGATAAAATATTTAATTTTAGTACTAAATAATATATTTTTAACTGGTACAAAGGGGTGAGGATGCCAATATTGTGACCGTCTTCCTAGCCACCCATCGAAAGGGCAAAAATATCATTGATGAGAGCGCCTCATAGACCTATGTAAGTATTAATTTACTTTGTGTTAATTTTAGTATAACTTAGGAAATATGCAAATAAATATCCGTGAAGTTAGTAATAAGTACCTTAGACATTAGCAATCATCGAGTATCCATACTTTTCTAGGCCGAGTATCTTAGGTTGCGTGAACGGGCGACTGCTAGTGCACCTACATCGGGAGAGGCTGGTACTTCCTCGCAGCCCTCTTCAGCTCTGTCGGCGGACAAGCTATGGGTGACCGCCGCTGGTGGTCTCCAGAGGGGTACGTACTACGGTACGGGATCCTATGGTGCCTTTGTTGCGACGCAGTCCTCTAGGGCCTCCACTGCAAGTGCGCATTCCCTACAGCCCTCGCATGAGTCGGCCCGAGTCCAGGAGATCATTGACCGTCAGATTGTGTCTCTCCGTGACGAGTTGCTCTGAAGGATGGTAGAGCAGCCCCTGTCCCAGCCACAGGCTGACGATGCGACGCTTATCGCACGATTTGATATGCTCGAGCGCAATATCATGGAGCTCAGGGATATGACAGCTGATCTTAGAGCATCAACAGAGCGCAACATGATGGAGCTGTAGGCATCACAGCTGTCCATGGGTGAGAGGCTGACGATGATGCAAGATTCAATGGTTCATAGCAATACGAGGCAGTTATCTACCATGGATTCATACAACCATCGACTAGTAGCGTTGGAGCAGATATGTCCTCCTGGCACGCCTTCATCGGCACAGACTCCACCGACTTTACTGCCTTCTTCATCGACATCGGTGTCAATTTTAAGGGTGCAGTATGATTTATTCTTATCTATGATGCGCGCCAGTGATCATCCTCCTACAGATCCGTAGTAGTCCTAGTTATGACAGTTTACTGGTTGTTTGTGTTTTGACCCATGATATTGGGTCATTTATGAATATTATACATTTTTTAGGCTTTCAGACTTTATTTCTTGCACTCAGTTGTGTGAATATTTATTACATTCTTTACGACGAGATTTTCTTCAGACTCGATTTGTAATTTTAATATTTCATTTTCTTCAAATTTTAGTTTATTATTCATATTAAATGTATGTTAATTTACCGGTGTTGAGTGTTCCACCGAAGGGGTCGGCAAACCCAGGGAATTCAACGGAGGGTTGCTCCAGGTCTATTTATATAAATTGTGAATTTATAAACTGTAGGATGATTGGTTTGGAAACCATTTTTATTTTTTATTTTTTATTTTTTAACTAGAAATTTAGCGACGTTTAGTGACTATTAGCGACGTTTATATACATCTCTATATACGTCACTGAATACGTCGCTAAATATGTCACTGAATGTCGCTAAATTGTTGACATGGCAGTATTTGCCAGGTCAACAAAACGTCGCTAAATAAAAAATATTAGCGACGTTTATGCAAATAAGTGTCCTCGTCCAAAGTAGATGAAGTGCTTCAACTGTAATGAGAAAGGACATTATGCAAATAAGTGTCCTTGTCCAAAGAATAAGAACAAGAAAAAGAAGAATAAGACAGAAAGAGAAGGTAATGAAGCAAAATGTGCTTCAGAAGCCGACAGTGATGGAGACTATTTTTCGGTGGCACATGACAACATGAGTGACCGTTGGATTCTCGATTTCGGATGCTCCTACCATATGTACCTAAATAGGGAGTAGTTTTCTTCTTACAAGGCGACATATGGTAGTTCTGTGTTGATGGGCAACAACAACACATGTCGAGTTGCTGAAATTGGATCTATCAAGGTAAAAATGCATGATAGAATTATGCGGACTTTGGCGGATGTCAGATATATTCCTGACCTCAAGAAAAATCTTATTTCTCTCTTGGTATGCTTGACTCGAATGGTAACAAGTTTGTTGCCGAGGGTGGAGTCTTGCGGGTTGTTCATGGCTCTTTGGTGGTGATAAAAGGTCACCAACATGGTAACCTTTATATATTATTGGGAAGCACTGTGACTGGGACTTTAGCGGTCAGTACATCAGATTCGTCTGATAGCATACGTCTTTGGCATATGGGGCTTGGGCATATGAGTGAGAAGGGCCTGATCTTACTAAGCAAGCAGGGGTTATTGAAGAACTTGAAGAACCCAAATTTGGATTTCTGTGAGCGTTATGTTTATGGCAAGCAACACGGGGTTACCTTCAGTACAACCAAGCAAAATACATGAGGTATTCTCGACTATATGCATACAGATGCATAGGAACCTAGCAGGATTTCTTGCAATAATGAGCGAGGTACTATGTTACTTTTATTGATGATTATACACGTTATGTTCGTATTTTATCAAAACCAATGATTAAGTGTTCAAAAAATTCCAACAGTGGAAAGCAATGGTGGAGAACATAACAGGTAGAAAGGTAAAGACATTGAGGTCTGACAATGGTACGAAATATACCTAAGGACCTTTCAAAGATTTTTGTGCTCAAGAAGGCATCATGCGACATTGGACTGTCAGAAACACACTGTAGTAAAATAGGTTAGCAGAACGGATGAACCGAACCTTGCTTGAGAAAGCAAGATGTATGCTCTCCAATGCCGGTTTAGGCAAAGAATGGTGGACGAATGCTATACACATGATGCGGTACTTGATTAATAGATCACCAACTCCAGCTATAGAATGTAAGAATCAATATGAGAAGATGATCGGCAAACCTGCAGATTACGGCATTTTGTGCGTGTTTGGATGCAAAGCTTACTATCATGTCAACAATGGTAAGTTGAATCCGAGAGCCAAGAAGGCCATTTTCTTGGGATATGAACAAGGAGTGAAGGGATACCATCAGTACTGTCTGGAGGATAAGAAGTTCTTAATCAGCAGGGTTGTCACCTGCGATGAGTCTTCAGTGTTAACTTCAAGCAAGAAGAGTGGGTCTGATAAGGATAGTGGTGAATCTAGAAAATCTCAAACTGTTGAGATTGAGTCATCTGAGGATGCATCAGATGAGGTGGAGGTTTTTGAAGATGTTCATCAAGCCTCACAAGAACAACAACTAGAGGAAGAGCAACACTAGCAACAAGGTTCTTTGGCTACTACTAGGCCAAGGAGACCGGTCAAGCCAGTGCACATGTATGGATTTGATGAACTGGTCAAGTATTATGGACAGTTGAATGTGGTGGCATATTGTAAGCCCCCTGATTTTCAGTAATTATTAATTTGGATTTTCTGGAATTTTCCTGGAATTTTTCGTAATTAAACCCTAGGTATTTGGTCATTAATGATTTTTAATTACGGTTAATTCCTATTAAAATATTATGGAAATAATATTTTATGGTGTAAAATGGGAAACCGGACATAGGGTAATTTTTCGTGAATTTATTGGACTCCGGAAACCCGTTTAAAGCCCTGAAGACCCATGTAGATTTTAAACCAAATTAAATCCGTGCCAAAGCCCGACATCCCCATGAGAGCCGAAGCCAAGCCCGAGGAGCGTTGGCCCAGCCCGAATCCTAGGTCAAACCCTATTTCTGCATGTATAAATACAGGTTCCCCTAGTTTTCTCCACAAAGAAAAAGAAAAGAAAAGGAAATCCCTAATTACTAAATCCCTAATTACTAAATACCTAATCCCCCAAATTCTAACCTAACCCTAACCCTAAGCAGCCGCCGCCGTACCCTGTGCTCCGCCGAGATCCACCTCCGCCCGGACTCGCTCTCGCCAGTAGCCGCCCGCTCAGCCATGCGCCGCCCAGCCGCTGTCTCCAGCCTCTCTCACCCCGGCCGAACATTCCCAGCCAGCCAACTCCTCCTCACGACCTCGGCCTCCCCTCGGCCGTCTCCGCCGATAGCGCTGCCTCGTCGACCTCCCTCTTCTTCCCCCTCACTTCTCCGACGAGCCCCCATCACCTCGCCGTCGACCATCGACCTCCACAACTCCTCCTTCCTCCTCCAGCGCCTCGAGCAGCCCACAGCACCCTCGCCTCCGCTGCCCAGCCATCGTCCCCGACACCTCGAGAATCCTCCACCGCAGCCACCGACCCGCTGCCCTAGCAACGCCGCCACCGCCTCCCGCCTCGCCGCTCGCCTCCCTCCTCCTGCTCTCCTCTGCCCTAGCCCCTTCCCGCTGTGCCTCCTCCCGGCGACGCCTGAACCTCCCCGAGCTCGCCGCCAGCCTCCAGCCTCCAGCCTCCAGCGAGCTCGCCGCCTCGCCGTCGCCTTCATCCCTCCCCGGCGAGTCCCTCCAGTGAACTCCGGCGAGCCTCGGACATGACCCAGACGCTGAAACCCTAGGCCGGACACAAACAGTAGACTTGACACAGAGGATTCGACTCGGACACAGTGTATCACGAGTCGGACACGAAGGATTCGGTTTTCTGGAACCCAGTTCAGGTATCCGTAACTTTTTGCTCGTAGCTCGGATTTCAATTCCGTAAATTGTATCGCGTAGCCTGTATGACCCTCTCGGTGCCCGGACAAACCGCTCGGGGCATCGCGTCCTGTGGTGATCGCACACCGCGATCCAAAAACAGGAAAACCAACGCCCTGTTTCACCCCGGAACTGAGTACGTCCTGCCAAACGGGACGACTTGGTCGCACGCGGTCTTTACCGAATCGGGCGCGACGTCGATACGGACGTGTGGGATTTCGCAGAAGTCGATTCGGATGTGCGTGCACACCGGAATCAACGCGTATCCGCCGACACCGCCCCGTATCCGTCGGTTCTGGAACACGTTGTAACTTTGTGTACACACGTCGGATCGAGACGAAACTTGCGCCATCGGACTCGTAGCAATACGCTGGTCCTGTGACCCAACTTTGGTTCGATTCTGAGAACGTTGGCAAAATCGCGTATCGTGGGCCCCACCGGCTCCACTTGACGGGCGATTTTGTGACCGGATCATCGGAATCCAATTCTGGAAGTTCCGTTGGGTTCGTATCATCGTTCCTGACTTGTTGACACTAAGTTTGACAGATTTGGAGACCTTTGACCCTGACACGCTTTTCGGTACAAAGTGGCCCACAGGTGGACCCCGCTTTGGCCCGGAAATGTCATTTTTGCCCCTGTGTCCAAATTCGACCTAAGGACAGGCGTTTCTAGCTATTTGATATTTTCTGAATCTAATGATAATATTTATTTCAGCAACCGGAGTAGTACCTGCAGATCACACTGAGACCAGAGCTACAGTTGGAGTCAGAACCCCAGGCAAGTGTACCTTGCCAAACTCTGCAGTATTGTTACATATTTTTCTTGCTTCATTATATTGATGTGCATGCTTAACCTAGGACCGTGTGACGTACTTAGCGTCCGATTATTAGTCGGGTGCCAACACCGTACGCGGTGTTGTGTACTGTCATCTAGAGATGGACATTCGTGACACTTTACATTCTCGTACTTGTCTTATCAAGTACACTATGACCCAGGACACTTGACACTATTCATGAGACAGGATCTTCCCGAGATATTCGTGGTGATTCTGTATAGGATACAAGACTTGACATAGACATTATATTCTTAGCTATTATATGACTTGTTGCATTAGATATGATCCCGCTTGACATGGACATGAGACGTTATGGTCATGATATGCGTGGTTACATTGGGTGGGGAGAGACACACAGGCTACAGGCTGATCATATATATATATCTTCTATTATTGAGAGGCACAAGACTCGGAAGCCGAGCTTGGCCCACTACCGGTTATTACCGCTACCCGGCTCCCCGACACAGAGCTTGTAGTGGCTTCGGCCTGAGCACTAGTGATGCTCTCACTTGCATTGCACTTAGATGGTTACATGTTTACCCTATTGCTTTATTTATTGCTGCACTGCATATTTATTTATTGGCATGAGCTCTTTGTACCTTGCTATGTCCCCTGAGGACCTGGATCCGGATTATGTCCCCAGATATTGCAGACGAGATCTACCCAGAGTTGTACAGTACAGGAGCATTAGCAGGAGCAGGTGTTTACATTGGAGCAGAACCAGGACCAGAGGACGAGATCATACCAGAGGACTTCTCCTGAGTATTGGTTTGCGATACTCATTTACTTCTGTTCCTATTTACTTTACTTCCAGTCTATTGCATTATTGTATCAGACTTGTTCTCGGATTGTTCTCCGAGACACTTTTGTTGAGATTGGTTAGTTTATCTTGTTTATATTTATTCTGGCATTGATCTGTGATTATCTGTTGTGGATGAGAGTAGTATAGACTGTGACTATCATTATTGGACCTGCTTATTGTTATATTACAGCTTAAGCATGCCCTGATGGATCCATTAAATTGGGTTTGTCCATCGGTATGTGCTGCTGGCCATTATCACGCATCCGGTCCCTCGGTATTTTGGGATTGGGGCGTGACATGGTTTTTGTGGTGGCCCATGCAGGTCAACGACTAAATTGTTCGGTTTCAACTTAGGGACCGAGCAAGCCTGCAATAAGAATAGGATAAGTTTTAGGATCTCATCCACTTGCTTGAAACGTTCTTGGTATCTATATCGGATTCGAATTTATTCTTGACTTACATCCTGCCTTGATTTCTGTGCGCCTCTTATTGTTTATTTTGGTTGCAGAGTTATGGATTCACGAGCAAACGGCGAGACTCCTGCAAGATCACCACGAGATGCTGTGGTAACCAACGAAGATGAAGTAACACCAGTTGACGAAGGTCAATCATCACAACAACGTAGTCAAGCAGGTCAGCACGTCTCGAGAATCCAGCGAGATGACGTTCCACCATCGACGCAGTTTGCTCCACCGATGCCTACCGTTCCACAAGGGCAGGCTATGGACGAACAACAAATGTTTCGAATGTTCTACGCAATGATGCAAGCCCATCAGAAGGTTCATGAAGAAGCTCAGCAAATCCAAGCGGAGAAGTTCATCGACAGATTCAGCTCAGAGTTACGGAAATTAATCAGCCCCACTGCAACTACCTTAGACGAGGATGTTCTTACTGCAGCAAGACCCATGGAGTGCGACACAAGGCTGGAGTCCAGCCAGAAGCGGCCGTATGCATCAGCACCAGACCAAGCACAACAGGAAAGAGCTGCAAAGAGACCACAGATGAATCCACCACCGAGGGCAGCACCAAGAGCCTCATTCCTTCCTACTTGTCAATATTGTTGCAAGATAGGCCATACTGAAAGAGAGTACAGACGCAAGTTAGGATTATGTTTGATTTGCGGAACCAGTCAACACTTAGCCAAGAATTGTACTCAGCATCGAGAGAAAGCATTGATGATTCATCAACCAGCCACATCAGCACCAGCCGGAGCACCACGGGGAGAAATTGCGAAGAAGTCTCACATTCACCAGCCACCAGAAGCATCTCCGCAAGTACTACCTATCTGTCAATATTGTCGCAAGCGAGGCCATATAGAGAACGAGTGCAGACACAAAAGGAAATTATGCTTAGCTTGCGGATCCAGTCAGCATTTAAAGAAGGAATGCCCCGAACGTCGAGACAGAGCACCAATGAATAACCAACAAGCGTTACCAGCACCAAGGCCAGCCTCTCCAGCATTGGAAGCACCACGAACGAGAGTTGAAGAAGTCCTACCACCAGCTCCAGGAGGGTATCAGCCGAGACCACCTTTGATACCACAAGCAGCACTCTTCCAGCAAGCCCAGCAGCAGCAGAGGAATCAACTGCAAAGACGTGAACAAGCTCCAACGATGACTTTAGAGGACGCGCAGACTCATGGAGTAGCTAATGCGCGTAATTTTTCGTAGTTTTCTGTTTCTAGATTTGTTTTATCTCGTGCCTATTGGTTCGTGACCTCAGACTTAACATATGTAATTTTGAACTTGCTTATAATTGATAACAGTAGAGCTTATAGGGTCTTTTGCTATTGTGCTTATCTTGTGATTGTTTTGTGAACTTGAATTAAGTTGTACCTCCTTTCATCATCATCTAGCGTACTTATATTTGTTGTACTACCTTGACTTATGCTGCTAATATAGCCTAGTTTTGCAAGCTTATCCTTTTATCGAGCTTGATCATGACATCTGTATTATTGGACGCGTACACTAATACAGTTGTCTATTCAGAATCAGTGTATTACGGTCTGATCAACCTTAGTGCATTTGGGTTCGCTCTTCGCATGACTACTTTACGTGGATTGAGATATATAGTTGACTAGTATACTTGCCCTCTAGATATGTCTGAGCATATCGTATCAGTTACATAACTGTACTAATACGAGCATGCGAACAAAGGATTACCAGAATAGGATTTCAATCCACAATTGTCTTGACAAATCCCATTTGAATCCGTTAAACGCCTTGATCCTGATACTTCCATTCTATTACCTCACCCTTGAACTCTTTATTATTGATCTTCGTCTTCCCTTATTTCGGAAAGACGAAACCTCGTGCTTGGTATAAGTTTGATATATAGACAGTACTAGATATACCCCACAGGCCGGTCACATTATTGATGACCCTTTTCTATATGATTAAGGGAATATCATAGGTGATATCTTTGGTTAAAGACTTGAGGATTCAATAACATGATTAAATAGGTTGGGGCATAGCTTTATTAGATGTATAGCCTTAGATGATAGATGGGTAAATTCTAAGTTGGGTAGAGACCGCAATGTTCACTTAAGAGGAATTCTTTAGACCCTATCCTAATTTAATTTCGAGGAAAATTTTTTTATAAGTTGGGTAGATTGTAAGCCCCCTGATTTTCAGTAATTATTAATTTGGATTTTCTGGAATTTTCCTGGATTTTTCCGTAATTAAACCCTAGGTATTTGGTCATTAATGATTTTTAATTGCGGTTAATTCCTATTAAAATATTATAGAAATAATATTTTATGGTGTAAAATGGGAAACCGGACATAGGGTAATTTTCCGTGAATTTATTGGACTCCGGAAACCCGTTTAAAGCCCTGAAGACCCATGTAGATTTTAAACCAAATTAAATCCGTGCCAAAGCCCGACATCCCCATGAGAGCCGAAGCCAAGCCCGAGGAGCGTTGGCCCAGCCCGAATCCTAGGTCAAACCCTATTTCTACATGTATAAATACAGGTTCCCCTAGTTTTCTCCACAAAGAAAAAGAAAAGAAAAGGAAATCCCTAATTACTAAATCCCTAATTACTAAATACCTAATCCCCCAAATTCTAACCTAACCCTAACCCTAAGCAGCCGCCGCCGTACCCTGTGCTCCGTCGAGATCCACCTCCGCCCGGACTCGCTCTCGCCAGCAGCCGCCCGCTCAGCCACGCGCCGCCCAGCCGCTGTCTCCAGCCTCTCTCACCCCGGCCGAACAGCCCGACCCAGCCAACTCCTCCTCACGACCTCGGCCTCCCCTCGGCCGTCTCCGCCGATAGCGCTGCCTCGTCGACCTCCCTCTTCTTCCCCCTCACTTCTCCGACGAGCCCCCATCACCTCGCCGTCGACCATCGACCTCCACAACTCCTCCTTCCTCCTCCAGCGCCTCGAGCAGCCCACAGCACCCTCGCCTCCGCTGCCCAGCCATCGTCCCCGACACCTCGAGAATCCTCCACCGCAGCCACCGACCCGCTGCCCTAGCAACGCCGCCACCGCCTCCCGCCTCGCCGCTCGCCTCCCTCCTCCTGCTCTCCTCTGCCCTAGCCCCTTCCCGCTGTGCCTCCTCTCGGCGACGCCTGAACCTCCCCGAGCTCGCCGCCAGCCTCCAGCCTCCAGCCTCCAGCGAGCTCGCCGCCTCGCCGTCGCCTTCATCCCTCCCCGGCGAGTCCCTCCAGTGAACTCCGGCGAGCCTCGGACACGACCCAGACGCTGAAACCCTAGGCCGGACACAAACAGTAG
Organism: Iris macrosiphon; assembly: GCA_036927795.1. NCBI lineage: Eukaryota > Viridiplantae > Streptophyta > Magnoliopsida > Asparagales > Iridaceae > Iris > Iris macrosiphon. The sequence goes on along the minus strand of JAYESA010000012.1, from coordinate 176,836,432 downwards.
ACTTGACACAGAGGATTCGACTCGGACACAGTGTATCACGAGTCGGGCACGAAGGATTCGATTTTCTGGAACCCAGTTCAGGTATCCGTAACTTTTTGCTCGTAGCTCGGATTTCAATTCCGTAAATTGTATCGCGTAGCCTGTATGACCCTCTCGGTGCCCGGACAAACCGCTCGGGGCATCGCGTCCTGTGGTGATCGCACACCGCGATCCAAAAACAGGAAAACCAACGCCCTGTTTCACCCCGGAACTGAGTACGCTCCGCCAAACGGGACGACTTGGTCGCACGCGGTCTTTACCGAATCAGGCGCGACGTCGATACGGACGTGTGGGATTTCGTAGAAGTCGATTCGGATGTGCGTGCACACCGGAATCAACGCGTATCCGCCGACACCGCCCCGTATCCGTCGGTTCTGGAACACGTTGTAACTTTGTGTACACACGTCGGATCGAGACGAAACTTGCGCCATCGGACTCGTAGCAATACGCTGGTCCTGTGACCCAACTTTGGTTCGATTCTGAGAACGTTGGCAAAATCGCGTATCGTGGGCCCCACCGGCTCCACTTGACGGGCGATTTTGTGACCGGCTCATCGGAATCCAATTCTGGAAGTTCCGTTGGGTTCGTATCATCGTTCCTGACTTGTTGACACTAAGTTTGACAGATTTGGAGACCTTTGACCCTGACACGCTTTTCGGTACAAAGTGGCCCACAGGTGGACCCCGCTTTTGCCCGGAAATGTCGTTTTTGCCCCTGTGTCCAAATTGGACCTAAGGACAGGCGTTTCTAGCTATTTGATATTTTCTGAATCTAATGATAATATTTATTTCAGCAACCGGAGTAGTACCTGCAGATCACACTGAGACCAGAGCTACAGTTGGAGTCAGAACCCCAGGCAAGTGTACCTTGCCAAACTCTGCAGTATTGTTACATATTTTCCTTGCTTCATTATATTGATGTGCATGCTTAACCTAGGACCGTGTGACGTACTTAGCGTCCGATTATTAGTCGGGTGCCAACACCGTACGCGGTGTTGTGTACTGTCATCTAGAGATGGACATTCGTGACACTTTACATTCTCGTACTTGTCTTATCAAGTACACTATGACCCAGGACACTTGACACTATTCATGAGACATGATCTTCCCGAGATATTCGTGGTGATTCTGTATAGGATACAGGACTTGACATAGACATTATATTCTTAGCTATTATATGACTTGTTGCATTAGATATGATCCCGCTTGACATGGACATGAGACGTTATGGTCATGATATGCGTGGTTACATTGGGTGGGGAGAGACACACAGGCTACAGGCTGATCATATATATATATCTTCTATTATTGAGAGGCACAAGACTCGGAAGCCGAGCTTGGCCCACTACCGGTTATTACCGCTACCGGCTCCCCGACACAGAGCTTGTAGTGGCTTCGGCCTGAGCACTAGTGATGCTCTCACTTGCATTGCACTTAGATGGTTACATGTTTACCCTATTGCTTTATTTATTGCTGCACTGCATATTTATTTATTGGCATGAGCTCTTTGTACCTTGCTATGTCCCCTGAGGACCTGGATCCGGATTATGTCCCCAGATATTGCAGACGAGATCTACCCAGAGTTGTACAGTACAGGAGCATTAGCAGGAGCAGGTGTTTACATTGGAGCAGAACCAGGACCAGAGGATGAGATCATACCAGAGGACTTCTCCCGAGTATTGGTTTGCGATACTCATTTACTTCTGTTCCTATTTACTTTACTTCCAGTCTATTGCATTATTGTATCAGACTTGTTCTCGGATTGTTCTCCGAGACACTTTTGTTGAGATTGGTTAGTTTATCTTGTTTATATTTATTCTGGCATTGATCTGTGATTATCTGTTGTGGATGAGAGTAGTATAGACTGTGACTATCATTATTGGACCTGCTTATTGTTATATTACAGCTTAAGCATGCCCTGATGGATCCATTAAATTGGGTTTGTCCATCGGTATGTGCTGCTGGCCATTATCACGCGTCCGGTCCCTCGGTGTTTTGGGATTGGGGCGTGACACATATGCCCTTCCAGTGGAGGATGATGAGACTATCACCTTCAAACATGCTATTAAAGATACTAGCAACAAGAGCTGGATGGTAGCTATGCAGGAAGAGATTGAGTCTCTCCACAAGAACTGTACATGGGTTTTGGTTCCATTGCCCAAGGATAAGCGAGCTATAGGCTGCAAGTGGGTGTACAAGAAGAAGGAAGCTTCTCCAGAGTCAGGTGGTACTCGGTTCAAGGAAAGATTAGAAGCAAAAGTCTTCGCATAGAAGGAGGGGGTAGACTACAATAAGGTATTTTCTCCAGTGGTCAAGAATACTTCTATTCGCATATTGTTGAGCTTGGTAACTCATCACGATCTCGAGTTGGAGAAACTCGATGTGAAGACGACATTCTTGCATAGCGACCTTGACGAAGAAATTTATATGCATCAACTAGATGGCTTCAAGGTGGTTGGCAAAAAAAAATATGTGTGTTTATTGAAAAAAGGCGTTGTATGGGTTGAAGCAATCTCCTCGACAGTGGTACAAGCGGTTCGACACCTTTATAACACGCCATAATTTTATTCGAAGTAAGTATGATTGTTGTGTTTACTTTCATAAACTTCATGGTGGAGGTTATATCTATCTATTGCTTTATGTGGATGGTATGTTTATTGCTTCAAAAAGCATAGTAGAGTAGATAAACTGAGTCTCAACTTAGCTCGGAGTTTGAGATGAAGGACTTGAGTGGAGCAAAAAAAGTTTTAGGGATGGAGATTAAAAGGAAGAGGGAGAAACGAAGATTGTCTTTGTCTCATAAGTCCTATATTGAGAAGATAATTGCTTGTTTTGGTGTGGAAGATGCAAAGTCTTTTCTACTCCCTTGGTTGGTCATTTTAGGCTTTCAGCCAAGTTATCTCTTACTACAAATGAAGAGAAGGTGCACATAGCTCGAGTTCCATATGCGAGTACAGTTGGAAGCTTGATGTATGCTATGATGTGCACTCGACCAGACATTGCACAGGCCATAAGTTTAGTTAGTCATTTTATGGCTAATCCAGGAAAAAAGCACTGGCAGGCTATGAAGTGGATATTCTGGTACTTGAAGGGAACCATTGACGCAGGATTACACTTTGGTGGAGGTTTTGGTTAGGTCAGTGGATATGTGGATTCGGACTATGCTAGCGATCTGGATAGGCGTAGGTCAACTACTGGATACTTGTTCGTTCTACATGGTGCACTAATCAGTTGGAGGTCTATGTTGCAGGGTACAGTTGCCTTATCGACTACAGAAGTAGAGTATATGGCATCAACATAGGTAGTGAAAGAGGGCCTATGGCTTCGTGGCTTAATTAATGACTTGGGGGTGAAGCAGGAAGTAGTTGATGTGCATTGTGACAGCATGAGTGCAATCCACTTGGCAAAGAATCAAGTCCATCATTCAAGGACCAAGCATATTGATATTCGCTACCACTTCACACAGGATGTCATAGAAGACGGAGATATTGCACTTGAAAACGTGCATACCAAGGACAACCCCACGGATATGTTGACTAAGGTTGTTCCTAGAGCCAAGTTCCAACATTGCTTGGACTTGCTCCAAATTCTTTCTATTGCTTGAGAGCCCTTCGGGACGAGATTGATGAGTGATTGATTTGGTAAAACTGTGTGGTGGAGAAGTATGTCGGCTCAATTTTTGGCAAAATTTTCTCGAGGTGGAGATATGAAGGAAAATATATTTGTCATATCTTTGAAGAAGATTGGCTTTGACCATTTGACCATATCTTTGAAGAATATTGAATTTGACATTTGGCTATATCTTTGAAGAATAAGATTGGATTCCTATTCCTACATAATGTTGTATTTGACTATATCTTTGAAGAATAAGATTGGATTCATATTCTTATATAATGTTGGATTTTCATGTATAGACATATGATATGCTATATAAAGGGGCTAAAGGTTTCTCCTTAAGATATCTTAAATTATGCTCAATGATTGCTGAATAAGTTCGACATAAGAGAGAAAAAAATTGTTGAATAAGTTCAATACCAAAGTTTTGAGAGAGAGTGTTTGTAGAGAGTTCTTATGAGCAAGAGAGCAATTGTAATTCTTTTTCTTCTTCATAGTGGAATTGAATCACCCTCGTCCGTGAAAGTAGGCATCTTGGCCGAACCACGTAAATTGTTGTCTTTGTGGTTGCGAACTTTCTCTTAGGTGTTCTCTATTTTCTTGGTTTTATTTCCACTGTGCACCAACACCCTGCATGACATGCTCTATCCTGCGACACTTGAGATAAGTAATTATTTAATACAAATAAATACATAAGCAATGGGCTAGAAGTCTGCCAAGGATGTGGCAACCTCTATCTTAGGGACGAGCGTCAGGAAGGCATGGTTGACCTCCTGAAGAAGACGATCATGCTTGAGAAAATCACGAATGACCTCCAGCACTAGAAAATTAAGAACCTCCAATTGGACTTTGTAAATTTTGATGTTAAATTTGTCTGGACTATACATTTTAATATATATAATTTTTTAATATGTAATTTTATTTTTGGAATTTCTTTACATTTGACGTTAACCCCTATCTTCAATTCCTGCGTCTGCCCCTCTCTATCGGGATGTAAAAACTTCACATATTTAAAGTACTTTTGACCCTCTCTCTCTCTCTCACACACACACACACACACACACACACACAAGACAACACACAACTTCTATAAAGAACTATTACAACATTTATAATGAACCTCTCCAAATTAAGTAATTACAACTTAACCTTCTAGTGAATAAATAATTATAATTAATTAAGCCTAATACAAATTTTATATATATTTACAACTTTATAAATTTTATAGTATATAATTGTGGTATAAAGAAATAAGTTAAGCATAGATGTAACAATATATTGATAAAATAATTATGTATTTTATTAATAAGTTAATCATTATATATATAAACCGAACTCATTTAATAATTAAATTAGACTATAAATCTATATTATAAACAGTTTCTTTGGCATATTGCCAGTCTTGGGATAGACTTTGGGATCCGTATCCTCAACGCAGATTGAACACAAACTCTAGGCAACTATATATACCTTGTCCTATGTACATTATTGCATGCTTTTATCTATTCTGATATCATTCTTTTTCGACATATATTTACTTGTTTCTTATGTCACAATTTAGAATTTATCATTTCTGTTCTAGTCTTCTCTTCTCGTTTTACGTACAAGTATGCTTATGTTTTTCCGTAACTCTACTTGATATATTTGTTTCCCCATGATTTATATGCATCATGTGGTAGTCGTTTGCTTAGTCCTATGTCAATGTTATTCTTGACTAGAGTTAACTTGACTTGACCCGTAGTCTTTAGGCGAGAAAACTGTTATTACGTATATTGGCTATATTATAACCACTCTGGATTTGGGTTCGCACTAGGCTATGATAGAGATCTATTCACATGATCACTCTCGATCGTGTGTGCTCACCGTGTTTTGATAGAGCCTAACTATAGACTGGGACCATTGGTATACTTTCTATAGGGTCATTAGCTCCCACTGGGTTGCGGTTATCTCGATTTTCTTGTAGCCACGCTTGATAACGGTATTCTTGAAGATATGCCACCTTCTTAGTTGTAGTTAATTCTTTGTGTTTATTTTTTTATCTTTCCTTTGCATGCTTATTACTATTATATTCGACATGTATACTATGTATCTTGCTAAATCTCTCTGAGGACCTAATTTACTTCTAAGTATTTGTTGAGCTTCCTTTGTAGTTATTTGGATAGTTGGTTGTTGTTCTGCAGAATTCAGATATCACTAGTGATACTCTCTTATGTTCTTCCGTATTTTATATATTCATGCCATGATATTCTCTACTGTTATAGCCTAGTTTTATAGACAATATTATTCTTTTTGGTCTATTCAAACATATATGTTAATGGCCTGCAGATTATGAAACGTATTGTTCAGTCTTGTTATTTACTTGTTATGTGGATTGAGATATGTTAGTGATGGTAGAGACTTGTGAATCGTTATAATACCCTGCTCTGGACAACATATACATATATGAGTTAGGCTGGGGTCCACTTGATACGTAAATCGCCATTGCTACGTAACTTACATACAAATTTTGGGACTGGGGCGAGACAATAACTAAGATTGGTCCTGAACCATGAGATACACCTCTACTTCCTTTCACCCAAATGCGAAGACTTATGCATGCATTCATAGGAAAGGAAGCCCTAGGTTTTATATTACCCTAATCTGGGCAGTGCCGTCGTATGGTAGGAGGCTAGATTCGAGCCAGTCAGAATAGAATCATCTTAGAGAAACCTTGCCGGTATCGATTGATCGTGACTTATAAATTAAGACCATTTCCTATTCATAGATTGACTTCTAATGACTTTTGAGTCCCAAAATGCAGTAAATGGTGCTTGGAGAAGGAACTCTATATAAGAGCTTCTTTCTATCCTTTTTTATTGTTGTTTTGTTGAATTTGTTTGTTGTTTGGTTTTGATGAATACATTTTCGTTGTCGTTTTTGATGAATGGTTTTATTTTTCACTTTATCGATTTTTTTATTCATTTTGAATCTTCAAAGAAAGAGAAAGGAAGAAAAATAAAGAAATATGCTGAACTTTTGTTGGTAAAATTTTAGCTGGGCGCATAGGCAAGACGTGATCATTTTATAAAGCTCCTTTTTTGGATCTCTTCATTTTGGTTAGTGACTTTGATCATTCCCTCCTTTATCTCCATTCCTTAACAAAAGATCTCGCTTCTATTCCAATTGTTGTGTCCCTATGATCAATGATACCTTAACAACAAAAGATAAGTTAAAAGAGAATAATTACATGCTTGAATTATAGACTATGAATACAATTGAAAGAACTACTTCTATACTTGTTAAATAAGTAAAGAATGATTGTTTGTTCCTTTATCATATGTTGTATAGTAGAGTATAAAAATTTGCTACTGTTTGTAAGAAAATGATACGAAAGAAAGAATGGAAGAACAGAGCTATGGCTTTATGGTTTGAAAGAAAGAAAAATCTTTATTTATTAGCTGCTGCATAGTAATATTGTATATAATATAAGTTGCATATCATGCATCCGTCTTGGATAAATTGTGCATAAATTTTAATCTCTCGAACGATCTCCGAGACACCGGAATTGTATCGATCTAGGAGAGATGGGTCGACACGGTGAAGCTTGTACGTTCTCGCGATCAAGGAGGTGACGTGTCTATTAGAGAGATGGACTTGCACGTCCCAACTTCTAATTATGAAAAGTCACCCATGGACCATCATGTAGTTAGGTCGCTTGCTAAAGATAATCGTCTTGCAGGACTAGCAATTTGATATAGAGACGGACATGAAATTATAGAAATTATACATACAATTTGTTCTAATCCTTGTTGTTTCAGGGATGGATAGTCTGTCGTGGGTACGAATCGCTGCATAAATGATGTTTCTATTGTCTTATGTTTCTTTCTGTAAATTGTTAAAAAAATCTAAAATAATATTGCATGCTTTAACAAGATTACTATGTAGATTTAGGGGAGTCGGGTTAATACCGCTCACCAATGCATTTTTCATGTACTCACACATGTCTCAACAGGTACTGGGAGTCATGAGGATTTTCAAAGGCGTTAGAAGCTCGTCCAAGCTTGTCCAGTGTATTATTCTTTCTTTAGTAAAGGGATATGACGTATGTAACATTGTAGCTTGTTTCAGTTTAAAAAGATGTAAGCCAAATTTGATATTTTGATTTGGTCCATAAAAGTCTTTTTGTAATCCAACTGGAATGAAAGAATTTTGTTTCTGTTTTTGTCTACTTATTTGGTTTTCAGCATTATATCTGCTGCTTAAATCTATATGCTTAGTTTTATCATTCATCTCGCAAACGTAGTTAAGTTCTTTGGTATGCTCAGAAAATTTTTCGTTAATTATATTTTATGAAATACACACGGTTCGTGCACGCTAAAAGTTCAAGTTCTGTCAGTGCAAGAGTGACAAAAGGAGCGTTCAAAAGGTTCGTGTTTGAGAACTTGTTGGTTTCTGAGAATAGATCCACAGAATAAAGTTAAATCTTGCTTTGAGCAACGTCTTCATCACCCCCATCTGGATTTCTCAAAGCGTTCTTATCCATATTTTGTTTCTCGTGGTAACTAGTGTTGTAGCAGCAACTGTGCTTTACAATTTTTAAAGTTGTTATTTCTCATTTCCGTCGTTGTAAGAGTCTTTGTAACAAATTCTAAATTTTGGTTTTCTACGTAATATATATCATCTTTGTAACCGCGGAAATAACATTGGACGTAGTGACCTATATATCAGCCGAATTATGACATTTAGCACTAAAATACGGCACCATTAACTTGATGACAAGGAACAAATACATCATGCATGAAGCCATGCATGGCATGTACAGGCAATGGAAAAAATAAATAGAAACACAAACAAATCGAAGAAAGCAGGCAAATTAATTAATATACAGTGACAAGCACAATAAAATCCACCACTTGATTATATATAAATCCCTATACCTTGTTCGTGTTCTTTTGTTGGAGTAAATGTCCGACACCTGGGCTGTGTCCGGGGTTGGTCGGCCGAGCATCGTCCAGTTCTACAGGGAAATGTCCGACGCCTGGGCTGTGGCCGGGGTTGGTCGGTCGAGCATCGTGAAGTTCTACCGCAACTCCTCGACGGTCCGACGCCATGACCGGAACTCTGTCATGATTAATTACAATGCTGCCCTTAATCTTCGCTTCTATGATCAAATGCCGTCCTTCGATGGAGAGACTGTCATTTGAAAGGATCAGCAGAACAAGTAGTATGCTAATGTAGGTGGACTTGCTGGTAGCCATGAGAGAGAGAGAGAGAGAGAGAGAGAGTACTAACTAAGCAATGCTAATTAGTCGAAGAGGGAGGAGATGCACTTCCCTCTCTTCACTTACATCTCTATTTATAGACTAGGAAAGATTCCCAGCACGCTGCTCTGTGAATTTTCAAGTACATATATATGCCAGGAATTAACGTTATTCGTTCCACCAAAATTTCCTTAGGAAAAAACTTTGATAGAGCCGGTGTATGTCAAGTGGGCTCCCCTCTTCCCCCTCTTTCCTTCTCTCTTTTCGAGCAGAGAGATCCACTTGTCATACACCGACTGTATCAAAGTTTCTCTCTGTTCCTCTAAATCATTTATATTTATGTGACAGCTGACATGGTGATTAATGTGGCAGTTGACATAATAAATTTTAAAATTAAAATTAATAATAACATTAATATTAATATTAAAATTAAAATTAATATTGACATTAATATTAAGGCTAAATTGCAACTTGATACCCTCAACTATCCAATTTTGATAACTTAACATCCTAAACTTTCAAAATAGGTAATTTGATGCCATCAAGTATTGAATATTTTTAACTTCATATCCTGAAAAAATAAAAACCCAAAAATTTTTCTGCCCCCTTCATTATCACCCCCCCCCCCCCCCACCCCTACAGTGAACACCCCCCCCCCCCTCTCTCTCTCTCTCTCTCCGGCAGGGAGCGGAGGCGGCAGCAGCCGGCGGGGCGGCGCACGCGCGTGGTGAGCGAGCGGGGCAGCACGCGCGAGGTGAGCGAGCGGAGCGGCGCATGAACGCGAGGCGCACGGGTTGGGCGGGCGAGGAGAGGCACGGGCAGCCCACGGCCGCGGGCGAGGCGAGAGGTCGCGGGCTGTGCGCGGCCACAAGCGAGTTGGCCGGGGGGTTATTAAAAAATTTAGGTAATTAATTTTTTTGTTAAAATTTATTATTTCAGCTGCCATGTTAGATGTCACAAAATATTATATAACATGACACGTCAATTGATACATAAAAAAAATAAACTGAAAGAATATTTTGGAGATACGAATAACATTACTCTATATTCCAACGAAGACATTGGTTTTTTTTCTTTCAATAATATCTAGCTCTTCAAAAAGAAAAAAAGAAAAGAAAAATTTGTACTGCTACAGTGTATAGAACTCAGAGAATGTCCACACTCCACAGCTTGCATGTTCCATGAAGCCTTTCCTAGTGGCTTCCCTCTCCCACTTCTAGGGTTCACGTGGCTGTCCAAAGTTCTTGGAATATTCCCTCCCATGGGCAAAGGAACCTAATTGGATCTCTAATTTAATATCATTACTTCTCTTGAGCATCGTTTTTAGAGTTCACTTCGTTGCATGTGGAAATTTAGCAAATTTAGCCTACTTTCGTAGAGTATCCGGTAGCACAGCCGTGACAAGAACCAGTTCATGGTCCTCATGAGCAGTGACGGAACCAGAATTCTGAATTGAATTGAATTGGACTAGATTAGATTAGAATAAAATAACACGCACAAAAAATATATATATATAAAAAAAAAAAATCTGGGAGGCTGGAGCCCATCCCAGCTCTAGTGTGGCTCTGCCCCCTGCTCATGAGAGATTGGAAGAAGAGGTGTATCGAAAGTCCAAGCAAGATAATGATCATCACGGCTAGATTGATATTGAGCCATTACACTTAGGGCCTGATACTCATTTGAGGACCGATACTCATCAACTCCACAAAAATCCAAACAACAAAATCATCAACTCTTGCAATGACTCGTACTCATCATCGCATCAAACATAGCTACAAGTTGGATATTTATCGCCATTTCAAAATGAAAGGGAAAACAATCAGCTCTAAAAAGTATTGATACTCAGATGAAAAATAGTTTGACTCAAAGAAATCAGCTAAATAGTCGGCATCGTCAAATTATCCGATTTTATACTCAAAAAGTTTTCACCACTCTTAAATGCATCTTACTAGTTACTACATATTACAAACCAAGTCATTGTTTAACTTAAAGTATTTCACCACAATTTAAACACCGAATTAGGAAAAGTTAAGGAACCACCAATTAGCTAGTTGGGTGGGGATTGTAGGAACATTTTCTTCTAAATATTTTGTAACCACTTCGAATGGAAGAAATCGAACATACCATTAAACATGGTTGCCTCATCAATTTTTTTTTAATATATACGTAGGCATCAATCATCACATTAACCGAATTCGAGTGACTCTTGTGGTTATCGAGGAGAGGTATAAGATCCTGAGGTATACGATCCTGACTGGATGACAGAAGATCAGTAGATCGGACCATAGAGGCGTATTATTGCCTTCATTTATAAAATTGTGGAAGTTGGAGAATAGTGGGTCCAAAGGCATGCAATGCAGTATGCATAGTCCCGAACGTTACGTCAGATCCCGAACGTTATGTCGAAATTAAAAAAAATAAAAAATCATCACCTTATTTTCTATCAAAATGTTGCAATAAAAAAGATTTGCTCCAAGCTTCTTAACAGAAGGAGCCTTAAACTCCGTAATGAGGGTGTTGCCATAACACTAACATCACTACCAAAATATGATAAAATAGCGACGTTTTTAGTGACGTCATTAAATGTCGCTAATTTTAAAGATTTTAGCGACTCCAAAAATAAATGTCGTTGTTGGCGACGCATAGCTACTAGTAGCGACTGTTACTTGGGCTTTTTAAAACATAGTCGTTATACGCTTCTTTAACGTCGCTAAACGTCGCTAATTCTTCTGATTTAGCGTCGTTTGGCGACGTTTTTATCGACGTTTCTTATTTTTAATTAGCGACATTTATAAATGTAGCAAACATCGCAAATATTTTTAATTAACGACGTTTAGCGACTTTCAATTTAGACGTCGCTAAAAAGTTAATATAGGATTTTGACTTTTTCATTTTCCTCCATTCTCTCGATCTCCTCCTCTCCCAAAAATCTGTTGCACCCCTCAAATACCCCCCCCCCCAGCCCCGGCGACCCCGACCCCTCTCGACTCCGGTGACCCCTCTCGCCCCCCTGCCCCGGCGATCCCGACCTCTCTCGAGTACGACAACCACCCTCGGCCCCCTGTCCCATTGCCCCTCAGCCCCCTGCCCCGGCGCCCCTCGGCCTCGACGACCCGCCATGCCCCCCTCGACCCCGACTACCCCCTCCTCGATCAGAGGGTCAAGTAACCCTAACCCTATCCCTATCTCCCTCTTGCTGACACGACACAGACACACTGACACAGTGACACTGACAAGACACACATACATACACACACATACTGACACGACATAGACACACAAACACAAATACGATTAATTTTCTAGCAATATACATTTTTTCGTATTTATAGTATAGACATCCTCTCTAATTTATTGATTTTGTAAATACTTTTGACCTATTTCGTGTGATGTCCCCATTTTATTTGTCATAGACTTTTGACTATTGGACATATATAGGATAACAGTAGGCGAGTGTCAACCTAGTTAGGATAACAACACTTTGGATGTGTTGATGTGAGCCCTAGTATGATTAGGACTGATTTTGAATCGCTTACCTCCATCAAATCCCTATTTGACTTAGTCCCTAATTGATTGATTATGTCATTGGCCTACTGGCTCACTGGATTTAGTGCTCATTTCTTGTTTTTGTTGTGGTACATTAATCGGTTTGTTACAAAGAGCCGAATACAGTCTTATAAAAAAATATAGTAACTAAGTTAATCATCATTTGCATCGTGTCAAAGGAAGATCGATACCAAGATGAAGTGGTAGAATTGGAACTATCGCAGAGTTCTAGAATTTAAAGGCTATGATCATTTGAAGAAAATAAACTGTAATTGAATTGCACATTTGTAAAGTTTATATATCTACAAATGACAAGTATAGGGGAGTGTAGTAACTCTATAGAATACAAGCTATACAATACTTGGAAGCTATACTTGAGACCCTAGAATAGCTCTAGGTACAGTTTGGGTTGACCACCAAAAACATAGAAATCAGTATCTAGAAATGTATCTGAATTACTACATGTGTCATCGTTCGTGGATGTACAACCGTCATCCTGATGACATGTGCGGTGTGCGAGATAAATTTATACAGGGGTCTAAAATAGTACACTGACCCCTTGCCTTGGTTACTGCTGCATTGCTGATGGAGCTGCTGCAACTGTTGCTTCTATTATAACAAAATTTAGACACAAAATATTCCTCTTGAGGTGTAAAACCCCCTAATTTTAAAATATTATAAATATATAATTAATCATTTAATTTATTTATAGTATCTCTTAGCCAATTAGAAAATATAATTTATTGAAATTAATTACTAGGTAAAGATGCATTTAGAAATATTGAACAAACTATTATTTTATTTTATTTATTTTAGGAAGTCTTGTAGAAGGCTGAGAGATTTTAGATGTGCTAAATTTTTTTTGGAATTATATATATATATATATATATATATATATATATATATATATATATATATATATATATATATAATAAGTAATTGTATAAAGAAACGAAAAAAATGAAAAGAATAAAAAAAGAACCTCATTCACTAAAACCACTGTCCTTAACTAAAACCTTAGAAACCCCTAACCCAATATCCCCAGCCCGCTGGTAGCCCAATCCCAAAACCGCCAGCGACTGAGACCCCCCCCCCCACTCTTCTCTCTATACATATATATGTCGAGTCTTATAAACCCTAACCCTAAACCCATTTCCTCTCATCCACGCCGACTTCCCAGTGCCGGCCGACCACCAAAACCCCCGCGCCGCCGACCTCCCCCAGCAACGTCGCGTCAGCGACCACGCGACCGCGCGAGCATCGCATAATCTGACTGCGATGTGCCATACTTCATGCGCTGATTCCCGCTCCATCTTGCGACCAAATCTCGATTCGCCTTCACCGGTATATTCACGACATATCCCCCTTCCAACTCTGTTAATTAGTTTACATCGTACATCGCTAAACCTTAGGTAAAAATTGAGACCAAGTTGGAGAAAAACCACAACTTTTAACTTCAGAAAAACTATCCAACCACCCCTATTTAGAGACCAATATCTTCCACCACAGACATCCAAATCTAAAATTTCTTTTTGCTATGTGAAGACCATATGACCAAGATTATTTTCTGTCAATTATATTATTTTATTTGATATTATATGCTGAATTAAACTGGGTTAAAAATTATGAAAAACTTGTTCTTAAAACCTTCAAAATTTGCGATACGGAGTGCGCCCCGCCAAACGGGACCGTCGATCGCGTACCAATTGTACCGAAAGGCGTGTATGGAATATCCTGACGTGTGAGCTTTCGCAGAAATTGATTTGGACGCGTGTGTGCGTCGGAATCAACCAGTATCCGTAAAAAATCCCCGTATCGCGACTTTTGCAAAACACTGCACCATTTAGTATACGTTCGTCGGAATGCGACGAAACTTACACCATTGGACTCGTGGTATCGCGCTGGTCCTCTGACCCAAGTTTTACGTGATTCTAAGACAGTTGACCAAGCCACCTATTTGTGGGCCCTACGATTGATTTTTTAGGCAAATTTGTGTTCGCTCACAGGAATCCAAAATTGGACATACCGTTGAGTTCGAATTGACGTTTAGAATTTATTTGACCTATATTTTTTCCCATTTAGAGACCTTTATCCCTAACACGTATTTCGGTGCAAAGTGGGCCACATGTGGACCCCGTCTTGACCCAAAATTACCGTTTTGCCCCTGTATCCAAATTGGACGAAAGGGTAGTATTTTCTAGCTATCTCGCTAATTTCGAAAATATTGGTGATGTTTATTTCAGCATCCGAAGACGTTTATTCGGAGACCTTAGTTTCTGATCATGTGTGCCTAACATCTGGACGCTTACACTTTACAGATTGCTTGCCAGGCAAGTATATCTTGCCATTGTACTGTAATTTACATTCCATATGATGCATATATTTTATTTCTGTCCATTAGTTTATATATTTTAAGCTGCTATATAAACTGCGCATCCAAGGATAACTTGGGTGCAACGACGGTGGCATCGTATTCTGTTTTTATTATATATATGCATGTTGACCTAGCTTATGAGACCACCCCATTATCATGAGGCATTTATGTCATGCCCCAGTCCCAAAATACGTAGGACCAGGAATACGTGATACGCCAGCTACGCAATCGACCAGACTCTGGTCTGACTCGAATACGTATAAGCTGTAAAATATGAAGGGTACTATCTAGATATCCCATAAATGTAAACCTCTATGTCTCAATCCACAATGTACAACAGTATACAAGAAAGAACTATATGTGCTAAAGTCGGCCGCCCAATAACACACAAACTCGAATAGACTCGAGAAGAGATGAGTCTACAAAAACTAGGCTACAATAGCAGATGAATAATCAATAAGAATAAAGTAACCATAATGCCGGTAAAAATGATATGAGTACCTGGTACAATGCCCGCACGACGTGCAACTCATCAGCAACTCCAATGCTCCGTAATCGTCTATGCTGCAAAACTGGCAGGGGACCAGGTCCTCAGAGGGACGTAATAAGGTACAAAAATACAGCAAGCCAAGTATAACAGAAAGTATAAGTGCAACGACGGGGTAATCTAGCATAACCAACTAAGTGTGACACAGTTTAAAGACAATGTTCGACGCGTGGGCTATCCAAAATAAAATCGTAGCTCCGAACACGGAAACACATGGAATGTACCGCAACTCCGGACAAAGAGTCACACGGGTGATACAACTACACTAGATACAGGATCACTTCAGAATTAACACACACACACACACACACACACACATATATATATATATATATATATATATATATATATATATATATAAACGCGTACAAAGGAGCCCAAATGTCTAGTAACTGTCTTCCCCATCCCAAGCGGTCAACGATTCTGCGTTGAACCTGAACCTCTATCTAACAGTCTCGTCACACAGAAATAACTCAACAGTCGCAACCCTAAGGTCGTCCCAGTCTCCGGTCATGATGTCAGTATCAGGATACAGGAAATCTGGCACTATATCAGTGTATGAATGTGTCCCGGGGTGACGATATACTCAGGTACGTACATCGAGGTGTTACGAACATCTAGCATTCGTTACAAAATGTTACGTCGAACGTCTGCACCCGGTTGTGATCCGGATGCGAAGTATCGATCGTAAATAATACGCGCACAATGTACATAATAAAACAATAAATATTTGTAATCTGAAATACAGGGTGGCAAGGTACACTTGCCTGCGTCCGGCTGCTGATGACGGGGAACCGGTACCACGTCCAAGTCCTCAGGTCTCGTAATACCTAGAGATGAGATACAAACTCAATCAATGAACTATCATACGACAAACAGGGATGTGACACACGTCTAAACATATGCTCAGACTCAGCTATAACTCACAGGGACACGACGCTAGAGGGTTGACCAAGGTTGACTCGGAGTACGTTACATCTACTCAACTAATCCCCTGTACAATATCATCAAACCCAACCTCAATCACGATATTCAGTTAATCAAACCCTGATCCAATCCTCAGTTTCACCTCAGTGTTCACAGATGTTAACATGCACATTGACGTCTCAAGCTCAAATAAATAATTAATATTCTCTGTCTTCAACCACGGTCTCATCATTTGATATTATACCTATTTAACGATCGAGCACCTGCTCCCAGTGTCCATCAATATTTTAATATCATTTTATTATTCAGCAATAGTTTAAAATAGCTCAATCAATAATAACCCAGATGCGTACAATAACTAGGATAACACTCTACTGTCTCGTATGGCACTCAAAAACCCAACCTCCAATTATTGCACATTTTCAACTTCAACCCTCATATGTATATATTCCATGTCCTTAATTAATTTGTATTTAAACCTTAATCATTCAACTTAGCAATCTACCATCACTTGCATACAACATCACAACAATCTCTTCTCAGCATTTAACCATTAATTTCCCACTAAACTTACGAAATAAATCCTAAAATCTCACATATGTATAGTTCAAAAATATATATATTTGTATTCCTCAACTGACTTTGTCCCTAGTAATCAAATCCTCGAAATAATTAACAACTTAATGATATCATCACCTCTTCTCCATAAATCACCTGCTCATCAGTAATAATTAATATGCACATAAAACGATGTAATAAAACCCTAAATCTTGATGCATTCACTTACCCTCAATTTTATGTAATAACCCTAAGCTATATGTAACAACACAAAAGAATTAAACTAGCAAAACAATAATATAATATGAAAGGGGAAGGGGGGAAGCTCACCATGGTAGCGGCGTGTGGTGGCACGCCAGGTGGTTGCCGGCCGGAGTGAGGTCGAGATGGGGAGGCCGGTGAGCAGGTGGCCAGGGCAATGCTAGTGGGAGAGCTCGGTCGGAGGGGGTGCTCGGGCTCCGGCGGGGGCTACGTTGATGGTGATAGTGATGATGTTTAGGTCGGAGGGGATCGGCAGAGGGTGGTGCAATGGTGTGTGGCAGTGGTCGAGAGGGTGGTGGTGGTTCAGGGTTGCGCCGGTGGAGGTGGCAGCCGGTGGTAGCAATGGTGGCGTTGATGGAAGAACGGAGTCGTCAATGTGTGGTGGTAGTGATGTGCTCGGTCGGAGCAGCCACAGATAGAGCTCGTCGATATGTCAGCTCCTTCCCGGAGCAATGGTGGAGCTCGTCGATATGTCAGCTCCTTCCCGGAGCAATGGTGGAGCTCGTCGACATGTCAGCTCCTTCCCGGAGCAATGGTAGAGCTCTGCCGGAGCTACTCTGCAGTCGGCGGAGTTCTTCCTAGTGCCGGTGAGTTGAGATGGCGAACGGGGTGGTGATGGTTCGTGGCAGCGAGGGAAGGAATGGGTGGCCGCAGTCTGTGAGAAGTGGGTGCAGCAGCGTGGTGGTAATGGCGTGCGGTGGCTGCAGCTATGGAAGGTGGTGGTTGATGGCCATGGCAGACCGGTGGATGGTGGTGGTGGTGCGGTTGCACAGCAGGCCGGCTCGTGGAGATGCTCGCCGGAGTTCGTGGTTCATCGCCGGAGCAGGGAGTACAGCGGGGGTGCAGTGGGGAAGAGGTGCATGGGGCTCGTCGGGGTGCTGCAGGCTCGGCTGGCCAGCTCTTGGATGGAGTAGCTCGGCCGGATGTGGAGGAGCTCCGGGGTTAGTCGTCGGAGCTCGAGATCTGCGGTCGGCGGGAAGACAGCATGCCGGGGAGAGGAGAATGCGGGTGTGGCCGAGGGGGATCCAGCCGGAGAATGGCTCGGGTGGGGTGGTGTTCTTCAAAGAAGAAGGAAGGAAGAAGAAGAAGAAGAAGAAGAAGATGAGAATGGGTTTCGGTTTTCAATGTAGAGGAGGGAGGAGAGAGAGGGGGTGAGGTTTCCTAGGTTTTGGGGATTAGGGTCGGCATGGGAAAGAGGGATGTGATGGGGACATTTTATAGGATAGAGTGTGATAATTGGAGGGTGGAGATTTACCCATTTCAAATGTGGGGTATAGATTTCACATGAAGAGAGTGGTTTCTTCATGCAAAGGAGAGGGGGGATGTTGACTACGGTCAAAGAAGAGGGTTGGCCTCTTCATTGGCCTTGACCAATGAGGGTGTGCCACATGTCACAATATTTGCAATTTAGTCCCTTAAGTTTGGGTAATTGTACAAACACATGAAATGATGGAAAAATTGGTAGGAGAATTTGTGTTTGGTATTTTGTAGGGTGAGGGGGTATTGTGTGTTTGGCATGGGCTTAATTAAATGGGCATTGGAATTAAACGGGAATTAAAATAGGATTAGTCAAGGTTGGTATCCCCGATTTAATTAGAATAAATATGTCCCGTGCTTTTTAATTAAATGGGGGCACTTGGGGTCTCAATTTGAGAGTGACACAAGGTTAAAAATGGTGTAGGCTTGGTGTCAGTCTTGGACCCTTTAGTTGGTCCGGCTCAACGGGTTAAGTTGGTGTCTCAAAATTGATGGTAACGACACAGGTGTCCGACATGAGATTAAATATGGGATTTTGGATACGGGAAGTTGTGCAATTAATTTAGGGCACAAAGGATTTGATTTTGAGAGGTGAGAAAGTCCAGCGCCTAAATTGGCGTGTCAAGTCAAGAGTGAAACAATCTGTTGGAATTTATGGGCTGATATTGGGCTCCGAATAATTCAACAACAGTAGGGCGCGCCAAGGGTTTAATTATAACAATCAGACATCTGCACCCTTACTCTAAACCTCAATCATCTGCTTCGTATACATACGGCTGGCGTGTTACGTATTCTTAGTCCTACATATTTTAGGACTGGGACGTGATATGAGGCTTTTAGGTCTAGAATAGTAGTGACTATGATCGTGCATATGTTGGACACTCCGAAGTCAAGTGTCCATGTGAGCCCTTCTTTGAAACAAAATATTTGAGGCTTTTAGGTCTAGAATAGTAATGACTAGGCTTTTAGGTTCTACCATGTTGAATACTTAGGATCTACCTATGTTGGATACTCTGAAGTCAAGTGTTCCTTCGTGGGCCATGTACTGTATTTTTAATGAAAGTGAAGATGAGGAGGAAGAGGAAGAGGAAGAGGAGGACGAGGAAAGCGAAGATAAATTTTTAGAAGATGATTGAAAATAAAATAAAATATATTTAGAACTCTAGCCATGTACTGTATTTTTAATGTGGAATGTAACATCTATTTTAACTATATGAATACATATAATTATATATATTATCGATTACAATTTTTGTTTATCTATCTTACCAGATGGCACCTATAATCCGAGCACGTGCACGTCGTTTGAGAGATGCACCTCCTACTGTTAAGGAGGAAGTGGTACCTCCAAATGTTAAGGAGGAAGTGACTGTTAAGGAGGAAGTGGCACCTCCTACTGTTAAATTGAAAGCGGTTGTTAAGGAGGAAGTGGCAACTCCTACTATTAAGGAGGAAGTGGTACCTCCTGCTGTTGGGCAGGCACCAGCTCAGAGGGGGAGTTCCAGTCACCCAGCACCTATAGCGGAGATTGATCACATAGACGCTGCTTATGCGAAGTATCTGAGCGACTGGGTTCTGTCCCAGTGTATTGGATTTTCTTGAGAGATTCGACGAACCCAAGTACAAGGAACGATTGGAGAAGGCGGCTAGGTCGAGGCAGAAAAGTGGTGTGGTGGCTCAATTCCCATGACAAAATATTTCCGTCGTCTGGCACTACTAGAATAAGCGGGATTAGCGATATTTTTTAGCGATGTCAACGGAAAACATCGCTAATATAATATAAATTAGCGACTCCATGTAAAAACGTCGCTAGATGTCGCTAATTGGTGACATTTAGCGACGTTTAGCAACTTTTATTCAGTTTTTAAAAGATTAGTCGCTATAAGTTCAATTAAGGTCGCTAAACGTCGCTAATATGTTTCATTTAGCAACGTTTAGCGACGTATTTAGTGATGTATATCTTTTAGACATTTAGCGACATCATTAGCGACGTCAAAGACGTCGCTAACTTAGCGACATCATTATTGGCGTCGCTAAAATATCGCTAAATTTGTTTCATTTAGGGATGATTCTCCCATTTCCTTCGATCTCTCCCTATCCCTCTCCCAAATTTGAAACTCCCCTCCCTCCGGCTCCTCCTTCCTCCGGCTCCCTTCCTCCCTCCGGCGACTCCCCTCTGGCCGCGTCCTCCCCCTCCGGCTCCCCTCCTCCCTCCGGCGTCCCCTCCTTCCTCCCGGCGACCCCCCTCCGGCCGCGTCCTCCCCCCTCTACCCTCAGCTCCTCCTTCCTCCGTCTCCCCTTCTCCCTCCGGCGTCCTTCCTCCGGCTGCCCTCCTCGGTGAGCTCCTCTCTGTCTCCTTTCTCTGTCTCTCTCTTTCTCTCTAACACGACACGACACAACACAACACGACACGACACGACCTGACACATACTAACCCTAACTCGAACACACACATACAAACACGCACGCGGACACACACTAACCCTAACCCCAACCCTGCTTGCTGTGCATTGCTGCTGCAGTTGCTCTTCTTGCTGCTGTAGTTGCTCCCCTTGTTGCTGCTGTGAATCCCCTTGTTGCTGCAGGTCTTCACTGCAGTGTACAAGAGTGCACTGCGACTCCCTCATAGGGTACGATAAGAAATATTCCAATTAAAATAATTAAACTCAAGAAATCATGGAACGTGTTCATAGATTACTTGGGTCGCATAGGATCACATACACGCATTAGATGTGCAAGCATGGATTTTTGCATGGGTCAGGCCACATACACTGATCAGGCACAAGTGCAACTGGCGGCATGGACAAGCTGGCCGCATGCTGCCCCAGGCCGCATATGGCTCCAGGCCGCATGCACTGCTTGCCGCATGAGGCAGGTCGCATAGCGTCAAGGCAAAGTCTACTCTTGGAATAAGTGCCGAAGTGACGTGACGAATGTGATGGATGTGATAGGCCATAAAGTATGTAAAGAAGAAAAGACAAAACCATGAAAAGATGTGCCAAACAATCAGAGTCATGCGTCCGAAGGAAAGTGGCCGCATGCTCTGCTTGCCGCATATGGGTCGATGCCGCATAGAGGTCGATGTCGTATAGAGGTCTCTTGGACTTAACGAAATTCTTATTCATTCAGCGAGTGAACACATGGAGTCCCTTTAGAACACATGTGTATCAGTCATGTGTCCAAAAGAGATGGACGCATGCTGGTATGCGACAAGGAGTTCAGGCCACAAAGCATTTTCATGTCGCATAGCACCCTCTGTCGCATAGCTCACTGGCCGCATGTGAACTCTATCTTCTCCACACAGCAAGTTCAGCCATGGCAAAAAAGCTCCAAAAATCCAAAATTTTTTTTTATATAAAAACTTCATTTTAAATCCAAATCAAGTGAAACAAAAGCCAAAATGCTCGAAATAAAATGCTCTAACATAAGGAAAAACTAGTTTTTAAAAACACTAATTTTAGTAGATCAAAACCAAGAGAAACTCATAGAATACATAAAAATCCAACTCTTAAAACTCAGATCTATTCAAAACCGTTCATGAAAACATAAAAACTCAAATAACTAAAACTAATGAGGACATCAAGGAGACATTTTCGATCAAACATATTTTTAAAATAACACATATAAAAATCCAAAAATTTATGGTTTTACCACTTTGAACAAGATGTACTTGCCTTGGTGGACTAACAAACCTCTTCCTAGAACCAAGTCTAGGGCTAGGGCTTCGGTTAGGAGCTCTTGAGGGAAGAAGGAAGAGGAAAAAAGAAGGAAAGTAAAAATGAGGAAGAATGAGAGAGGAGAGAGAAAACCACACCCACACCCCCCCCCACACATATATATATATATATATATATATATATACCAAGTGGATGAGGTTAGCCCTAGGATTAAGTCATGACACTCTCCAACCAATCTCAACCATCCAAAATAGGCTTAGTGGTTCCAAGAGTGAACCGGGTCTGATATCCATCCTATATACGGGTCCTAGCACGGGTCCATGAAATTTACGAAGGTGTTCACTACTGATCTCTGGTAGTCTCCCACAATAAACATGAATACATTTAAATAAATATAACATATTTAACAGGAACCAACATATAAATATAGCATGAATACATCTATAGGGAAATTTTAAATATCATAAACTCAAGAATACCAAATCTGAGAACGGGTGTGACATCTCTACCCACCTTAGAAAAATTTCGTCCTCGGAATTCGCTAGGCTAGTCGAGTTAATCACCAAGCAAAAAAAATCATAGACCAAGCAGAAGACTCATAATCCTATCAGGAAACTCATGATCCAGAAAACCTCATGAACTACCAAATCTCATGAACTACAGCTAACATAATACCAAGCATAACAAAATAGGCATATAAATAAAGCAACCGCAATATAAATAAAGGTGCAAGCAATCCATACAATCAAAATAAAAGAGAAAGAACATGAAGCATACGGATACAGATGCCTCCCGAGCAGTCAAAATAGGAACCCGTCCTCGCTGGCCTATGCTGACTCCTAAAAATGGACAGGGATCAAGTCTCGAGATAAATCGATACCAACGACTTAGTCAAGAACATGACTCTGCCCAGGACGTACCTTCGTAGTTAGGATATATGACATACATCATGCAACACAAGATACAAAGGAAAATGAGTGAGACAAAAGATTATCTCCACTCGCTGAATATATGAAACCCAAAAGATAGATAAAACTGGAAGAACTCAAATCTCACCTTCAACTTGACCACCTTCTGCTAATATTTGTTCTAGCATGCCAAACTCAGCTTGCTCACATCTCGGTGCTGCTGGAACTCTGTCATGAGGATGTCTCTGCTAACCAAACTGACTTTGCCTCGGGTGAACTACTTGTGCTTGCGTCAACATCGGACGTTGGACTAACGGCCGTACTGCTAAAACTGGCTCTTGATACGGAACTACTCCTGGAGCTGGCAATGCCAGGAATTGTTGATATGGTCATCCCTGCCTCTACATTTGTGGGCAAGTAGTTATCATGTGGTCGGAACCCCCACACCTCAAGCATCTTCTACTTGCCATCCTACAAACATCCTGAGTGTGTCACTCCCCAGTCCCAAAATATGTAGGACTAGGAACACGTAAGCATGCCAGTCGTATGTACATGGCAACTCCAATATATGGATACCATAATACACACGTACGCTGTAATATGAATATAAACTCACATGTGGTTTATATATTATCACAAGTCACATATATGCTAGTCTCATCCACACAACAAGCCATAGAAAAGAAATACTAATCTAGAATAAGGAGTCTGAAATATCCAAAATAATAGTCAGGTGGAGACAAATCCACTACCAAAGACTATATCCAAAACTAAAATGAGAGAGGAGTTCAAATCTCCAATATAAAATAATGTGATGACAGAAATATATCAGCTAAAAAGATTCCATCGCTAGATGTAATCAAAGATGCTCAGAAGTAAGACCTCCTCGGCAGAAAGTAATGCGTCAGGTTCAGGTCCGTACTCCTGCGGATACTCCTGATTATCTATACCTGGCAAGGGACCAGGTCCTCAGAGGGACATAACAAGATACATAGAAGCAAGCCAATTGATTACAGTGAACATGCATAGTGTTTAAAAATATATAAGTACGCTGTACAAGACAATCTATATGAATGCAGATGAGGACAGCTTTTCGACGTATGGGTAAGGATAGGCTACTCGATCTATCTCACAACTCACACACACGTCAGTGGACATCAGAAATTGATATACCACGGGGGTAGGGACTAGCGAGACTCCAAAAATTGACATACCACGGGGGTAGCGACCAGCGCGACACACGCCCGTAGTGCGAACTATATACTATGGTTTACCAGAGTGGTTAAAAGCCCATAGCCTAATGATTGTCCTCTCATGATACTAGGTGTCAAGTGTGTGTCAACATATCTAATATATATAGTAATGACTGAACGAACTACACATGCAATGAATATAACTGAACAAAACTACACAGGCAATGAATAAACATAAATATAAATAGCTTGCAGGGTACTGTAAACAATTTGGTAAGGTATCTTGCCTGGCAAGAAAGCTGCAAAATGTAATGTCCCGATGTCAACACCAAGAGTCAGAAGCTACGACCTCAGAATGAACGTCTCCGGATGCTGAAATAAACATCACCAACATTCCCAGAATAAGCAAAATAGCTAGAAAGCACTTTCCTTTCGTCCAATTTGGACACAGTGGCAAAACGGTAATTTTGGGTAAAAGTAGGGTCTACGTGTGGCCCACTTTGCACCGAAAAATATGCCAAGGGTAACCGTCTCTAAATGGAACAAATTATAGGTCAAACGTACTCTAAATGTCAATACGAACCCAACGGTATGTCCAAAGGTGAATTCTGATGGGCCGAACACAATTTTGCCCAAAAAGTCAACCGTGGGGCCCGCCAATTGGCTACTTGGTCAACTATCTCAGAATTGCGAAAAAATTGGGTCACAGGACCAGCGCGTTACCACGAGTCCAGTGGCCAAATTTCGTCGCAATCTGAAGAGCATG
The DNA here is from genome assembly GCA_036927795.1 of Iris macrosiphon. Classification (NCBI taxonomy): domain Eukaryota; kingdom Viridiplantae; phylum Streptophyta; class Magnoliopsida; order Asparagales; family Iridaceae; genus Iris; species Iris macrosiphon. Next base: position 176,811,525 of record JAYESA010000012.1, on the reverse strand, counting down.
CACAAAATGCGCACAGATTTCGCAAAAGTTACGACACGGGATTTGTCCACGGATACGGGCTGATTCCGACGCGCACATGCGTCCGAATCAGTTTCTGCGAACTCTCACGTGTCCGGGTACACTATGCGCACCATTTGGTATACTTGGTACACGGCGGGGCGGTCCCGTTTGGTGGGGCACGCTCTGTTTCACAAGTTTTGGAAATCTAGAAAAAGTGTATTTTTGGGGTTTTCCAACGAATTTAATTCTACCTACAGCAGTTAATAACCTAATATTAATTAACAAAAATTAAACTAGGTTAAGTGATCTCCGCATACCAAAAAGAAAAATCGGATTCAGATCTCTGTGGTGGAAGATACGAATCCGGGAACATAGGTGGTCACCGTAGTTTTCTGCGATACCCAGAAATTGTCATTTTTCGCCAACTTTGACGCTATTTTTGCCTAAGATTTCACGCTGTTCGAGGTCAACTATCATATAGGTATTGAAAAGGGTTAAGGGGTGAGCGTACCGGTGAAGACGGGGTGGCGTTTGGTTCAACAAGGTGACGGGAAACGAACACAGGTACGTTGTTGTTGAATTCTGCAGTTGCGCGGGGTGCGCGTGACGCGGTCGTCGGGGTCAGTTCTGGACGGCCTGGGCGGCGGTTCTGGCTGCGGTGGCAGCGACGTTCAGGTCTAGATGGGAAGAGGAGGAGAAAGGATGATCTAGGGTTAGGATTTTGATCGAGATAAGTGTTATATTTATAAGAAGAGAGGGAGCGGGGGGGGGGGGGGTCTCGCCAATTGGCCGCGGGGTTAATATGGGTTTGCTGGCTGCTGTGCTACATAGGGGTGCGGGTGACTTGCATATGGGTAGCTGGATGCTACTTCCCAGCGGGTGGCTGGGCTTAAAAAAAGGGGTTGCGGGTCTGGATGAGAATGTGGGTTGGGTTTGTGGGCTAAGGATCCATCCATTAGGGATCCAAATAGGAAATATCTAATTATTTTCTTTTTCTTTTTCTTTTCTTTCCTTTTTCTTTTATATATATATATATATATATATATATATATATATATATATATATATATATACCCATAGAAAAATCTAGAATTATATGAATGCATATCATTAAGCTAGCAATTGCTCAAGGGGTCTCCTACATGAAATAAATTCAAAAAAATTCCTAATGGCCCCATAAATCCCCTAAGTGCACGAACACCTAAAATAAAAATTAAATAAAATTTATTTCTCCTAATTAGCACATAATTACTACAATTAAATTAATAATTAACTAAAAAGGAAATTTACGGTTTTCTAGGATTAGGGGTTTTACATTCTACCCAACTTATAAAATTTTGTCCTCGAAATTTATACTAACCCATATTCATAATAATCAATATAGCTATTGTACTACATTGGTATCTAGCAATGCTTCCTAAAGGTCGTGGTCTGCCATTTTAACACTTCCTCATTTATTGCCCATACACCATTCTATTTCTACTCATCTTACACTACCCAACTTACAAGAATTCTACTAGTAGTCAAGGTCTCTTGAACCTATTGTCTAGGTTGTAAGGCAATTATATTTATTGGGTCAAGAATCTTGGGATACCTGTCTGGAATCTCATAACTATGACTTTTTCCCATAACCGTCAAGTATCGTACTATAATACTGCCACGCCACCTGGCCAGTATGGCTGCAAGTAATTCGACTACTCTACCAAAATTGTCTGGCTGCAACTATCGCTACCTCGCCAGCGATTTGTCATAGTCATCAGTTCGTAACAAGTGCCTTCAACTCTTTCCTAGGCATAGTCTAAGTTTTTAGGGAAACACTTTAAGGTTTTGACTAACTATTAGGGGTATGATCTATTTCAAATGATCTAACAAATTTCTATTAGGCTACATGGTGCTACTTAAGGGTTAAACTAATAAAGAATACAGATATTGCTATAGTGCATATACATATTAAGAACTCATCCTTAGTTATCAAGAATTACTAACACATTTATGTTTTAACTAACAAAATAGGGGTGAGGTTGATATAAATCAAACAATTCATAATGGCACGAAAAGATACAACTATGATAGGAAGAGTTAAGCACAAGATAAGGAATGAATTTAAAAAGAGGAGATGAGTCACCCAAGAGGGCGAGATAAGGATAGGGGAAGAATACTACTACTGCTACTCACGTCATCCCTTAGCATCGTGTGTACGCCATATGGGTAGAATAGAAATATATCCTCATAACTGCTAAACTACCATATATATAATTCTATATCTATTTGTACATCTAAGATCTTGTGTCACGATGGGGTTATGAGTATGCGAAGACAATTATAACTAAAAGATCGTAGCTGTATCTACGGCTTCCTGTGTCTGCTCTCCCATACTTGTCATAATGAGTGCTTGGCCTTGTCCTTGGTTGTTCAACTGGGGTCTAGTCCCCTCCCTTTGTGCAGACTGTAGAAGCAGTGGTGGGTCCCTTTGGTCTTCTATACTTGAGGGTGTATACGGTGTTCCTGATTCTAATGCCATAGACCTCTGGTTCTAATGAGGACATCTTTGGGTTTGATAGTGATTTGATCCACATATCATGCACAGCCCCAATCGACGATGACAGTCTCTATGAATATGACCTATCTTACCACAAAAGTGACAAGTACGGGGGTCCTTGGTTGGATATGGTGTGACACTATCTGGTTTTTGGCGTGTCAAAGGGTGTCGAATGGGTCCTCCTTGCTGGTCCTTGGTGACTTCTCTGTTGAATTCCGTTTCCCTTGCTGATGGCCTCCTGGATCCTGGCCTCTGTCAATAACTCGGCATAAGAGATCCGGGACTGTGAGCTAGTGTAGTGCTAGAGCTCCTGAGTCAGCCCACGGTGAAACCTCTTAGCCTTCTCCAAGTCATTAGGTATTTGGACTGTGCCATACTTACTGAGGCGGCTAAACTCTGCGTCATACTCATCAACTGTCTTGTTCCCCTGCTCCAGATGGAGGAACTGATCGTACAACGCGTCCCTTACAGTGTCCGGAAACTACTTCCTCTCAAAGCACTCCAAGAATTATTCCCAAGGCTGACGCGTACCAAACTGGCGCTCCATTGATTCCCATCAGTGATGCGCATTGCCCTCTAACTGAGTCCTTATGCCTATCATCCATAGGTACGTTGCTGTTGAATTCTGCAGTTGTACGGGGTGCGCGGGGTTGAGGTCGTCGGGGTCAGTTTTGGATGGTCTGGGCGGCCGTTCTGACTGCGGTGGCGGCGGCGTTCAGGTTTAGATGGGAAGAGGAGGAGAAATAATGATCTAGGGTTAGGGTTTTGATCGAGAAAAGTGTTATATTTATAAGAAGAGAGGGACCGGGGGGGTCTCGCCAATTGGCCGCGGGGTTAATATGGGTTTGCTGGCTGCTGTGCTACATAGGGGTGCGGGTGACTTACGTATGGGTTGCTGGCTGCTACTTCCCAGCGGGTGGCTGGGCTTAAAAAAAGGGGTTGTGGGTCTGGATGAGAATGGGGTTTGGGTTTGTGGGCTAAGGATCCATCCATTAGGGATCCAAATAGGAAATATCTAATTGTTTTCTTTTTATTTTCTTTTCTTTTCTTTTTCTTTTAAATATATATACGTATATATCCATAGAAAAATCTAGAATTATATTAATGCATATCATTAAGCTAGCAACTGCTCAAGGGGTCTCCTACATGAACTAAATTCGAAAAAATTCCTAATGGCCCCATAAATCCCCTAAGTGCACGAACACCTAAAATAAAAATAAAATAAAATCTATTTCTGCTAATTAGCACATAATTACTATAATTAAATTAATAATTAACTAAAAAGGGAATTTACGGTTTTCTAGGATTAGGGGTTTTACAGAGTGTGACCTCTCTTGCCACAATAGGTACATCCTACTGGATTCTTCGGACGTTGTTGATGTTGTCTGGTTATTGTTGCCAAATTATCATTGTCTCATCTAATGCCACTGGCCCTCGTGATGCAAATCATGTGTACGAATGCCGGCTGCTAGTCCTCCACATATGTTATCGGCATGAGATCTCTTATTTCCTCCAGTCCTCGAAGCTAACCTCTGGATGGTAAGCTCATGTCACCTGGCTGCTATCAATACGGCATCAAATGTCTGGTAGTCATGTCCTTCAACTAGTTGCAGAATCTCGAGATGAAGCCCTTGCTGGAATATGATTGACCTTTCTTGCTCCGTCGTCACCATAGCTGAAGCAAACTTGTTCAACCTGCAGAACTTTGCTGCATATCCATCCACTGTTATGCCGGATTGCTTGAGATCAATAAATCTCTGCGGTAGCTCGTACTGTGCCACTACTCCAAAATACTTGGCTTTGAACCTGGTCCTAAAGTTGTCCCAAGAGATAAGATGCCTCAAGTCAACTTTCTCGGTCGCCCACCAGTCATGAGAAAGATCTTGTAGTTATAATCGGACTTGGTCGAATTGCTCCTCTGTTGGAATCTTAGCTGCCGCCATGATCGTCTCAATGTTTTAAAGCCAAGCCCGTAATAGCATCCTCTGTTCCATTGAAATAGCTCGGGTTGAGTCGACAAAATCTGTATGACATCCCATAATCTTCTTCTTCACTCTCTTCCAGAGCCGTTTGCAGTCCTTGGTTTAACAGGATATTATGCTCCTGTTGTCGAAGCTGCTGGTGCTGCTGTACTACTATCTAATGCTGTTGTATAGCTATCATACCTCTGATAATTTTTAACAGTACCGGGATATCAAGTGCTGCCGGTGTTACTGGAACTACTAGAGGTACCGGGATCTCTGGTACATGTTGCCCACCTATGGGCTCTAATCAAAGCTGATCTTGAGGAAGTATTGTCTCTTGTTGGCGCTCAATAGGATCTTGCTCTACTAGCTTTTCTACCACATCTACTACTCTAATAGGTGGGGAAGAGGTGCCCCTGAAGAAAAAGGACACCAAGATATCAAATGATAGGACATGAAAGAACAAGGAAATAAACTGTTGATAGTTCAAGCTCGGTGTCGAAGAAGACGAATTTAGGATATCAAAGGAAACAATTTTGATTTAGACTCCTAGAACAAGATACCCCACAAGTCTGAAAAGACAGACCTGTATGGGCCACTACTAAAATCTTGCACGCCCCAGAACTAGAATATAAGAGAGCGGGGGAGTGACTCAGTCAACCATACCTTATAGAATACCGAAGTAAGCCACAATATGCTAAGGTTGTCTAGAGACAAGGGGGTGCATGCTACAATCAAGTCACCTAGGGTCAAGAACATCTATGTCTCAATCATCAACTAAGAAATAATAAGAATGAACATGTAAGATAAAGCAGTTAGGCATCCCTGACACTCAATCAGAATGATCATAAAACTAGTTATACGGGATGGTACACTAGTGCATTGTCAAGTACATGAATGTAGGTCAGCCGTGGTCTGAATAATATACAATCATGTAGAGGAACTAATGTCCAGATAAACCGGCTAACATGTGTCATCGGCTAAACGCCAAAAAGGGTAATACAAAATGATACTCATAGTAGGGAAGAAGAAACCCACTCAAGTTTCTCGGCAAACATCCTCCTGGTGTGCGCCATCAGTTAGATACATGAAAGGATCCTCGGGCTCTGCTACTAAACCTGGCCAAACAAACCTCTTCCTAGAACCAAGTCTAGGGCTTCGGTTGGAAGCTCTTGAGGGAAGGAGGAAGAGGAAAGAAGAAGGGAAGTGGAAATAAGGAAGAATGAGAGAGGAGAGTGGAAACCACATATATATATACCAAGTAGATGAGATTGGCCCTAGGATTAAGTCATGACACTCTCCAACCAATCTCAATCATCCAAAATAGGTTTAGTGGTTCTAAGAGTGAACCGGGTCTAGTATCCATTATATATACGGGTCCTAGCACGGATCCATGGTAATTTGCCAAGGTATTTTCTACTGGTCTTAGGTAGTTTTCCACAATAAACATGAATAAAATTAAATAAAAATAACATATTTAACAGGAACCAACATATAAATACAACATGAATACATCTACAGGGAAAATTTTAAATATCACAAATTCCATAATACCAAATCTGAGAACGGATGTGACATGACCCTCATTCGTATTTTGGTTAATTATTAATTAGCATACATGATTTAGGGTGCTGGACACGTAGACACGAGATATTAGACACGGACACGAGAACATAGACATGGACACAAATACACTAGAAATATGGTATAATATATAGACATATATAGCATAGACATGGACACAGGATTTTACCATCATGTTGATATTCATCTACATGGATTCCATATATTTTACATGATTTGAAATATCATATGGGGCACTCTTATAAAATACGAATACTGATCAGAAGTCAAGAGCCCCGATATGTCGGATACAAGCATATCCGTGTCCAATACTGATCAGAATCCCTATTGAGATAATTCATCGATCATGTAGTATGCATGAATCGAAAAAGAAGGTTTCATATGATTTTCTCGAGCAAGAATGGAGAAAATAGGATTAAGGATCAAAGAGAAGAAGAATTGAACTTCTAGGAATCAAAATTACTTACTGATGTTATAACTGGAGGTCAAGCTTCATCCTTATTACTCTGATCGTGCTGATTAGATCAGATCTACAGGTAGTTGACCGAGGCTCGGCCAACCTATCATCACGAATTCAAGGTGGAGCGCGGTGGAGCAACCCGGTGGACGAGACGATCTCGTGTTGGTGAAAGAAGAGAAGCTTCGGAGGAAGAAAGAGAGGGTGGGGATCTCCAATGAATAGAGCAGGGCTTTGCCGTCGTGGTTGAGTGAAGAAAGAGAGGGGTTCGACCTTCTATTTATAGGCAGGGCGTCATGATTGGAGGCGGTGAGTGGTTATCAATGAATGCTGATAATCATCCAAAATTAAGGCGGTGGTTATAGACGGAGGAGATGAAGGGTGGAGTGGATTGCTAATGTGGAGCGGATACTTCTGGGAGCTTCATGAGGTTTCGGAAAGGGTCGGGGAGCTTGGTTGAATCGATGGCTGGTTGGTCGGTTCTCCGGAGAAGAAGAAGAAGAAGAAGAAGAAGAAGAAGAAGAAGAAAAAGAAGAGGAGGAGATATTTCGTCTAATGAACAAGGACTGGGTTGGCGACCTTATGAAGTTGTCTTAGAAGCTAATGGGCCGGGTGGGGTCTGAGTGGAGTAGGTTGGTCAGGGAAATGGGTTGTTGTCCTTACTTGGCTGAATGGTGAATGGTTTAGATGCTTAATATTAGAGACAGTGCTATAACTAGTGTTGTATTACATATATGCTTAGTAAAGCTAATATCTTAATATTTAAGGTGACCCTTATTTACTAAAGGAAGTACTAAAAAATATTATAATTTTAAAACTCTAGCTAGTACTAAGAATTTATTAAAAAAAATTATCTACTTCAATTTTCGAGAAGGAGAGTTACAAATCTTCCCCTTTAAAAAATTTTATCCTCAAAATTTACAAGAGTGCAGAAGGAATAGGTATTAAAAATGAATAACCACCTAGCAATCACAACATCAACAACCACAAGTCACACCACAACCTCAGGGGGGTACAAGGGCCTCAATATGTGCTCCAACCTTAAGGGGTATAAGGACCTTAACCCTCACAACTTCATTGGGCACTAGACTATGGAGAAATAATAAAATATTATTGGATGAGATCATAAATTTAGCACCATGACGGAGTTTACAATGGGGTACATACCGAAAGAATAACCTTGCTTGAAATTTTTATTAAATGCTTGCATTGTGGAAAATGACTCCAATAGAAATCTAACTATCACTACAAAAATACTATTAACTTAGAAGAAGGATTTCGTACAGATTTATAGCACGAACACATGTATCAAAAAAATGTAGACAAATTGACACGAGTATTAGGACACAAAAATGGTAATATGTATTGTATGTGTCTATAATTAACATAGAAGAAGATTGACAAATTAAATATTATATATATAATTATTTTGATTTATATGTGTATCCTCAGACGTACGTAATTCTTAATACATAGGCTTGAGCGTATCGTATAATATCGAAAATAGAATATGTGACGTTCAAAAATCTGTATCGGTATTGATTTATTCATCATCCCTAAAATGGATACGGTTATCACTAATTTAACCTATAATAAATTATTAACATTTTAGAGTATTGGTCTTTGTATTGGAATTAATATCGGACCATTACTATGAGTATCGATTATCACTTAAGGGTACTAATATAAATAGTAATTAGTAGTTCCAACCTATGCTATGGCATGTATCGGCCATATTCGGATGAGTGTCGAGGAATTATGGTTTTGGCTACGTGTAAAACATGAAGAAATGCTCAAATATGGTCTTTCCAATAGCTCATTTAGTTCTTTATGAAACTTCTTCATCAAGTATCCTAACTAACTAATCCTTTAGCAAATATCCTAACTCATCGTGTATCTAATCCATATTATTTGAATATATGGTACATGCAGAATTAATGAGTCGATACTTAATTAACCGATCGTGGATGTACAATCGGCAACATGAGAGTATGATTGGTTTGACAGATGATTTTATGGCTGGCGTTGAAGAATTTCTTAAATACGCCAGTAGTCAACCTTATTTCATGGATAAATGGCTCATCAAGTGTTCTTGTGTCAAATGTCATAATATACCATTCAAAGAGGTGGATCTCATGAGGGAGCATCTCTACAAGAAGGATTTCATACCGAACTACAAGGAGTGGGTGGCTCAAGGGGAACCTTTTTTTTGCAATATCATTATTCCTCCTTTAATACGAAGGTAGAAGAGTCCACTCTCGGAGATAACTTTGAATATCGACCGCGAAACCTTGCACGTGAGTTGGTATTTGATACGGCCAATCCAAGTTTTGATCCGGAGGTTCCTAATCCTGATGTAAAAGAATTCTATAATATGTTCAATAATGTCGATACTCTGTTATACCCTGGTTATGATTCTTATTCTGTCCTGTCGATGGTGATGCGGTTGTTGAACCTAAAGTCTGATTTTAACTTGCCGCAGGAATGCTATGACTGGATAATTCATTTTGTCAGAGAGTTATTGCCAAAAGGATCGAAGGAGTTGCCTGATAACTTCTACAAGTCGAAGATGATGATACAAAAACTTGGATTAGGCTATGAAAAGATAGATTATTATCAAAATGGTTGCATATTGTACTACAAGGAGAACAATGATAAAGATAAATACATTTTTTGTCATGCGGACCGGTACAAGACAATTCGGGGCAAAGAAAAGTCAACTGTCCGAGCAAGGCTGTGTCCCTAAAAGTACATACAGTTTTTGCCGATCACAAAGAGGCTGCAGAGGATGTATATGTCTGCAAATATAGCACAACACATGACATGGCATAGCAAAAAATGAAAGATGGATGAAGGCAAATTATCTCACCCTTCAGATGGAGAGGCATGGAAGTATTTTGATTTGTGTCATCCTGAATTTGTTGCGAAGCCCAGGAATGTCCGGTTGGGTTTATGTTCTGATGGATTCACTCCTTTCGGACAGTCAAAATCTCAGTACTCTTGTTGGTCGATGATTTTGACTCCTTACAATCTACCACCGTGGATGTGCATGAAGGCTCCTTACTTGTTCTTGACACTTATCATACCCGGTCCAAAAAATCCAAAGAAGAATATCGATATCTATTTGCAGTCGTTGGTGGATGAGTTGAAACAATTATGGCAATTCGGCATTCGGACATATGATATATCAAAGGAGCAAAACTTTCAGATGAGAGCGTCTCTCATGTGGACCATCAACGATTTTCTAGCATATGGGATGTTATCGGGATGGAGTACTTATGGTACTTTGTCTTGTCCGATATGTATGGAAAAGAATAAGACATTTCGTCTCCAGAATGGAGAAAAAATATATTTTTTTATTGTCACGTTAGTTCCTTCCTACGTCGCATCCGTGGAGAAGGAACAAAGATGCCTTTAGAGCTGGTAAACAAGAACTATCTCCTCCCCCCATTGAGACTGACATGAGACGAAGTTTGGAAAGAAGTAGATGGATTACCGACTATGATGGAAGATCTGATATCGGGCGATCACTTTGAATGGTTTGGACGTAGACATAATTGGACAAAGCGGAGTATCTTTTGGAACTTACCTTATTGGAAGGACAATCTTGATGTCATACATGTCAAAAAAAAATATTCGACAATATCTTCAATACGGTGATGGATATCAAGGAAAAAAATGAAAGACAATGTCAAAGCAAGAAAGGACATAGAAATTATTTGCAGGCGTTCAGATTTGCACCTAAAATGAATTGGAAACGGCAATTGGGTCAAGCCTCCAGTACCGTTTACATTGAGTAGGGAGAATAAATTGATAATATGCAACTGGATTTCAAAGTTGATATTTCTTGACGATTACGTATAAAATCTGGCAAGATGTGTTGATCTCAATAAACGTATACTGACAGGGATGAAGAGTCATGATTGTCATGTGTTTATGGAGAGGTTACTACGTATTTCTCTGAGAGATATGTTGCCTCATCAAGTTTGGACTCCATTGGCCTAACTATCTATATTCTTTAGAGAATTATGTTCAAGCAAGTTGACATTGCAACATATAATAGAACTTGAGGAGAAGATTGTATTGACATTGTATAAGTTAGAAAGGGTGCTTCCCTCCAATTTTTTTGATAGTATGGAGCATTTGTCGATTTATCTTGCATACGAAGCACGCGTCGGTGCTCCCGTCCATTATCGATGGATGTATCCATTTGAGAGGTATAAATTCTTTATACTAATAATTTCTTTATTCAAATAATTCTAAGATTCAATATATTATCTATAGGTATGTACATCACCGGAAGAAGAAGGTTGGCAATAAGGCTCATGTAGAAGCTTCGATATACGAAGCATATATCATTGAGGAGGTTTTAAACTTCTGCTCTATCAACTTTGATACTCATATCAGAATAAATCGCAATAGAGCCCCAAGAAATGATGACGGTGGAGTTAATGCCCCGAATAGTGTAATCCACACTATCTTCAATATGGGAAGGAAGCCTACAAGTGCTACTAAAGTACGTTGGTTGGAAGACGATGAGTTTGAAGCCGCTCATTGGTATATATTGTTAAATAGTGGTATAAAAGAGATGCAATATATTGAGAAGTAAGCGACACATCTTTCCTAGATATTTTAATTTTGTATATACTTGGAAAAAAAATTCTCTAACTGTTCTCCTTATTATCACAGTACTTTTAGAGCTGAGGTGAAATCAGATATACCTAATATTATTGAAGATGATCTTGCTAAAGAGGTTAATAGAAAATTTCTATCGTGGTTCTATAATTATGTGGTTCTATAATTATGTACGGATCCTAAATATTAAGAATTCTAAATTTAGCATTCAGACCAATCTTTGTCTAATGTCTATATGATACATGATGTTTCAGATTTTTCGTCCCGGTACAGACTTACAAAACGAACGACTTCGAGCATTAGCTATCGGACCAAGCAAGAGGGCAAAGTGTTGGGATGGATACACCATCAATGGCTTCAAATTTAGAACCACTGATAAGTCTATTAATCAATTATTTATTGATGAGGAGGCTAATTATACAAAAAATTCTGGAGTTTGAGTGAGGGGTTCAGTCTACGATGTCGATCCACAATTCGACTATTACGGTGTACGAAGAGATATTGTGGAGCTGGATTACTCTTATGAGACAAAAATTATGCTATTTAAATGTGATTGGTTCGACACAACACCAAAGCAAGGATGGAAAATTGATAAACTGTTTGGGTTTGTTGATATAAAATATAGAAAAAGATAAGTAGGTTTTGAATTATTTGTGTTGGCTAGTCAAACGGTTCAAGTGTATTATACGAGCTATCCTAGTCGATGACGCAATAATAAAGATTGGTGGGCTGTATGCAAAACTAAATCTAGAAACACATATAATATTGGGGATCTAGCATACCAAGAGGATGAGGTGGTCATGCCTCAACTTACATATATGAGTTTGGTCGGTGTTGATGGTATGGAGGTTGACGTTACCGAAGAGGATGATAGAGTTGACGAAGAGATTGACATAGAAGATTTACCTCATATAGAAGAGAACTCTGATATGGAGATATCGAGTGAGGAACAAGAATTGGAAGATGAAGGTGATAGTAATAGTGGAAGTGAAAATAGAAATGAAGATGTAGAAGATGAAGACGATTCGGAAAATAATTCAAAAAATAATTCGAAAGACGATGACGATTCGGAAGATGAAGAAGATTAGTACGTACATACATATGTATTAGCTTAGGTATTTATTTAATTATTTCCTCATCATACTAGTATTTACTTATTTTACCATATCATGCATTATTTTATGATTATCTGTTTGATGACACCATTTTTTTATTTGCTGCAGATTTACCTATAGTATGGTAGGACCAGGACGAGGACGACGACAGGTTCAGAGGGGATCATCTTCTCAGCATCCTCTGTCCACTACGCTGGCTACCCCAGATTATCGTACACGACCTGAGGACGAGTTCGTAGAGGCGACGGATGGTTTATCCCCATCATATACTCGTTCTTCAGTAGGAGGGGCTACTCCATCTACCGGATTGCCATCAGCTTCTACCCCTTGTTCTACTCCATCCACTACTGGCACTACTACACCGGCTACTCCACTAGTTGCTCCCATATGAGCAAATCCATTTCCAGGACTTCTTGTAGAAAACAGAGTATATGTTCGCCGCCCTGGATTTGCATACCCCCTACTCTACCAGAGCGGCCAACCAATATCCCTCGTCCCGAGCGATAGGCCGATGGAGCGACGTAAGCATTTATTTTTAATTCACACATTTATTTTGTATTTTTATTCTAATTGTATATTGTCTACTTATTTCAGATTCTTCCCAATCAAGGATGGAAATGATCTGGGGGAGATCATACAGGGCTACTTTGATGGCCCTTATATCAACTTTAGTGACATCCGGCTTGATCGACGATTCGCTTGGCTGGAGAAGCTCGGGGTATGTATATAAATTTTACTTATAATAATATATAAAAAAATTATTTCAATGATATAAAATATTTTTCTAATTTGCAGAGGTTGTACTGGTGGCTGGATCATAGAGATAGTGATATCCGAAAGTTCTACAAGATCGTCGCCAGCAAGAGGTTGAGAGATATGAACAATGACCAGAAGGCGCTGGCGTTACTTGGACCGGATCATCGCAAGGAGTGGATGGAGGTGGAGTACTGGGAGCAAATGAAGAAGAAGATGGATCTATTTCGACCGTCGAGCATTTTTCGACCGTGCTAAGGGTGGTCTCCATACTAGTGAATCTATTCCGACGAGAATTTTTGACGGATGGTTAGTATTAAAAATTTTTGCTAGATCAATTTTTTGTAATTTTTTTTTTGCTTATTTATTAATTACTTAATTTTTACAGTGCGACTTTCCAGCAATTTTCCAGCGGACCCACAAAAGAAAGAAGGATGGAAAGCTCATAGATGAGCGAGCCGCCAAAGCATATGTAAGTTGTCTTTATAAAATTTTATCAATTTAGTTAGATTATTTTTATAATTTAATTAGATTCTAGGTTTCTAGGTCAAAACAGTCAAAATAGGTCAACTCTAGGTCAAACAGTCAAACTATGATATTTTTTTAGTTTCTAGGTTGATTTTTTTTATCCATTCTAATAGTTTATGAAGTTATATTAGATTATATTAAGATTGTAAAAGCATATAAAAGAGGAAAACTTATCTATTGCATGTAAATTAATCGACAAGGGTAATTACTATTTCATTCAATTTCAAAAATACAAAGAATCAAATAGTTTTAGAGTTAAGGACTGGTCCGATACCGATTTCGGTTCCAATACTTTGAACCTTGGTTAAATTATATAATATGATACTCTAACCAAAATCAAATATAGCACATATAACTCTAAAATCCTTAACTCTAAACCTATTTATATAAATAAACATAGGAGAAGTATGAGACGTTAGAGGGGGGCACTGAGAGTAGTATGCCGACTGAGAGAAACGATCGGTGGGTACAAGTTTTTAGGAAAGGGAAAGGCAAAATCGTGTTTGGTATCGGATCGTTGGCATCCCAGCCGTCGGTTCTTTCCAGAGCTCCTTCGATGGCTACTCCAGCTCCATCAGTGCCCGGCTCTGGCGTTCCTTCTGGTGCGATGTCTCTTGTGAAGCTCACGATGACTGTGCATGAGCTACATGGGATGGTCCCATAGTTGATATACACGCGTGATGGTCCAGCACCTGCTCCTCCGACCGCAACTACGATGGCTCCTCCAGCTACTCCGACGACTCTAGCTCCTCCGACGGCATCGTTGGGTCATCCAGCTCCTTTGACGGCTCCTGCCACTGCTCCATCTGTCGTGGCCCCCGATGATCTAAAAATATTATCGCTATGGTTGTGGCGCAGTACATGGCTAGCCAACATCCGCCGCCGCCTCCGCCTCCATCGTCGACTTGATATTTTTTTGACTTGATTGTATTTTTTTGACTTGATTGTATTTATTTGACTTTGTGGAATTGTATAACACCGTAATATTTTTGGACTTGAATTGTATAACACCGCCTCCGCCTCCACCGTTGTATTTTTTGAGTTTGTGGTATGTTTGGATTACTCTACTTTATTAGTTCATTGTATATATAACATTTAGACATGTTTGTGTGGGTTTTCATAGTTTGTGTAGAATTTACTTGTATGGAATTTATTTGTATGAAAATTGGTGAATGTATAACCGGTATATGCTTAGTTTAAATTGATTTTTGGGGAAAATATTACCTTTAGCGATGGACTGGCGACATACTAGCGACGAAAAATCTGGTAAATCTCAGCTCAGCGATAGATTTTTTACGGACAATCTCAGGTCAACAACTACCTAGCGACAGAAAATTCCTTCGCTATAACGTCTGAGACACACAAATGTACCAAACATGTATCAAAGTCTGTCGCTAAAATCTATCGCTAATCCGTCACTGGTAGTGATGACTTAGCGACAGATTAGCGACGAACTATGTGAGCCCAGAATGTGCAAAAATTTCTGAAAATTTTGACAACCTTTGGGCTCACATAATCCGTCGCTATTATGTTGGTAAGTAGTCAGAAAGTTTAGTGACGGAACTTATACATCACGAATACGTTGCTGACATTATGTTACTCATTCCGTCGCTAAGTCGTTGCTTAAGGCGACGGATTAGCGACGAAAAATTCGTAGCGACGTTATATTTCTGACGGAAGAATTCCATCGCTAATCCGTGGCTATTTAAAAATAGCGACAAAAAAATGTATTTTAGCGACGGATATTTCCATCGCTAAAACAGTGTATTTTTTGTAGTGGTCGTCCATAGCTGAGATTCATCAAGGACGATGATGTTCGTTGCGAAAAAAATGGAGGCATATTCTCATAAAAAAAATTCTGATAAAATATTCAAAAATTAAATTGTCCAAAATTAACATCATAAGAAAAACCATTAAACTATAATATTTTTTATTTGAGATATGAACTATCATTTACCTTATAGTTTTATTTTAAATTTTTTACAATAGTTGGCCCCTCGGAATAGTGATTATATGACAAAGAATTAATTACACATGGGTCAAAAGTTTAATTTTACTATTTTTTCTATATATAGTTATATATAAATAAATGAAAAATATATAACATATAAAAAAATTTGGAGGCCTATGAATTTGGAAGGCCTAATACGAACGCACACATTACACTCTCTCGAAACCGGCTTTTTCTTCTATTGCCGTTACTCGAGAGGAAGGTAGAGGGGGCAAAGATGTGGTAAAAATGTATTGAATTCTGTTCATATCTGGTTAGACCATACTCGATCTTGGGTCATTGGGTCATTATTATTCTTAGAATAAGTGTAAAAATTTGGCTCGACCAACCAACTACCTTTTGGTCTAATGTCAGTTTTGGTGTTAACTATTAGGTGCCAAAACAAAGTCTTATATTTAATTGCCAAAATTTAATAGTGGTCATTGTATCTAATTGTCAAAATTTGAATTGGATACTTAAGACAAATATGGATAAACAAAATATGAATGGATGAAGCATTTTAATTTTTTTTTATACAAAATTTGTTATGATTCTATCAATATGATTATTGGTAACAATAGATTTAATTCTATTTATATACATGTTGATAACCATTTGTACATTAATTTTAAAAATATATATTATATAGTTTGAATTGACAACATTTTCCATAAATTTGTTAATTATCTAGATTTAGAATATTTAAAAAATATGCCCAATCTTCATAGAGTAGACAATTAGCTAGATTTAGAATATTTAAAAAAATCTACTCAATCTCATCTTAATCTTTATTTAATATAATCAAACCATTATTTTTGAATCTCAATAATTAAGTGCAAAAAATTCCTATATTTAATTGCCAAAATTTAATAGTTTATTATTTTTAAGTGGAAAGTGGCCATCGTATTTAATTACCAAAATTTGAATTGTATAGTGAAGACAAATATGGATAAACATATGAGTGTTTGATATGAATGGATAAAGCATATTTATCTTTTGTTCATTATTTATTTTAATACAAAATTTGTTATGATAGAGTCAATATCATTATTGGTAACAATATATTTAATTCTATTTATTCTACCACCAATCTAGGCAGGTAATAATGAATTTGAGCCAAATTATTCAACCACCAAGGACCGGTTAGGATTATTGGAGAATTCCTAAAAAACAACAACAGAAAGTGTTCAAAAATAGGTATGATGACATAAAATAAAATTTTAGGAGGGGCTAGATAGAAAATAACCTTAAAAGCTTCCTAGTTCCTAGATGGGGATGGTTAGAGCAGCATTCGTTCATGCCCAATTGACCAATACTGCATGCATCATCATCTTTCCATATTTGTTTCTCATTTATTGCATATTTACTACATATTTTCTTTTCCTTTTTATTGCAAGCTTGCCACTTTTGAATTCTCTCTGTCTCTATATATACAAACCACCGTATACACATACGTTCAATACTGGATAAAGAATCAGATAAAGTTGTGCTTTGTAGAAGAGTGCTTATGGATCAGCAACAACAGGTTAGTTTTATTATTAACACTATTAATAGAAGTTAGATGTTGGTGTCTAACATTAGTTTCGGTACACAGCTTTAAAAACTTCATTGTTTGTAGAGTAGGGATAATTAATAAGTCACAATTATATAGACTTCCAAAATTATTTGGGGAGGGACAAAAGTATGGTCGGTACCAAAATAGTTGGACTCTCATAGATATGGCATTTAGGACAGGGTGACACGGATTTGGCACCTACTTTGGTGTTCCCTCCTTAGCGTATCTTGGAGTATAAGATAGTCACGGCATGGATTTTTGGAGTATCTATGTTTCGTAGGCCTTTCAGAACTTCATTGTTTATAGTAGTAATAAGAGAGTATGATAATTAATAAGTAACCAAACAAAAGGTTTCTTATCAAATTAGTATATGGGAATTCTTATCCATAGATTGGAATAAGTTGCGAATGGTCAGAAAAATTACAAATTGCTGAATGTGAAGTAATTTTGTCTATTTTCAGTTCTAAAATTAAAGAAATAGAAGTTAAAAGTAGTGCTTGGTTCTTATGTTTCAATGTACTTAGAAATTTACCTCTCTATTAAGTTATGAAATTGGAGAATTATTTAACAATGTTTCTGTTATGTCTATATGCATCAGTTCACGCCCTCTGTTTGATATGTATAATTCCAATCTCCAGCAATTTTCAATTCCAGCACCAACTACACGTAAGGTTTAGAATTTTGTTGAGTTTTCCTAGGACATATTCATCATATAAGTTCGTATGTTTCCCTTCCACGTTGCCATAATTCTTTTTCCCAGCCATAGTTTGTCAATGTAAACTTTAGCACCAGTAAGACATTATATATCGAACATTTGCTCTAGTATTTGAGTCTTTATCTTTGTGATGTGCACACCATAACTGGAGTCCTCTTTAAGGGGACTTATCATTTCTTGAGTAGTTAACGTGAAATTTGTATATTTATCTTTGCTAAGCTTTCAACTTTTGAGATGGACATATTGTATGCTTTGGCTTATCTATGGACTACTCAGAAACCTTGAGCAAGATCTCTCCTCATCTTTGTGTACGAACAAAGTTAATTTTGCATCTTCATAAATCAAGTGTTCTAATAATTCATTTCCTTAATTCAAACCACCACGTATATTGGGTCATCTATAGGCATATGACACATTATCTCTATGTTATATTCACTAAGACTTGAATTATTTTGCATGACTCCTAAGTTAATTTGTATTATGCCAAAGTTGTTTAGTGCCTACGCATATAATGAAGAACATTATAGCCGGACATATGTTCAGGTAGAGAAATTAGAGCAAAGACCTAGTGTATGTGGACATGTATTATCATCTACTAAGCAGTTGACTAGATACATGATAGTTTAGTTTAGTTGTATGTGAACATTTCTGCCACTTGAGTACAATTATCTGGTCTGAATTCAAATATTAATGTGCTACTAACCAGTTGAGTACAATTATAAATGATAGTTTAGTTTTGTTATATGTTAACATTGCGTCTAGTAGAGTTGGATGTTTCTTTCTGATTCATGATGTATTTTTGTTGTGTGACGCACTTGCGCAACGTTTCTATTTATAATAGAATCTCATGATAGAACTACTTTTAATCATAATAAAATTCATCGAACCGGAACTCAGCCTAGTTGTACCATAGGGTTATTTTATTATGAATAAAGGGAGAGATGCATTCCAAGCTTCTTTAGGTATCTTTTTATAGTAATTTATTCAATATTTTGTGTTAATGCAATGTTTGTATTCATAATTTCACTTGTATACAATGCTTGAAGACACACTGCATAACTGCATTATATCTCCAAAAAGTTCTAACAAAGAAATATTGATTTCAATGGTTAGCCAACAAGAATTAATTATATTTTGCTTTAGAGATTATATCAGAATTCAATATAAAAGAACATAGGCTTATCTTTCTCTTCTTTCCAATGTTTTGAAAAACATCATTGCATTTAGGCAAGCTAAAATTTTGTTAATCGAAAGTGCTAGGACATTTTGTAGTCTTTATACCTTCTTCTGGTTCTTTTAAATTGATGTCGCCATGTCCTTGTATTAGTGCCTATGCAACATAGGTAGTAAATTAGATTTCCTGTTGGTGCCATTTTATGCACAAATGCTCTTCCTTGTGGTGTTTCCAGTTTTAGTGAATTCTCCACTTGGCTTGATTAGTGTTAAACATATTGGTTATTTAATGGTGTTTAGTGATTTAAGTTTTTCCATAAAAGAAGTAAACCAATAATCTTTCCAGAAGTCTACTTTTTAGCATTAATATATTAACAAGCAAAATGAGAAACTAGTCATTTATCAGTTATGATATATGATCTAATTGTGTAATATTCGATTATAACTAAATTATGTAAATTTGAGTGTAAAATTTCATTTAATAGTGAAAGGTAACATTATTTCTTTTTTGTATTTTTTTTTTTTGGTTAGCTTGCGAGGATTTTTTCGATAGAGAACTTTCTAAATACTCCATGTTCAAAGGAGACTTTGGATTTTGATGCTCAGGGCAAGGAGATAATCAATCATGAATTAGGCTTGGAGCAGGTATTTATAATTCACCATTGTAGTTATTTGAGATATTGTATGTAAGTAAATATTAAATGGTAATGAAGTTACTATTTTATCTTCCCGAGTAACTAAGGTAGCTTTCAAAATAAGAATATAAGAAAATAAGCATGTGCTAAATGCAAATCAATATTTTGTCAATCTTAATTGCTAAGACATGTTAGGCTATATATCTTCTTCTTGTCCTTTTAAATTGGAAATAATTTATAGGGACTGTTACATGGAATAACCACATTCCTTTTTTATTTTCAGAATAATTTCAGGCAATTTGTTTATGCAGTTTACTAGACTTCTTGATGGTAGCCATTTTAGCCTTGTGAAACTTCTCTTGTCATCACCCTTTCAATTTCAGTGGATGCTCAACTTGGCTTGAATAGTGTTAGACATTGATTTTTTAGTATTACTTGGCCATTTTTTTATGAATCAACAACAACAATAATACAGGAAAATAATTGTAAGATTGGGTTGGTAAGGAAACGTACTTCTCACATACTTGTCAATGAAATCACAAGAGCAAAAAAACTTTGGCAACATCAGGTTATTTAATGGTTTTTAGTGATTTAAGTTTTTTCCTAAAAGAAGTAAACCAATAATCTTTCCAGAAGTCTACTTTTTAGCATTAATATAGTAACAAGCAAAATGAGAAACTAGTTATGTACGAGTAATTATGATATATGATCTAATTGTGTAATATTCGATTATAGCTAAATTATGTAAATTTGAGTTTAAAATTTCATTTATTAGTGAAAGGTGGCATTTTCTTAATTTTGTATTTTTTTGGTTAGCTTGCGAGGATTTTTTCGATAGAGAACTTTCTAAATGCTCCATATCCAGAGGAGCATTTGGATTTTTATGCTCAAGGCAAGGAGTTAACCAATCATGAATTAGGCTTGGTGCAGGTATTTATTGTTCACCATTGTAGTTATTTGAGATATTGTATGTAAGTAAATATTAAATGGTAATAAAGTTACTATTTTATCTTCCCTATAAGGTAGTTTTCAAAATAAGCATGTGCTAAATGCAAATCAATATTTTGTCAATTTTAATTGCTAAGAGCATCTACAGTGGGAGAGGTTTCAAGTGCTACATTTTGACTTTAGTCAAATTTTGTAGAACTTGAAAGATGCAGTGGCACTTGTCCATACTTGAAAATTGCTAGAAAACTACGAGACACTCCAGATTTGGAGCATCCTCTAGCTCGGCTACATTAATTACTGGGCCCACCAAAAGGGAACAAAAAATAAAAAGGAAAAAGAGGAAGGCAAAATCTTACCAAACATGGAAGAAAAACTAAAGAGAAAAAAAGGAAGAAAAAAGATGAGATTAATTTGGAGTATTTATTTAGAGTGTACCATTGTGTGCCAAAATCAATGGGACACACCAAAAGTAATTATTTATACAATTTCCAATAATTTAAAGTATGTATTTGGAGTGTCTCCACTGTGGATTCTCTAAGACATGTTAGCCTTTATATCTTCTTCTTGTCCCTTTAAAATTGGAAATAATTTATAGGAATTGTTACATGGAATCAACTGCATTCCTTTTTTATACTTAGGATAATTTCAGGCACAATTGCTTGTTGAATTTTTTTATGTAGTTTACTAGACTTCTTGATGATGGTAGCCATTTTAGCCTTGTGAAACTTCTCTTGTCATCATCCTTTCAATTTCAATGAATGCTCAACTTGGCTTGATTAGTGTTAGACATTGATTTTTTTAGTAGTACTTGGTCATTTACAATGATACAGGAAAATAATTGTAAGATTGGGTTGGTAAGGAAACGTACTTCTCACATACTTGTCGATGATCACAAGAACAAAAAAAACTTTGGCAACATAATTAAGGATGCAAATTGTATAAACTTATCCTGAAATTGCACTCTTTTCCTTCCCTACGCTCACAAACTACTACTATCTAAACACATAACTATATATATATATATATATATATATATATATATATATATATATATATATATATATATATATATATATAAAACTGATAAGAACAGATATATATATCATTGTTGTTGTTGTTTGATAAAAAAAAAATTATAGTGAATTATTTTTGGATGAAAATTTTAAGATTTGATATGTAACATACTAATGGCCATTTATCTTCGTTTCTAGAGTTCTGGTGTCAATCATCATGTGCAATTTAAAGTTGATGCTGAATCAAACACATCAAACACTTCAAATAGTTGTGTCAAGCATCAAGTACAATTTACCATTGACGCTGGATCAAACGCATCAAACACTACAAATTGTGGATATCTTGATTGTAATAATGGTATGCATTTTTTTCGCTCAATCTTTTGATGTAGTGGAACAAAGTGTAATCATATATGTTTAAAGAATTTTTTTTGAATTTGTAAATCATGGTCTTTATAGACTTTCTTATGTCATTTATACTTTTTCTAGGATACTTGATTGAAACTAAATAGACCAAGTTTATCTATAAAAAAAAAATTACATTTAACCAAAAAATTGTATACAATATTCATGAAAAAGAAAAGTTGGAAAGCTACTAAGCATTGTAACTCCACGATTGGTGTCGTATCTTGTTGTGCAAGATGCATATCGGACAAAACATGGGTGCTCCTAGTCCTAACTACACTAGGATACATCAAATCTTGTGTCATATATGAATAGTGTTGCATTATATTCTTATCTATGCAACATATAAAGCTAGAATGATTTTAAAACTTGTGCATTATTATGTAACTTATGCTAAGATCATAACTATAACACTTGGAATGTGTAGGTAAGATGTAAGGGAATAAATTTAAATGTTGAACCATTATTTGCAGGAGAAGATATGGTATTGAGCAATATAACAAACCAAGTGGAGTTGAACATGGAGAATGTTTACAATGAAAACTTAAAAGTTTTAGATAAAGAGTTTGGCATCACATATGCTCCTATCGACATGACACAAGCTCCTGTCTTACAATCACAGGTAACAAATTTTATTTTATAGTTTTTTCCTTCATTTGGATGATTTTAAGACATTCTAGCTAGAACTATTAAAATGTGCAAACTTGTTCACCAATACACACACACACACACACACACACACACACACATATATATATATATATATATATATATATATATATATATATATATATATTATTTTTTTAAAGAGGTAATTGTGTTACAGACTCCTGACCCGAAGGCCTACAAACTCGGTCCGAAGGCCCCACATATTCCAGCCCGAAGGCCTGCACCAGAACCACACTACTACTCACATCAATTTCTCTACTGGAAATAAAATGTGCTTTCCCCGTTGCTCAAACCTGCAACCTCTTGGGAGGATATGCCTCAGTCTAACCACTTGAGCTAGAGATCCTTGGCTATATATATATATATATATATATATATATAGTTTTTTTTTCGATACCATTATTGTAACCACAAATTGTTCCTTATTTAAAGAACTTTCTTGTCACAAATTTTTAAATCTGCAGACAAAGTATCATCTTCCCGATACATGATTCTATATTTTGAAAACTCATTAAATAAAGAACCATACGTAATATATTATCTTGTCTGTATACTACTCAACAAATAGTAAACTTATCATTGGCAATTCGGCATTTCCAACACTACTCTTGCTTTCTTCAATAAAGTTAGGCATAATAGACCAATAATTGTAATAAATGATTGAAATTAAGCTTGGCTGCAATTTCAAATTGAATACTTGAATGATTTGAAATTATGCATCTTATCCCATACTATCTTCCCAAAAGAACCTTTACATCTTTGCTCATGATTGCTATTCATTATGTTTGTACCTTTTAGGGGAAAAATAGAAATTTCTTTCTTATGTAACTTTGTTAGCTAGTTTATAATATGATTTATTTATTTCAATGGAATAAAAAAATTATCATATACGTGTATCATAATTTTCCTATCTTCTCTTTACCTACATACAGAGCTTCGTCGGAAACTACGAAGAGTTAACATTTGATGCTAGCATCCTAGACATTGAATTTGAAGGATACACTCCAGGTATGTGTTCAAGAAAATAAGTTGCTTAGCATTACACATTCAACCAAGTACCACTTGGTATTCGTTTTTCTTTACTTGCAACGTTATTCTGAAAGTTGAATGCCATTTTGTTCTATTTTGAAATGATAGGCAAGAATTTGGATTTTGATCTCTATCAAGGATTTTAGAAATAAATTATCAGGCCAAATTTAAATTGTCTAAAAGAACGAAAATACATGTTGCTATAATAACATACACATGTCAAGAAAGGTGTGAGTCTTTTTTAAGAATTAAGGAAGGTCAAGAAGTTGTTAGTGCTAATACATATTAATTTATAAGTACAAAAACAGCAAAAGTCCTTCTAGTATGTGTATAAATCTAGAAAATGAACTAAAATAGGGATCACCACTAGAGATGGTATAAGACAATAACCATGGAATATAAATCGTATATGTGTATGAAATAAAGTGGAAAGGCAAACTATTTAACAGTACAAGGATCTAGTGTTCAAACTTAAATTATTTTCGTAATAGATTTAGATATGGTAAAAAATAGTCAAAGACCTTGTATATTCAAGATATATAAAATTAATTATTTTGTCTACTTGTATGGGTTCATAGCCCCTAATAAATTAGAGGATATTATGTAAAATGAGATTTTTGTCTTTCTTTTATTTAAGGCACTTACTGTAAAGAGGTAAATAGGGGACTGGTTTGTAGTTTTTTTTTTCCCTTTCTTGTGTCCGGTTTTTTAAGAGGCAAGGAGAGAGTCTAAGAACAAAAACTAAGATGATGACAACAACAACAACAACAACAAAAGGGAAGAAAGGAAGGAGATATAACTATGATCTTGGTTTAGGGTCATCAGATCTCAAAGTTTTACCAATTGGTTGGTTTATAACCATATATTTGTAGATTTAACAATTATGTGGGTCTCATTATGATCGTTCTTGTCATTTTATAGATTTTACTTCTTTATCCTTGGGTTTCATGAAATGAACTTTAATAGATTATATGATTTTTAAAATAGCCTCTCATGTAGTGGACTAAACTTGTATGAATTATAATATATGCTGACACATGGCCTTAGAAATTATCTGTTTTTAGTTATTTAGAATTTGTGTACATATTTATTAGCAAGAACTAATCATTTTCAAGTAAAGAAGCAACACCATGTATCTTGCCTTAAATATTATATGTTAAATTTGAAGAATAAAAACATATGCTCGTGTATAGTGTTCATCCAAGGTAGCAATGAGTGAGACTTGGGTAGAGATGGTTTTAGTGGTAATAAAAAAAAAGGTCAGTACGTTAAAAATTGATGTGATTTTCAGGACTCATCAAGGTATAGTGGATCACACTCCAAAAATTTTGAAAGTTCATTTGAAGACTCGTTGAATTATATTAACTCATCAAACTGAGAGCGTGTAGTTTATACTTTAGAAAGGGAATGCAAGTAGTAGTTAAATATGGCCCTTAGAGTTGGATGTTATATCTGCTAACCGTGTTAATAAATTTCTACACAGTGGTGTTGAATATGTGATAATTTATAATCTATGCATTTGTCGTATATGCCTATCACTGAAGTTGTTTCTCTAAATTTTTTGTATCTATAATATTCATCTAATGATACTTCCCCTACTAAAACATTACATATATATAATATTAAACCAATAAGAAAATTTCACATTAATAAAATGGCATTAACTTAATTGAATGTTGGAACAAATAGAGTAATACGCAGTCAAAAAAACTTAGTATAGACCTCCAACTATAGTGAAAGGAATAGTAGGAGTTAAGTCTTTGAAGAAAAGGAAAAAGGAGCAGCAATCTTGAGACATTGACCAATTCATATTCCTCAACATAGACAAACTAATTCTAGGATAATAACATGAAAGTAATATTATTTTAAGGTGTCTTCTTATATGAGATACTTATAAGGAACTCTTATTCGAATCGATTTATAAATTTGTTGTTCTAAACCTCAAATTGCTTGATATAATCACTAATTACTAAGTCGTTAATAAATTTACATGAGACCATTTTTTTTTAATAACAACCCTGAGCCGGTTAGATTGGACCAAGCATCGTTTTTGTAGAATCCTTCTTCTATGGTATATATATTTCAAAGTTAGTAAAGTCCATATGAGAGTTACTTTCTTTTTGCGTATACGTACAGTGAATTTCTTATGTACTTGTATCCTTACTATATAGGAGAGACGTTGGTTGATAATCTTGTAGGGTTCATCCTAAATGATTTTTGACATTTTGATACATGATGGACATAATAATAATATGGTTATGAAACATGACAAATTTTATAATATGCGGGTTTTGAGAAATGTTCTAGTTATATCTTGTAGAATTGTTGTTGTAAGTGTTATAGTTATTGAAATGTATTTGTATTATGAAAATATTTAGCCTATAATAGACCGATTGGTGCATCATGCTTATAAGCATGCTTGTTATTTTAAGAATATAGTGATTGCATATTGTTTATTATTAACTATGACATGCCAAAACCGCATGCTCGGAAAACTACTTTGCTTTTCAGCTAATGACTTTTCTACTATTCAATGTATCTTAACATTTTGTGGCCAATGCATTCTCTTTTCTCATCAATATATTATATTTTCTGAGATGGTACTTTATCTTATTATTACACTTTCCTAATGTAAGTGCATGTACATATTTTATATCTTGACATTTTCATTTTTTATATTCATCAAAAGATTACCATGAATTGCCAACTTATGCACATAGCAACATGCAAAATGATAAGCGAGAAGGGACTTCAACACTGACTAAACAAAATTTAGTAGAAGACTCTCCACTCACAAATGAATTATTGTCCCAAAAAGAAAGAAGGTAAACCTAATTATCAACTATCTTGTTAGAATTGATATTATTTGATCAAAGAGCGAAGTAAACTTTTTCATGATTTCTTATTCTAATTACTACTTAACAGATTTTCTTGTATTATAACATTTTTCTCCCATTTTGATAAAATAATGATATTTTGGAGTAATTAAGCTTGTGCCTACATCACTATCAATTTTGCAACCATTGTTTGTAGAATTAAGTAAATAGAAGAGTTCCTTGAATATCTACTCATATTTTGATGTAATACAGTTAAAAATAATCATGAATTTGCAACAAAATATGTCATGAAACCCTATGGAACTACATAATAAGGACTTCTATATAGGGTGTGGCAGCATGAGCATTAATTATCCTTTCTTTTTTTTAAATAGTTTATTATAAGGTAACATCATTTTCACGTCTCCTAAATTTTGGCATACCAAGTAACTGCAAGGAAAAGTTTTGTATTAACATTATCTCTTATATTTATATTTATAAAAGTATCAAGTATCAGCTCACACATGGGATGTGTCTCAAATCCTCATGATCGTTCATTTCTTAATATATGTATTTTTATACATATATATTTGATACATTTTCTACACATTCTTAAGCTGATTTCTATGTTGCAACTTGCAAATGAATGTTGTCCTTAGTTTCAACTAGAGCCAATTAATCTTTTATACTTTGTTAACCTATTAAAGTTGGTAATGTTGTGTCAAGTTTGGATGAACTAGTTAACCTACTTACATTTATTCGTCAAACGTCGATACATGACTAGATTGTGTCCATGTAAAAGCTTAAATAACATTTTCTAGTACATACCTAAAATTAAAGAATATGCAAGTTGTTTTACATACACGAACAAACTTTCTCACACCTGAAATTTAGAAGTAATAGCAGTTTCCATGTTTGCATCTATTTGTGGTGACACTTTTATCTTTAACAAGTCTCACACTAAACCTACATATGTAGCATACTAACATCTTAGAACCAAAAAATTACTTACTTGATTGTAATATTTTGACTTACATTTGTCATTCAGGAGGTTTTATAATCAGAAGGCAGCGCAACGCTATCGAGAAAAAAGGAAAACACGTGTAAATGAACTTGAAGTAATGGTTTGTCCTCAACACTTCTTTATTTACCAACGAATTACTATTTTATTGTGGTATATACTTTTCTAAAAATGAGAATGCGTAATATAGGAGAAGCTTTTCAATGAAGTGAAGCCTTTGTTATGCAATATACTTATAGCAGATATAGATACTGGAAGCTTAACATATGCGGTAAGTTGTTAGAATTAAAACATTTTATTATACTTCTTGCATTTGGTGCCGATTGTTTAATTATTGTTTAATTATTGTCTTATATAGTTTTCACACTTCTAGATTGTTAATACAGGTAAAAGTGGAGACCAATTCATTGATAAAACAATTTCTAAATTGATATATAAATTTGATTACTGCTGAATTAGCTTAGGAATCACTATTGCAAGAGAGAACTAATCTAGATTATGTTTTTCTTGTGATTTGAGGTATTTAAGAAAAGAAAAAAAATAGTTACGTATATTGCTTCATATTGTACATGTTGAGGTCCCATTTAGATTTTTGGGTTCGGATTGTTTATCTTATCTGCAATCGTCATTTTATCTTTAAACTACTCTTTGGGATCGAATTGTCAGATTCTTGGATGAAAGGTTTTGACATTTGAATGTATGTATGCTCATACTAGTTTTGTTCTTTTTATCTTTCTTTCCAGGCTATATTATTACGGAAACAACTCAATGACTTGATTGCCAAGAATCAAAATGCTGCGATTGCATTTGGTGTCTTGGTGAGTAATGGATTCAACCATACTGGTCAAATAGTGGGATCAAAGAGGGGACGAAGCCCTTCTATGGTACAAATAGGCAGTTGTGAGCATCTACACAAAAGACAGTCAGAAATGCAACCATTCCTAAATTAGTAAACAGCTATAGCGATTATTCTATAGGTTCTGTGAATATATGAACAATAATGTACATATACATATATGTAGTTAGCACAAAGACTTTATAGTAGTTAACAATAATTTATTTTCTACATATTTTACAGTTAGTGTGATATGCTTTTTCTAGTGGCAATATATTTTATGGTGCGTGGTTACTCTCATCTTCACTCGTCTATTGTTATATGATATTAATCTTTGAGCCAAGTGTCCAAACATCTTGTCTATTGATGCCTATATATACTCAATGTTCATTGCTATGGCAAAAGAAATGGAACGAGATTTGATAACTAAATTTGCATAGGGTAGGCCATGCTTGGATCATAAAAAAATTAAGTAGTTCTTTGGGCTCTCACACGCGAAGCTTTAGCGAGTCCAACCTGCTTAGTTTGGTTTCGATGTACGTGAGGCTCTCTCCTAATGGCCAATTGGTGGTGGTATTGATTGTTGAAGGAAGATTTGCTAGTGTGACATTTTTAAAATGATTGTAAAAGTAATGAATTCATATTGTGGAAGGAAGATTTGTTGTAATGATTGTGGATTAAAGATTGTGCAGTTCAGTTTCCACACTCATTTTTTTTATCTTCCCTTTTACGCTTTTACATCCCCCCCCACCACCCCCAAATTCTTATTCCTAATTAACACAATAATTTTCTAATTAATCTTTTATGCACCTGTTGTGGTTAGAATTATACATTCTACAATTTCTATGTAACTCGAGCTGTTTACTTATCATCATCCAAGCCTTTTCCAATCAAAATAATAAGATTGGCTATTTATAATGGAAAGAACAGTCTATGAAGATTGCATCAACTGTCTATGTTATTGTCGAAGTATTCGAACTATTATTAGGACCTTGATTTAGAAGGTCAATTGAGAGATAGGTAGACCTTTCCTGGTTTTAATGTTGAAACGACCAAAAAATAATGATGAAATAGAACCTTTACCCCGAAAGTAAGAAAAAGAAAGCATGGCAGATAATTTGTTAAAGATTTGAAAGATACAAAGAATATACCTGAATTAAGAGCTAAAAAATACCAATAACCCTTCCTAGCTAAGGCTTGAAATTTTCTTTGGTTTGGCCCACATGATTCAAGTTCTGACCTAATAACTAACGCAAAAAAATCACCTGTCCATATCAATCAAAGTTGTTCTTTGCTTCCTCCCTACATTAACCGGTAATATGAATTACGATTTAGATGATCCAATCAAAGTATCACATAAGAAATAAAATTTGCTCAACAAGCACAAAGAAAACTTCTTCAAATAAGACATTATTAGCACTTAAATATAGTCGTCAGCGCAGTCCACTGCTCAGGCGTGATCCAACCTTGGATTGGTTGTCCCAAAGCATCATGATCATTCTGGTCGCGGATCGCATCTGGCGGCGGCGACATAAAAGATATGCTCAATCAGCTCAACCCGATGTGGCGGATAGAAATACATTTTCTACAAGAAGTAATGTAGTAAGTTATATAAAAAAAGACCAAATTAGGATTGATATTAAAACTAAATTTACTTTTACCTTGAAGTACGCAAACCAGAATGCCTTCCTCTCGTCCAAGGCATCCGAGTAGTTGATCTAAGGTCCACCATAGTTTAACCTCAAAAAATGCACTAATGATATATGTACCGTGAGGGACGATATCTATACATAGATAATTATATTAAAAAAAGTGAATATATATTTATACATGCGTAAGAAAACTAAAACTATTAATTTACTTTGTTGGTCCGTCGGCCTAAATCTTAGTCATCGTCTCGTCCGGAGGAGCACACGGAGGATCGCTCTAAAACATAGAGAACGGAGGCGCATTCGGCTAGGCTTCATCCATTTGATCCTCGCTCTACATGGTACCGTCAGCAGGAGGAATGGTGGAGGGAGGAATAGTCTCAGGCCTGGAAATGCTCGTCCCAGGAGTACTGCCAGGAGGAGATGTAAGTGGTCAAAAGAGTGGAGTACTCGGAGACGAGGGTTCGGACCCAGTACATATCCCGAAGGAGAACTGCCGATCGGAGTGGCACATTGTTTAGATACTCTACCTCTACCTCTGGACTGGCCGAACGATCCTCGACATCCTGCCATACCTGACTTATGATAAACAAAATAAAAGTCAAGAAAATGGTTAAGTAAGATATTACATCCAGTAAGATAATACATCCACAACTAAAATGCAATAATATCACAAAACAATACTCAACTAAATGCTAAGTAAGATAAGCATAATATGATATATAGAGAAGAAAATCTAATTTTTTAAGTTATAAACAAGTCTAAATAATAACCATAAGTCTAATCCAGAAAGATAATACATCCAAGAAGTCTAATCCAGAAAGATAATACAATGATAAGTCTATAAGAGACAAATCCGGGAAAAAGATCTATCATGCTTGTCTACGCTGGGGCAGAAACTAGTCCCTCAGCCACTCCGCATAGGCAGCATCTAGGTGATCAATCTCCTCTATAGGTGCTGGGTGACTGGAACTCTCCCTCTAAGTTGGTGCATGCCCAACTAGAACTCCTCGAGTATATATAGTAGGAGGTACCACTTCCTCCTTACCAGTAGGAGGTATCACTTCCTCCTTAACAACCACTTCCTTCTTAACAGTAGAAGGTACCATTTCCTCTATAGGTACCACTTCCTAATTAACAATAGGAGGTACCACTTCCTCCTTAATAGTAGGAGGTGGCTCTCTCAAGCGACGTGCTCGGATCATGGGAGCCATCTGGTAAGATAGATAAAAATAAAGAATATAATTGATAACAAATATAAATATATATATCCATATATTTGTCTTGATACATCATTTGGAAGTTACATGTGTTTATGGTGATAAACGAAAGAATGTATATAAGACGAGGTTTATACGAAACAATTAATCCTATACGAGGATGTGGGAGTACAATTTTTAAATCTGGGTAAATATTGCTATAGGTGTCTGATCTGCAGTCGATCACTTTAGCCCTTGGACCACACGATGGTGAAGAAGTGCCGTAGAAGACGGAGAGCAGCTTTGGAGGTTGCTAAGGAGAGTGGATGCATGATGCCAGAGTCGTTGATCGCTACTCCTTGCCTGAGCTCTGGATTCTTCTCTCTCAAAGACTCTTCGACTTCTCTTCAATCTCCTAATTCT
This sequence comes from Iris macrosiphon, assembly GCA_036927795.1. Classification (NCBI taxonomy): domain Eukaryota; kingdom Viridiplantae; phylum Streptophyta; class Magnoliopsida; order Asparagales; family Iridaceae; genus Iris; species Iris macrosiphon. The sequence goes on along the minus strand of JAYESA010000012.1, from coordinate 176,779,875 downwards.
TTTGATCAATTTCTCGACCTGTTCCTCTGTTGATAGAGGTCTCTATTTATAGAGTTTTTAGTGACAGTGACCACTCAGTCGGTGTAGAAACCGAGTAGCGGAAAGTACAACACCCTTTTACACGATGGTTAAAATAACCATTGCCTGCGTATAGATGATCTTTTGAATGAGCGTGTGATGCGTGTCCAACTAAGGGACAAAATGCGAATAACTGCTGCGAAGATCACGGCGTATAAGCCGCGTAGGTAGGTATCCCTTGTGTAGAAGAGGTAGGCGTAGAAGCCAATGTCTGTTACCATGGCGTAGAAGCCAAGTAGGCATAGAAGCCAGGTAGGCGTAGAAGCCTGATGGCATAGAAGCCGAGTAGGCACAGAAGGCCGAATGAGCATAGGAGCCGTGTGAGCATAGAAGCTGGGGAGGCGTAGAAGCCGAGCGGGCACAGAAGCTGAATGGGCGTAGAAGTCGCTGCGTAACGTGCCAGAGTGATGATGTGGATGTCTTAGCCGAAATTACGGCTCTTGGAGATATAATCAAATCTCTCGCATTAAATGCAGAGATCCGCCATCATCCTGTGCATTAATTGAAGAGGCGTGTTCTGAAGGCCTGCCATTGTTCTGAGCATTAGGTGCAGAGACGTGCCTCGAGCCCTGTACGAAGAGCAGCTTTTGACGTGGCAGTCTGTTTGTCTTCCGCGGAGCGTAAACAGTTCACGTCTGCCTGTGTAAAATAAGGCAGCGTATCCCCTTATACGCGTAAAAGCAGTTTACGCAAGGGAGATGTCAGTAAACGATGGTTCGGTGATATTTAATCAAATCCCCTGTATTAAATGCAGAGATCCGCCATCATCCTGTGCATTAATTGCAGAGGCGTGTCCCGAGTGGTCTGTCATTATTCCAGCCGTCGTCTGGGTAGCCGTGCAGTACTCTTTGTCAGGAGTCAGACGTCAGGTTCACTGCGTGATTTGACAGGTTCATTTCGGGGAATACGAAGCGTTCCTCGTACGCTTTAATGCTGCATTGAAAGCAGATGAGTTTTACGCCATAGAGGCGATGAAGCACCCTGTCTACGCTGAAGCAGCCTGGACATACTGCATTTACGCGGATGGTCCTTTGAGCTTTATATTTTATGCTTTGCTCAGCAGAAAAGCTCTGTTGTACGCTTGATGGCTCTGAGGTCCTCTGTTTACGCTTCCTTGCATCACCATGCTGCGTAGAGCTATCCAGCGTATTTTTCATGCTTCTACAAGACCCCCTTCAAAGCTTTTAAATTCCTCGTAATTTAAAACGCTTTGAATGAAGCATGAACCGTTTCTCGTAACTCGAAACATTTTCTGAATGGAGCCTGAAACGGTCAAGTCTGACACGTTCTTTCAAGGCTGACTTTATGGCGGAGTTATTGGGGATCAGTGTGATCTCTTTCGCCTATAAAAAGGCTGAGGAGTTAACCTGTTCTTCCCACGTTTCCTTCACCACGCAGAGATGATCGCCGAAGTTCGTCGGGTCGATCTGAGGAAGAAGGAGATCATGTTCTTCCAACATGAAAGGGGCCAAAAAAGACGGCGTGTTCGAGCAAGTGTCATCTGCAACGATGGATCATGGAAGGATATCATAGCCTCCCTTGCCCGGGATAATCAGCAACTTTGTATGGCGGTTCTTCCAGGAGAAAGGAAGGGTTGTATTTCACCACGCTGCTTGCAAGCGGTGCCTTCTCCCGTTACCTCCGGGGACGAGAGCAGATAGACTAGCTCTGTCCAAGATCGAGTTGGGTAAAATATCTTAACTCAATCTGTCATGGTGTTGGATGTAGGAAAGCAGATTTACTCTGCTTTTCTTCTGTTGGAGGATGGGTCTATGCCCATTTTGTATCCTCCCGCCATTGGCAATATGTTAGTCAGTTTGCGGCGACCGACTGACTGCTGGAGAAGATGGATGAAGAATTGCCGCCCATGCGGGAACCTGGCAGAACAGATTCTGGGTGCGATCTTCAGACGACGACGAGGAAGTCCTTTGTAGACGGGATTTCCCTCATATGTAATCACGAAAATGAAGAAAACCCTTGTAGACTGGATTTCCCTCATATGTAGTCATGATTTTGATCTTTAATAAAGTCGTCTTTCTTCTCTGCATATGATTGTCTTGCCATATGTTGCTGTGAAGTCTGAATATGTGTAGCTTCGACACGTCTGATTCTTTACGCCGACTATGTTAGAAAGAGTATTAGGTTCCGCCCTGTCTTTTACGCATAACTAGGGGTGCACAGAAAGCTGTTTTAGCGTTTAAGTCGAGTCTTCGAACTGTTCTGCTGTTAGGGATAAGGAACCGCGTAGAATTTCGAACTGTTGCTTCTGATAAACAGAACTCTTGTTCAGACATCATCTTCAAGAATGATTTCTCAAAAATCTCTTGGAACAGGGCGAGAAATGGCTGTCAAACTGAGTCGCCATCTTGAGCTGTAGATGAAATATTCAGACTGGGGCCTGGATGAACTTCCAATCGACCCATGAAGAAGAGTAATTTTCAATGTTGAACTCTGTATGCTTCGGGTACTTGGGATATCTTCCGGTCAAGGGGGAGTATCTTCTGTGTGAACTCTCGCAATTGACTGCTTTGAGAACCGTTCGGATGTACGCGTACTCTGGCCTGCGTATCTTTCAGATGTGCGGAGAGTCATAGCGTAAGATCATAAGTTCGTAGCCTCGTGAGCGTAAACTAAACGCCACCGAGCGTGAAATCGTAGATTTGTAGTTCCTGAGCGTGAAGTCGTAGGTTTGTAGCCTCTCGAGCATAAAAGCTTACCGAGCACAAAGGCATCCGGGCGTAAAACCATAGACCTATAGCCTATGAACGTAAAATCGTAGATTTGTAGCTGTCGAGCGTAGAAAGCTCCTTAGCGTAGAACTATAGATTTGTAGCCTGTGAAAAGGAAATCTTCCGAGCGTGTAGTTGTGGATCTGTTGCTTCTGAGAGTAAACTAAACGCCACCGAGCGTGAGACCATAGATTTGTAGCTGCTGAGCGTGAAGTCGTAGGTTTGTAGCCTCTCGAGCATAAAAGCTTACCGAGCACAAAGGCATCCGGGCGTAAAACCATAGACTTATAGCGTGTGAGCGTAAAACCGTAGATCTGTAGTTGTCGAGCGTAGAAAGCTCCTTAGCGTAGAAACCACGAATCTGCTTCGCGCAAAAACTTTTCGAATTCGCTGACTGTCCGCCTTTCGAGAATCATAGGCTGACGTAGTCCCCAATCATAACTGAACATTAATTAGGAGATTTGGTTCGAGTTTCGAGGAGTCCATCCGAACTCTATATATACCCCAAGTTTCTGAGAGAAAAAACTTTTCATCCGTCTTCTGCGAAAGAAAGCCTTCGACTGTTCGAGTTCTTCTTCGTTTCTTCTCCGAGTCTTCAAAGTTTCCAGTAATGGCCTCGAAGCAATCCTCCTCCTCTAAGGGAAAGAAGGTTGATTCTTCTTCTCGTTCTTCTGCTCAAGCGAGAGTGTCTTCGGTCGGGCAGGGTGAACTTCATTCTGAGCGAAGTGTCCCGCCGACGAGCAGTGCACCCGGCCTGAAAGGTAGAGTTTTTGGGACGAAAAGAGACCGACGAAAAATCCTTCGCACACGTTGAACGTGACCGCGCTAGGTCGTCTTCTGTGCTGATAGCCTCTTTGAGGAAGATGATGCACGGAGACGTTTCATCTTTTACGCCCACATTTCTAATGTGTCAACGTAAAAGCTCCAGATTTTCGCAGTTGAGCGTAAAAGCTTTGACTGCCGAAAACTTGGTGTATACTATAAAATTTGAGGTTTACGCTTGTGGATGAAAATTCCGGCGTAACAACTCGAACTTTTGGCAACCTGGCGTAAAGCACAGACTGTATACTGCCAGCCTTGAACTATTACGCTTTTAGGAATTGGATTCCAGCGTAAATGATCAAGTTGGTACAGTCTTGGAGTAGAGCACAGACTGTTGCCTCTTGGCATATGCTGCAAGATTGTAATGTCTAGTATAGAAACTGACATGTTTTTCTTGCACTTTGCAGTTAACTTGCATGAGTCTCCGCTAGCCGAGGTGATGGGTTCTGCCGCCGGGATGCTGCACTCCAACTACCTGGAGGATCTGTCGCACGTTACATTTCCTATCTCCGGGCCCCAGTATCCCGAAGGAAGGGAAATTTTGATGTCGGCTCAGGACGAGCGAACGCTGCTGAACATGATTAATGGAGAGCCCTTGACGTACGTAGACGAGGACCAGTATATAAAGCCGTCTTTTCTCTTTGGGGACATGATTGATAAGCAGTCCCAGACGAAGCCCAAGAAAGAACTCTGGGTCTTCCCTGCCGGGGGCTTGGTCTTGAATCTGCCCAAGATGCCGAGAGATTATCCCATCTCGACATTCTTCCATGCTACACATCCCAGGAGGATGTCGTGGACGCTGACTCCCGATCTTCACGGGAGGCCGGGGAAGATCTTCTACCAGAAATGGTCTGGCCTATTTGTCAGCCGCCCTTCCGGTCCTGTGACGTCGTTCCGGGGATTGTACCCGGGCAGTGTCCCGAGTGAAGACAGCTTGGTACTCCAGCCGGTGCAATTGCCGACCTTCTGCAATGATTTCATGGGGCGCGGAGGAGTATAACCCAAGGTGAATCCTCGGTGCAATGCGTGGATGACCCCAACAAATCTTCGATGGGCTCGCTTAGTTGATTGGGCCCTGAAGCATTTTTAGATCGAGTTGGAGAGCATCGGTCTGTTTGCGGCTGTGAGTGCCACCAGTGTTGGGTTACCTCCTAACCCCAACCTGTTTCTGGCACTGATGGAGCGATATATTTCGCTCACCGGGACTTTCGCCACTCCACTGGGGGAGTTGGGATTGGCCCTCCATGAGATGGCAGAGATCTCGAGACTGCCGATGGGGGATACTCCGTATGAAGAGTATGTTCCCACGAACCGGGAGCTGGGGGATTCAGACCCTCGGGTAGTGGAAGTGTACCAGGAGCTAATGTGCCACTACCTTGCTTGCACCGCCTTCTACTGTGAGCCTTCAGATTTGGCTCACACCAGTAAATGGACGTCCTACCTCTTTTTCCACCGGGCCAGGACTGCTCAGCTGGAGAAGGTATTGGAAGGCAAGGATCAGCCTGTGAATTGTCTGAGCGTGCTCACTGCTCAGGTAGTCGATGATCTTATGGAAAACGCTGGGGCTCCAGATCAGATCCTCGACGAAGGGGTAGGAAGATATCCTGCAGGTACTAAAGCCTACAGTTATCTGAGGCATTGCCGCAGGCCTCTATCCAAGGAAGCTCAACTGGCTGGCTTCCTCTCTATATGGCTGCGCCGACTGGTGGTACCCGGCATCGCATCTGCGGATCATATTCACCGCAACACCTTGTGGCCTGCAGTGTGTCTGGTGTTTGGGGCGAGACTGGGCTTGCTCCCTGCCATGGTGTGCCGCATACAAGCTGGCCTGAGGGCGATGACCGAGGCGCTGCTTGCTGATGAAGCTCGGCGTGAAAGCTTTCCCCGGGTGGAATTACCATACCTGTATCTGATGGGATGGTTAATTCTCCATAACCCCCGGGTGATGTCTCCAGGTTCCGGCAGTAGCTTGGGGGGTAGTTTCTTACTGAATTACAAGAAATCCTCCTGGAACGTGCTCACAGTTCTGGACTGTCGGTGGGTGCTGAATTACGGCCATAGCTGGAAGCTCTTATGCATGGTCCCCTCTGTACATCGCAATCAATCGGGGATTAGGCTTGAGGATTCAGGTAGAGAGAAGACCATTCTCTCTCCCGAGGCTTTTAATTGGTTGGTCTGCATTAGACCTTCCCACTTGCTGTATAGAAGTGAAGACCAGTGCTTCTTTGAACCCTACCTGCCTAGTCGGTTTGCCAGGCAGCTTGGGTATGATCAGTTGCACGTGGGCAACGCCGTCACCAGCTTCAGGTCCAGAGGTGGACTCATCGATGGAGCGAGGGGATGGCGATATTTTATCATGGGCTGCACTGGGGCAATTTTTACTGTGCCCTTCACCACACTCTCCACGGAGTTGCGCATCCTCCATACGTATGTCCAGTTCTATGTGGCAACCAACACCTTCCATCGCGATTTTGATATGCATGGAAGTTTTAGGGTACCCTCCTCCAAGCCTGGGGGAAGAGTTGAAGTCCCCTCGGTTTCTTCTGACGAGGGTGAAGAGTCCGTTACTCCGGATGAGCCTCTTGTATCGGTACCGAGGGGTGAAATACCTCCGCCTGCAGGGGCTTTGGTAATCTCCGGGAAGCGAAGGGCTCCTGCTCCGAAGGAGACTTCCCCTCGTAAGAGGAAGAAGAAGACGGTTACTCGTCCTCTCCGGATTCCTGGTATCGAGGCTCCTGGAAGTGAGCCTGCTTCTCCCCATGTTGGGGATGATTCTTTGATTGGAGGTTCCTCGACTTTTAGAGAGGGACCTTCTACCGTTTCGGCCGACGGTGCCGGAGAATCTCAGCTGGAGGCTGCTATCGCTGCTACTGCTTCAGGTAGTAGAACGAAGTCGCCTACGGGGCTGAGTATAAGATTCCGTATACCTTTATCCGGATCAGCATTGGGAGAGACCCCTGCCGTGCCTGTCAGCACCCCTGGCGAGATTCCAGCCGATGAGTCTCAAGTGGATCTCGACGAAGACCTGGAAGAGCATTTCCCAGTGTCAGTTACTAGGCCCCCTTCTCCAGGTATGACAGCTTGCTTAGCATCACTAAGAAATGATTTAGCTGTACTGGCTGCAGATGCGACATATATGCCATCGGCCATGGGTAAATGTCGTCTTTACGCCCTTCTTTTTTAGAGAGATTAACATCGTGTCGATATTAACTTTCTTGTCTTCTTTTCAGGGGAAGACCTCTTCGGGGAGGGCAATGTATATGCGTCCTTCGGCTCTGTGTCAGGTCCTGGCGGCGATACGGAGGTGCCTGATTTTGAAGAGGAAGCATCTTCGGGTGCCGGGTCGCCTGCCGACGAGGTTTCGATGCCTCAAGAGCACGAGCCTGTCATTGCGACAATGCCTCCTTCGAGTACGCTGGTTACTTCGTCCGGTGTCGGCGCTTCATCTTTCGTCGAACCACCTGTTGAGGCGACGGCCGTGGCAACATCGTCTACGGTCGTGCCTGGAGCGGGGTTTGCCCATATCGCAGCCACTCCCAACATCCATCCAGACCTAGCCCTGATGACTGAGCAGTACACCGGTATTTTCTATACCACCCTGAAGATGCTCATATCCAGGGTGTTGGAGAAGAACTTAAGATTTAAGGCTTTGAAGAGGTCCTCTTAGATTGCGATAGCGCCGGTCAGGGAATTCGGCGACACTGGGGTAGCTGACGCCCTGGAGGAGGTGGTTAATGGTTTGGAGCAACCCGTTAACGAGTACCTGCAGCTATCCCAAGACAGTGTTGACGATCTGGTCCAGGATGAATACGACTCCTTGACTGCAAGGCTGGGGGAGTTGGAAGCTCTGAGCAAGTCCATCGAGACGCGGCAGAAGGAGATGAATGATGAGCATACCATCTTAGAGTGTGTCATTCCCCAGTTGGCCAAGAGCAAAGCTGAACATGAGGGAAATGAAGCGAGGGTCCGCAAGTTGGAGGCTAAGCTTGTTTTAGCGAAGGAGTGGTCTCGCGCTTCAGCCGCAGGTGTACATGTGTTACAGAGCCAAATGGAAGCGGCTCAACAGAACTTGGCACATGCGAGTGCCATGCACGTCGCTCTTACACATTCTCTGTCTGATTTATCCGGCTTGAATGATGAGGAGACGAGGTTGGAGCGGGCTCGAGCTACCATTTTGGACTCCAGGAACGCGAGAATGGCTGCACTGGTGCAGCAGATTCGCGATTTGACTGCTCCCCCCTAATGATGTACTTTTATTTTTGCTTTGCAAATGTAATTTTGCTCTTTTTTGGGAATAATAAAGAGGCTTTTCATCTGACTTTGTGGACCCATCATTTCGGAATGTAAATGACAGGTTTGGGTGAAAGTTATATCAGAGGTAGTATGGACGTGATATACTCTCGGTAAACTTTAGCAGGACATATCTATTCAGAGGTCATACGGACATGATAGAATATGCTTTAGTAGGACATATCTATTCAGAGGTTATATGGATATGGTAGAATATGCTTTGACTAAAGTTTGTACACAAAACACTATCAGAGGTAATATGGACGTGATAGGTCTTGTAGTTCCAAATTAGTCAAACATATCTATTCAGAGGTTATATGGACATGATCGAATATGACCCAACTAGTTTCATTTTGGAAGTAGTTTTGTCAGAATGAGATTTTCGCCATATTCCACTTGAGCAGAGAAGGTTAAGCATAGTACCTTTCAGGAATTTGCCGTTGATAGGAGCCATTATGAGGTCTCCGTTAGGCTGGGCTAACCTGTAAGCGCCGTTTGAGAATGTTGTCTCGATCACATAAGGGCCTTCCCATTTGGGCTGGAATTTGCCCTTACTCCTGTGAGTAAGAATCATTGGCCTTCTTACAGCTAAGACTAGCTCGCCAACTTTGAACACTCTTTCCTTTACTCTTTGATTGAAAGCTCTGGAAATGCGTGCCTGGTAGAAGGCGATGCTCTGTTGAGCTTGAAGGCGTTTCTCGTCTAATCCTTCTAGCTCTTGAAGCCTTAATAGGTCATTCTTTTCCTGAGTCAACTCATTAGCGACTGCTATCCTGAGTGACAGAATTTAAATTTCGATGGGAAGAACTGCTTCACTCCCGTAGACCAATGAGAATGGGGTACAACCTGTCGGTGCTCGGACCGTTGTGCGGTATGCCCAGAGACATTCTCCTAGCTTCTCGTTCCAATCTTTTTTGTTCGAGGAGACGAACTTCTTCAAGAGTTTGATAATGGTTTTGTTGAAGGCTTCCGCCAAACCATTAGCAGCTGGATAATACGCCGTAGAGGCGATATTTTGTATCCGATTTTTATCGCAAAATCGATGAAACGCTTGGCTGATGAACTGAGGCCCATTGTCATGGATTATCCTTCGGGAAATCCCAAAGCGATAAATGACGTGATGCTTGATGAAGCTGATCACATTAGATGCCTTCACCTCAGCAAGAGGGATCGCCTCTGCCCATTTGGAGAAATAGTCCGTGATGGCCAGTATGAACCGGTGACCTCTGGAAGAAGACGGGTGAATAGGACCAATGATATCCATACCCCATGCTTCGAAAGGCCAGGATGCAACCGTAGGATGTAGATGTTCAGACGGTTGATATATGAAGTCTACATGAACCTGACAGGCTCTGCATTGTCTTGCATATTTGATTGCGTCTGCGATCATAGTGGGCCAGTAATAGCCCATTCTCCTGATACGATCATGTAGCTTAGGACCGGGTTGATGCTCCCCGCATACGCCATCGTGAGCTTCACGGATAATCTGCTGTGCTTCGTCATTAGAGAGATATCTCAATAGCAGTCCGTCGTAGGTCCGGCGATATAGGCATTGTGAAGATGCATCAAAGTAGAAGAGTAATGATCGTCTTTTGATGGATACTGCTTCTTTAGGGTCCTCCGGCAAGATTCCGTATGCCACAAAATCTATAAAGGGACTTTTCCAATCTCTCGTAGAAGGATCGGTGTTCACAGCGTAGCTGCGTTCTATGTGAAAGTTGTTCTTCACACAGAATAAATCTCTGTTAAGAAGGATTACCGAATTCTGCCTTCTTATAGGAGTAGCTAAATCTGCAGCTAGACTGGCTAGGGCATCAGCTTCCAAATTCTGGGATCGAGGTACATGCTCTAGGAAGAACCCTTTGAATGTCATGGCTATCTCGACCCCTGCTCGGTGATAGGGGATGAGGTCTGGATTCCGGACTTCATATATTCCTCTGACTTGATTGACGATCAGTAGAGAATCACCGAAAGCTTCCAGATATTCGACCCCCAGCTCTTTAGCGACTTGGAGCCCGATTAGCAGGGCGTTGTACTCCGCGACGTTGTTGGAACAGGGCTCGCTAAGAGAGTATGCTCGGTAGATGACGAGTTTGTCAGGAGTAACCAGGACAATTTTTACTCCTGAAACTACGTTTCCCCTGGGACCAGTCCTGGAGGTGCCGTCGAAGAATAGTTGCCATGCGTCACTTTCCATTGCGGAATTACATTCTGCAACTTCGTCGGGGATGTCGTATAATTTGGAGGCCTCCGGGATTGGATGAGCAGCTAGAAAGTCAGCCAATGCTTGGCCTTTGATGGACTTCTGCGGGACGTACACCATGTCATATGGTGTTAATAACATCGCCCAGGTCGCGAGTCGGGAGTTAAGAACACTTGGCTTGTTCATCAGTACCCGAAGAGGATTGATCCTGGAGATGATATGAATAGTCTGGCCGGTGACATAGTGCCGCGTCTTCTGGATAGCGAACATCAGAGCCAAACATTCCTTCTCCACTGGATTGTACCGGTGCTCAGCTCCGATCATCATTCTACTTAGATAGTAGATAGCCTGTTCGTGTCCCACATTATTCTTCTGTGCGAGAAGAGCTCCCAGAGAATGGTCCATCGCTCGAACGTACAGGAAGAATGGTTTTCCTATGACGGGAGGCACCAGAACTGGCGGATGAGTGAGGTAGCGTTTGATATCGTTAAACGCTTGCTGACAGGCTTCGTCCTATATGAAGGATACACCTTTCTTCATGAGACGAGAAAAGGGCTGACATCTCCTAGAGAGGTTGGATATGAATCTCCGGATATAAGCCAGACGACCTTGAAATCCCCTGAGTTCCCTCAGATTACGGGGTGGTCGCATTTCTAAGATGGCCTTGACTTTCTCAGGGTCCACTTGAATGCCTTTGGCGGTAATGACAAATCCCAGGAATTTGCCACTAGATACACCCGGAAAGGACTTTTTAGGATTCATTTTGAGCTGATGTTGGCGCATCAACTCAAATACTGTCTTCAAGTCTTGGATGTGATTATCCTTGAGGCGGCTTTTGACAGCTATATAGTCTATGTAACATTCCACTGTCTTGCGTAAATGCTTGTGGAATATGTTACTCATAGCCCATTGGTACATAGTCCCGGCGTTCTTCAATCCGAAGGGCATGACCGTATAGCAATATACCCCCAATGGTGTCCGGAAGGCAGTATGCTTCTCGTCTTTAGGATGCATCTTGATCTGATTGTATCCTGAGAATCCGTCCATGAAAGACATACGTTCAAAACTGCATGTATTGTCAATCATAACGTCTGTGATGGGAAGAGGAAACTCGTCCTTGGGGCAGGCTGCATTCAGATCTCGGTAATCGATGCAGACGAGCACTTTCCCATTCTTCTTCATGACCGGGACAACATTGGCGACCCAGTAGGGATGTTGTTCCTCCCGGATGAAACTGCAGGCTATCAACTTCTTGATTTCAGCTTCAATGGCGTCCATCATATCCGGGCGGAACTGGCGTTGGTGCTGCTTCACAGGCTTTGAATCGGGCAATATATTGAGTTTATGGGTAGCCACCTCTGGATCAAGTCCCGACATATCCTCATAATTCTACGCAAAGACGTCGATGTATTCTTTTATCAGTTGAATAACTTCTTCCCTTTCAGCTGGGGAAAGATTGTTACTGATAAATATCGGCTTTGGCGAAAGTTCATCCCCAACATTTATCTGGATAACTTTATCTTCAGTGGGAGGTTCTCTCTGCTCGAAGCGGAACTCCCATTGTGTATCCATTTGTTGAGCCCAGGAGTCATTCTCAAACGGCTCAGATTCTTGTTCGTCTGCTTTGAAGGAATCTGCCACTACCATGTTCACTGATAATGTTCGTTCGAGATCCTCAGATGAGTCGGAGGGCGACGAGCCGTCTTGAAAAGAGGAAGAGATATCCTCGTTCGACTCGGAAGTTGCAAGGGAGGCGGCATACCCTAACCCGAAACGAGTTTGTTGATAGCGGGGATCGTCGTGCAGCGGTATTCGTCTGCCTTTCCCGTAGTTGAGACCTGGTTCCAGCTTCAAGTCGTAACCCATACTTTGCATGATCTTCAAAGCTTGCGGGATGTACCTATGAACTTGCATTTCACCAGCATCGTCATCGAAGGAATCTTCTTGTATAGTCGGTTCGTTGCGCATGCGGCCGAAGACTATTGGACGCTGACTACTGCGGGCAGGCGGAACAATGAAGATAAAATCCTCGTGTGGTCTATATGTCGTGACGACATTGGATGATAACGCTACTTCCCATACGTACGGATGATAGGAATCTATAGCTGCCAAGAATTTCTGTGCTATAGGCTCTATATCGTCATGGGGAGAGGATTCCTGATTTGGAATTTGAGCGTCGATATATTGGAAAAGGGGTCCTTTATTATCATCGGAAACCGCATTCCTTGTTGCATTTACATCAGTCGGCTGCTTGTCGCGCCGAAGATTGATGACCAAGGGTGGAGGCTTCTGGTTTAAAGTGATCACTAGAGGATGCCCTTCTCTTCCCGACCTGGTTTTGTTCAGGTGGATAGCCATAGGCTCCATGGCTTTTGGGCGAGTAGTTCGCCCTTTCACTCTGATTGACAGTGGTTGTTCGCCAAAGGGTTCTTCTTGCTCCTGGTGGGATTCCTTCTCTGCCTCGCCTGACACCTCTTCGTGTAGTCTTGAGAGTATAACACGGCATCGGAGTAGTAGGATTATACTCCTTTAAATGGGTTCAGGTCAGCAACCTCCGTCTGTACCGCTCCTTGAGTGTCTACATATTTGAAGCATTTATGTAGAGTTGAAGGAACGATGTTGTGATCGTGGATCCAAGGTCTACCCAGCAGAATATTGTAGGATACCTCTGAATCGATGACATAGCATGTAGCCACCGATCTGAGGTCACCGATCTGGATCCTCAGACGAATTTTTCCCAATGGCTTGCTTCTCCGAGCATTGAAGCCCACGATTGTAGTGGTGGTGTAAGCCAATTCGCTGGTAGGTATCCTCAGTGGTCTGAGCAGACTATGAGGAATGATGCTAATTGAGGATCCCGGATCTATGTGAATCCGGTCGACCTCCAAGGAACCGACGTATCCGGTATAATAGAGGGGTCTGTCATGCCTGTTATGTTTTAACAGCATGTCGTCTTGAGTGAAAGTGATGTTCGGGACCACCTCCATCACACTGTGGCATTGAGGGCCCGCCACTGGTTCTTCGTCAGGGGACTTGAGCTGGGTCAAGTATGCTTCCGCCTGCATCAGTGCTTCACTCAGGGCTAGACTAGTGTCTTGGGAGAGCCTGAGTAGCTCGAAGATGGACAACCTGGCTGGTGTATTGGCCAATTGGGCCAGGATATCGAAGTTGTATGGCTTCTCTAAACCTTTGTTTTAAATGTTTTTCAAAGGTTTGTCAAAGCGCACTTCTTTTTGTTTCCCCTTGTCCGCCGAAGTTGGTCTCGAAGGGCCGGCCTCTGGTATGGCGGGATCTGGTTCTGAAGGCTTGGCAGCTGAAGCGTCTGCCGGTGCATCTTCCTGACTTGCTCCGTAGTCCTTGAGGTAAGCTTTCCCTGAACGGGTCGTAGCCAATACCTCGTCTTCGTCTGATGTCGAAGAGGTCGTAACCATATGGCATGGTTTGCATTTGGAGCTCTTTCTAGACTTAGCCTTAGTAGCTTTAGTCTCTTTCTCGAGCTCTGACACTAAATCGGGATGTACCCACATAATCTCGCCCCGCCGGGTGGTTAGGGGTACCAGGTCATGATTTTGACCCCTAGCTGGAGGGAGATTGACGATGTTCATCGTTGTCCAGGAAATAGGTGTAACACCGTCCGGGACTTCTTGGGGAGGCAGATTGCCAAATTGCAGAGAGATCATGTTGGCCGTGACCGTCTTCTCGCTATTGTGCAGAGTGATGGCCTTAGCATCGATCAGCTCTTGGATCTTCCTTTTCAGTATGTAACACGCCTTTGTCGGGTGGTGTACGTATCTGTGGAAGATGCAGTACTTAGGATTGTTAGTACTGCCGACTTCTTGGGGCCGCCTCTGCTCCGGAAGGGTGATCTTGCCGCTCTTGACGAGACACTCGAATATGCTCGGAATATCATCGTCGTCAAAAGAGTATACTTCAACGGGCCTGGTAGTCCCTGGTCTCGTCTGCGTGGTAGCCGCAGTCTTTTGTCTGGACGTGTTGATTGTCAGGGCTTCCTTCCATTTTGAACCATGGGGATGGTCGTTGTTGGGAGATAACCTCTTGCCTCTGTCGGAGGCGGAGATCATGATGCTATTGTCACGCGCCTTCCGACTGTTGTCTTCGGCGGCTACCGCTGAGATGATGAATGAGGGCCAATCATGGAACTGATATGGTCCTATGAACACCGAGATAACGGGAAGAAGGTTCTTCCTGCAAATGTCCACCAATGCCGAGTCTGGAACTCCGGGAGGCATTTGCAAAGTGGCCTGACGAAAACGTTCGATGAAAGTATAAACGTCCTCTTTCTCCTTCTGCTTTACTTCGATGAGAGAGGACATAGACATATCCATCCCTCCCTCGTAGAATCGTGTGAAGAATAAAGCCTTGAAGTCTTCGAAGGATGAGATGCAGTTGTCCGCCAGGCTACGGTACCAGTGATAAGCTACCCCCGAGAGACAGCCCTTGAACACCCAGGTGAGGAGGGCATCATTCCCTTGTAATAGCACCGTTATCATACTTAAGTAGTTCATGTACTGACTTGGTGACGTTTTTTCCTCGAACAAAGCCATGGTCTGTGGTTTGTATCTCGGAGGAAAGGGGACTTCTTTCCAGATAGCCGGGTAAGGCTGGTTGATTCCTAATTTCTTGAGCTGATCTTTGTGCTTCAAGGCATCAAACTGGGCTTTCAACTCCCGTACTGCTTGTATCGGATTTTCAGCCGGTAGCGAGACCTCGGAGTGGTGCGGAATCGGTTGTATCGTGACTCCAACAGGAGGTAATACATTCTCCGAGTGAGCAAGCGGAGGAACTGCTGACTCCTGGTCTAGAGCAGGCTCTTGGATCGTGTTGGATGGTGGTAACTCCACCCCCACACGTATCTGAGTTGGAGGGACCGATGTTTGAGCCATAGCAGCTGCATGTTGGGTCAGCATCATCTGGTGCATGTTATCCATCATGGATTGCATTTGTTTCAGAGACGTCTCCAGTATAGTGATGCGTTATTCCGTGCTCCCTGACGGCGAAGCTTCCTCGTGTTCATCTCCAATGGCATAAACTCCCATCTCCCTGGGTGTCATTGAAGGATTAGTATAGGTCGCTGTAGAAGTTAACTCTATACTTTTAGCATCTGACTCGGGGGACTGGCGACCCCCAGCATCGGAATCAGAAGAGTACGAAGCCGGTTGTCGTGACTTCGAACGGGTGTTTTGGAACACCCCAGCTTCAGTGTTTCTAAGGAGCTGGTTGAATCTCCTTCGGCTTGGAGTTCTAGAGGGATGACGTCTTGAGCTTGATCGTCCTCTAGGTATGTGTGAAGCCATGTTCACCGATGCAGGTGTTGGCTCTTCTTCTTGGGAATACGGAGAGTAGCTTAACCGGTCGAAAACCGACCGTCTTGCTTCAGAACAACAACAATTAACTACAATCCTATGACTATTACAATGGTGCTCGCTAGGAGGCGTAATAGACATGCTGGAAGATCCCCTATCCTTGCGTTTCTGGATTAGATATGTACGCAGGTCAGAAGGATTTACAGAAGAAGAAGAAGAAGACTGCTTGTTCCTTCTGTTCACCGCAGTGGGCATGCGGATGTTGGGAACCCCAGTTTTCCCTGTGCCACCCGTATACAACAGGTTGGCCATCTGGTCAGCGGATAATCCCCGAGGAGGATCTCTTTCCGTCAATCGAGCCTTCCGTACGCTGAGGGATTCCTCCTGTTGTAGTTTGAAGCTCTGCTCCGGTTGGCGTAGAGCCGATGAGGCCCCCTGTCGGCCATCAGTTCCTCGCGTAATCCAGAGGGCGGGCAGATTCTTCCCTTGCTGGCGTAGAGGCCGAGAAGTTGAGGAGTCCGCTACTTGCTTTCCCTTGCGTAGATTGCAGCGATCATCTGCTTTTCCGCGGAAGGCAGATGCATTTTTCTGCGCAGAGCGCGAAGTGGACTTCTGGGCTAGCCCTAAGGCATTGCCAGAAGTTTTGTCTATTCCGCCAGAAATGGGAGACTGATTTTCACGCGCAGGGCGTGGAGTATACTTCTGGGTTGGCACTAAGGCATTGCCATAAGTTTTGTCTATTTCGCCAGAGACGGGAGACTGAATTTTAAGTGCAGGGCGCGGTGTAGGCTTCTGGACTAGGGCTGAGGCATTGTCCAAAGTTTCGTCTGTTCCGCCAAGGACGGGAGACTGAATTTCATGCGCGAAGCATGGAGTATACTTCTGGGTTAGCGCTGAGGCATTGCCAGAAGTTTTTTCTATCCCGCCAGAGACGGAAGACTGAATTTTACGCGCAAGGCATGGAGGGAGCAATGCTACAACCTCATTGGTCGGAGAGATCAGAGAGTCGACAGGAATGGTAGTGGATGTCTTGGGCATCCAGACTTTGCGTAGCTTCCTGTTGTCCTGAACAGAGAGAGAGGGAGAGCTACCCCCTGCCCGAAGCATGTCTTCATAGGCAGACTGGTCGAACTGGACGACCAGTGTCTTCTTCACGGATCCCACGAATACCGCATCGTGTTGAGCAATTGCTTCCTCATCAGAAGAGAAAGATGTCCCCAGCAGAGTCGCCATCTTGTTTATGGTGATAAACGAAAGAATGTATATAAGACGAGGTTTATACGAAACCCGTTTCTTTGGTTTACAAACAAGCTTGTACAATTAATTCTATATGAGGATGTGGGAGTACAATTTTTAAATCTGGGTAAATATTGCTATAGGTGTCTGATCTGCAGTCGATCACTTTAGCCTTTGGACCACACGATGGTGAAGAAGTGCCGTAGAAGACGGAGAGCAGCTTCGGAGGTTGCTAAGGAGAGTGGATGCACGATGCCAGAGTCGTTGATCGCTACTCCTTGCCTGAGCTCTGGATTCTTCTCTCTCAAAGACTCTTCGACTTCTCTTTAATCTCCTAATTCTTTTGATCAATTTCTCGACCTGTTCCTCTGTTGATAGAGGTCTCTATTTATATAGTTTTTAGTGACAGTGACCACTCAGTCGGTGTAGAAACCGAGTAGTGGAAAGTACAGCACCCTTTTATACGATGGTTAAAATAACCATTGCCTGCGTATAGATGATCTTTTGAATGAGCGTGTGACGCGTGTCCAACTAAGGGACAAAACGCGTATAACTGCTGCGAAGATCACGGCGTATAAGCCACGTAGGTAGGTATCCCTCGTGTAGAAGAGGTAGGTGTAGAAGCCAATGTCTGTCACCATGGCGTAGAAGCCAAGTAGGCATAGAAGCCAGGTAGGCGTAGAAGCCTGATGGCATAGAAGCCGAGTAGGCACAGAAGGCCGAATGAGCATAGGAGCCGAGTGAGCATAGAAGCTGAGGAGGCGTAGAAGCCGAGCGGGCACAGAAGCTGAATGGGCGTAGAAGCCGCTGCGTAACGTGCCAGAGTGATGATGTGGATGTCTTAGCCGAAATTACGGCTCTTGGAGATATAATCAAATCTCTCGCATTAAATGCAGAGATCCGCCATCATCCTGTGCATTAATTGCAGAGGCGTGTTCTGAAGGCCTGCCACCGTTCTGAGCATTAGGTGCAGAGACGTGCCTCGAGCCCTGTACGAAGAGCATCTTTTGATGTGGCAGTCTGTTCGTCTTCCGCGGAGCGTAAATAGTTCACGTCTGCCTGTGTAAAACAAGGCAGCGTATCCCCTTATACGCGTAAAAGTAGTTTACGCAAGGGAGATGTCAGTAAACGACGGTTCGGTGATATTTAATCAAATCCCCTGCATTAAATGCAGAGATCCGCCATCATCCTGTGCATTAATTGTAGAGGCGTGTCCCGAGTGGTCTGTCATTATTCCAGCCGTCGTCTGGGTAGCCGTGCAGTATTCTTTGTCAGGAGTCAGACGTCAGATTCACTGCGTGATTTGACAGGTTCATTTCGGGGAATATGAAGCGTTCCTCGTACGCTTTAATGCTGCATTGAAAGCGGATGAGTTTTACGCCATAGAGGCGATGAAGCACCCTGTCTACGCTGAAGCAGCCTGGACATACTACATTTACGCGGATGGTCCTTTGAGCTTTATATTTTATGCTTTGCTCAGCAGAAAAGCTCTGTTGTATGCTTGATGGCTCTGAGGTCCTCTGTTTACGCTGCCCTGCATCACCATGCTGCGTAGAGCTATCCAGCATATTTTTCATGCTTCTACAACATGTTATATGTAGTTTCATATTTTATATTCCACAGCTAAAATATCGTACATGTCAAAAGTCTAAATAGATGTTACAATCCATAGTAAAAATTTAGCACAAGTCAAAAGACTAAATGGATTTTATTTTATTTTCAATCCTTTTCTGAAAATTTATCTTCTTCATTTTTCTCATCCTCCTCTTCGTCTTCCTCCTCTTCCTCATCATCACTTTCATCTACTTCATCTTCCTCTTCGGATAATTCTACCTCTTCTATACGATTAGACATGTAATAAGAAACTTTCGTTGAGTCTACATCTATAATATTTGTTACAAGCGGTAGCTCATCCACCTGATAAGCTAATTTGTCAACGTCAAAGGTATTTCTAGATTTGGTCTTGCATACTGCCCACTAGTCCGACCTCGTTGTTCCCCATTTTGGATAAGTAGTGAAGTACATGAGCTGAGCCTGACTTGATAGGATAAATGGTTCGTAGCCTTGACATCGACGTCGGTAGTTTATATCCACAAGACCATGCTTGACTATTTTCCAACCTTGATCTTGGATCGGATCGAACCAATCATACTTGAATAACACGATCTTAGTAGGCTCTATTATATAATTATATTTTAACTCCACAATCTCCCATGAGACGTCATAGAAATCATTGCATGTATCAAAATCTTTGTAGTTCGAAGATTTGATACGCAAGCAACTATTTTTCGTGGAATCAAGATCTAGAAAGTTGTCTCCGATCGGGACAGTTGTTGAGTTAAACCTAAACCCATTTATACAATATCTTGGCCAGATTTTGACGACATAAATTGGCCCCTTAGCTAGAGTTATAATAGATTCATGCTCAAGTGTTGCGTCTGGACGATCGACCTAAATACCACAAGATAAGAAATTAAGTTCAATGTTCCGTTAATTATTGTGTAAAGTGTATATACAAAAAGTAATTACCGAGCTCCTTACATATGCAGTCAACCAAGAAGGAAAATTACGTCTCATTTCCTGTTCTACTTCTTCATCTATTATGTATGGTCTATTCGACCTCACCTCAACATTAAATATGCTAAAAAATAATAAAACATCGCCCAATTAGTGTAGTAATAATAATAGCATATACTATTACATTAAGATGACGTGAACGTGGACGTATTGATTACTTACCCCTCGAGCTTCTCCACTTCATTCTCGTCGCAGTTAGGTAATATATACAACTGAACAGCCCTTAGCTCGTTGTTATTCAAAAATCTCTTCTTTATTTTTTTGAAGGTTTTTCAAATTCACGAATACTTATAGTATTGCATTATTAGATTTTCGGTACCCGTCATTGTTTCTCGGGGTTCTCATTTGATTAGTAGCAACATGAGGCTTGAAATACATGAAAACAAGTTTTCTAATTTTTTCAAGAACATATGCTTCATAAATAGAACCCTCGACCCATGCCTTATTTTTTACCTTTCTCTTTAGGTGGTACAACTATCGCTCGAATAGATACATCCACTGATAACCTACAGGTCTACCAACACAGGCCTCATAAGAAAGATGAATTGGTAACTATTCTATAGAGTCGAAGAATCCAGGAAGGAACACCCTCTCTAGCTTGCACAGTGTTATCACAATGTCCTTCTCTTGCTTTTTTTGACAATCGACGAGCAACTTAGTAGAACAAAGACCTCTAAAGAATATGCTAAGCTCTGTCAATGGATCATAAACTACCTTTGGTAAGAATTCCAAGAGACGGAGATGAGATTCCCTTGGATATTCCAAAAGAATATGCTAAGCTCGAATTAATTAATTGATCTGCATCATGTGTTGATTCCTCTGTGCGTTCTTATAGTTTATCTTTTGGTTGCAGAGTAATGGATCCAAGAGACGGAGATGAGATTCCCTTGGATACGCCACACGATGCTGTGGTTACTTATGTAGATGGAGTGACCCTAGGGAATGGAGGACAGCCATCACCGAGCAATCAAACCGGCCAGCCTAATCCAAGGTTCCGGCGTGATGACATCCCACCTCCACCACAGTTCACTCCACAGATGCCAGTTTTCCCGCCAGGACAAGCCATGGACGGGCAACAGATGTTTCAGATGATGTATGCCACGATGCAAGCCCAGCAGCAGATTCAGCAAGAGGCACATCGTCAGGAGGCAGAGTATCTGAGAACCAGTCTGGTATCCGCATTGGAGCAGGCAAATCCACCAGCGAGGCGATCAGCGACGGGATCTATCACCGATTTTTGTCAGCTCAAGCCTCGTACCTTTTCTGGTAAAGAGGGGCCAACAGAAGTTCACGAATGGCTCACGATCATTCAGTACCAGTTGGAAGCAGCTGAACTTCCGAGAGAGAAATTGATGACTGCGATAAGGATGCAGTTGACCGAAAATGCACATCATTGGTGGTTATCAGAAGAAAGGAGGCTCGGACAGGACCGAGTCACTTGGGAAGAGTTCTCCAGACTCTTCCAAGAGATGTATATTCCAGCAGTTGCACGGTCAGAGCTCAGAGACAAGTTCAACCGCCTTATCCAAGGCAATATGACAGTGGAAGAATACAACGAAGAATTTATTCGTCTAAGTCACTTCGCCCCAACCTTGATCTCGACAGAGGAAGAGAAAGCTGAGAAGTTCTTTGACGGACTGAAGTTCGAGCTCTAGAGGTTGATTGGATCGGTCGCACCTATATCATATACCGACGTCCTTGCAGCAGCACGACGCATGGAGTGCGTCACTAGAAGGGAGTCAAATCTGAAGAGGCCAATCACATCAACACCATCCAGGATATCACAGGGGGATTCTGTAAAACGATCCCAGAGGAGTATGCCAGAGAGAGCAGCACATAGGGACAGACCTCTTCCTACTTGTCACCACTGCGGCAAGATAGGACACATTGAGAGAGAGTGCAGGCGTAAGTTGGGACTATGTCTGAGCTGCGGATCCAACCAGCATCGTTCCAGGGACTGTTCTGTACGCAGAGATGGAGCACCGAGACTAGCTTTACCTGCACCACGACCAGCTTATCCAGCAGTAGGAGCACCGCAGGCAGGAGTTGGAGGAGTCAGACCACCAGCCCCAGGAGGAAATCAGCAGAGACCACCACTGGCACCACAAGCAGCTCTATTTCAGCAGGCTCAGCAGCAGAGAGGTCCAGCTCAGGGACGAGGAGAGGCATTCACATTGGCTGTTGAGGAGGAAGCTACTGCAGGCGAGGTTATCGCAGGTACTATTTTAGTAGCTTCATTACCAGCTGTAGCTTTATTTGATTCTGGAGCATCGTATTCATTTATAGCAGCTAGCTTTGTAGCCACCCATAGAGTAGCTACCGCACCCCTTCCGAAGATAAAGAGAATTCTTACGGGAGGTGGAATTATCCCAGTTAGTGACGTCTGTAGATCATGTTCTGTAGTAGTCTGTGGAAGAGAGATGCGAGCTCAATTTCTGATCTTTTCCATGCCGGATTATGATGTTGTACTTGGTATGGACTGGTTAAGTCAGTACCATGCGACTCTTGATTGCCGACTTGGGAGGGTTATATTTAGACCGCCTGGACATCCAGAATTTGAGTTTCTTCGGGGAGCAGTAGAGCAAGGAGTTCAGCCTACTCTTAGGGTATTATCTGTAGAAGGGGAGTCAGGTTACCCAAGAGTCATATCAGAGTTTGTGGATGTATTTCTTGATGATCTTCCAGGTTTACCGCCTGATCGGGAAATAGAATTCACAATAGACTTAACTCCAGGAGCAGAGCCTATCACTTCATCAGTATATCGGCTAGCACCTAAGGAGTTAGTGGAGCTGAAGGAACAAGTTGATGATCTTTTGGAGAAGGGTTTCATTCGGCCCAGTGTTTCACCTTGGGGAGCACCCATATTATTTGTGCCGAAGAAGGATGGAACAGTACGGTTATGCATTGACTACAGGGCACTAAATGCTGTGACCATCAAGAACATGTATCCCTTACCACGCATTGATGATCTATTCGATCAATTGAGTGGTGTTAGGGTATTCTCGAAGATTGACCTTAGATCCGGCTATCACCAGATCAAAGTAAGGAAGGAGGATATACCGAAGACAGCTTTCAGGACCAAGTATGGACATTATGAGTTCTTGGTAATGCCGTTTGGTTTAACCAACGCACCAGCAATGTTTATGAGTTTGATGAACAGAGTCCTTCATCAGTACTTGGACAAATTTATGGTTGTATTTATTGATGACATTCTAGTATATTCCAAGAGCCACGAAGAGCACGAGGAGCATCTCAGAATTGTGCTAGAGACCTTGAGACAGGAGAAGTTATATGCCAAACTCAGTAAGTGTGAGTTTTGTATGGATAAAGTGCCTTTCTTGGGACATATCATCTCAGGAGAAGGACTTTCAGTTGATCTAGAGAAGGTTGCCGTAATAGAGACTTGGCCTACACCCATATCAGTTGCAGAAGTGAGAAGTTTTCTCGGACTTGCGGGATATTACCGAAGGTTTGTAGAAAATTTCTCAAGGATTTCAGAGCCTATGACGAAGTTGACACGTAAAGACCAGGAGTTTATATGGACAGAAGACTGCCAGAAGGCTTTTGAAGAATTGAAGAGAAGATTAACAACAGCACCTGTCTTGACTCTTCCTTCAGGGTCAGGAGGTTTTGTTGTTAACAATGATGCATCAGGTAGTGGACTAGGATGTGTTTTGATGCAACATGGCAAGGTTATTGCTTATGCATCGAGACAGTTGAAGGTCCACGAGAAGAACTACCCAACACACGATCTGGAGCTAGCAACAGTTATATTTGCACTGAAGATTTGGAGGCACTATCTTTATGGAGAGAAGGTAGACATCTTTACTGATCACAAGAGTCTGAAGTATGTATATACTCAGAATGAGCTCAACATGAGGCAGAGACGTTGGCTTGAATTGATGGTAGACTTTGATATAGATCTGCAGTATCACCCGGGAAAGGCGAATGTCGTAGCAGACGCACTCAGCAGGAAGCCTACGGCTTATTTCTTGACAATGCAGCCTGAGTTATTGAAAGATCTACAGGAGCTCCAGATAGAGTTGTTTTACCAGGACAGAGTGGCTTGCTGGCTAATCTCGAAGTTAAGTCGTCACTTGTGGAGAGAATTAAAGAGGCATTGCCCACCGATGCTAGATTTCGAAGACTTAAAGAAAGGACAGAAGCAGGCCTGCAGACAGGACTTCGCATACATGAAGACGGGACATTGAGGTTTGGAAATCGCCTGTATGTTCCAAATGGAGAATTGAGACAAGAGTTAATGACTGAGGCACATAGCTCTATGTACTCTGTTCACCCAGGAGGAACCAAGATGTACCGAGACTTGAGGCAGTATTATTGGTGGCATGGAATGAAAAGGGAGATTGCAAGATTTGTGGCTAAATGTTTAGTCTGCCAGCAAGTAAAGGCCGAGCATCAGAGGACTACAGGTATGTTACAGCCGCTTCCTATACCAGAATGGAAGTGGGAACATATCATGATGGATTTTGTCACAGGATTTCCAAGGAGCCCCAGCGGGAGAGATGCGGTATGGGTTATCGTGGATCGACTCACTAAATTGGCACATTTCTTGCCGTTTAGAGTTGGACAGTCCACAGAGGTACTAGCCGACATGTATATGCGATAAATCGTAAGATTACATGGAGTGCCGGTTACTATTATATCGGATAGAGATTCAAGATTTACATCTCATTTCTGGCGAAGCATGCAAGAGAGTCTGGGCACCAGACTCAAATTCAGCATAGCTTACCATCCACAGACAGATGGTCAATCGGAGCGCACGATTCAGATCTTGGAGGATATGTTGCGATCGTGTATGCTAGACTTTGGAGGATCTTGGGAAGATCATTTGCACTTAGTGGAGTTCTCCTACAACAACAGTTATTAGGCCAGCATTCAGATGGCACCATTCGAGGTATTATACGGAAGAAAGTGCAGATCGCCAATATGTTGGAGTGACGTTGGTGAACGTCAAATACTGGGTCCAGAATTGGTAATGCAGACAGTGGAGAAGGTAAAACAGATTCAGAATTATCTTCGAGCAGCTCAGGACAGATAGAAGCATTGGGCTGATACTCACAGACGTCCCCTAGAGTTCAAAGAAGGAGAGCACGTATTCTTAAGGATTTTGCCCACTCGAGGTACTATCAGATTTGGGAACAGAGGCAAGTTGAGCCCAAGGTACATCGGGCCATTTGATATTCTAGAGCGCATTGGTGAGGTAGCTTATCGTCTTGCATTACCACCATCCTTAGAGGGAGTGCATGACGTATTCCATGTCTCACAGCTGAGAAGGTACGTGACTGACCCAAGTCACGTAGTCGATCATTCAGAGATAACAGTGGGCCCAAGCTTGAGATATGAAGAACAACCAATTGGCATCCTCGACATCAGTGAGAAGACATTGCGAGGACAGACAATCAGACTGGTTCGTGTAGCTTGGAAACATCATTCTCCTGGCGAATCGACCTGGGAACGGGAGGATAGTATGCGCCAGCGTTATCCTCACTTATTCGCAGATACAGTTATACCCTAAGCATTCTTGTAATTTCCATAGTTCTTCCTTTAGTAGTTATTCTTTGATTGCGAGGACGCAATCCTCTTAAGGGGGGTAGATTGTAAACACCCTGATTTTTAGAATAATTTTAATATAATTCTTCCCATATTTTTTGGTATTTTTCCAGAATTAAAACTAAGGTGATGGTGATTAAATAATTTTTAAATGCGGTTAATTGATGTTAAAATATTATGAAAATAATATTTTATGGTGTAAAATGGAAAACCGGACATAGGGTAATTTTTGGTAAATTTATTGGACTCCGGAGACGCGTTTAAAGCCCTAAAAACTATTGGAAGTTTAAACCGAACCAAACCTGACTGAACCAAACCAAACCTGACTGAACCAAACCAAAACGTTGATTGAACCAAGCCAACCAGCATAGCGGGTCGGGTCGGGTTGAATCCGAGTGAAACCCGACCCGGACCCGAAATCCAAATTGAAACCCTAGCCCCCGCCGGATTTACTGTATCCGCCTATTTAAACCCCCTCGGCATCCGTGCTCCGCCCCGCCGCCATAACTCTCTTTACCATCTGCACAGCCACTGCCGCCCGCGAGTGCCACCGGACCCCGCCGCAGTCGCCTATTCCGACCGTCGACTCCCACTCCTCTCATCCTCCCCGACGCCCTAGACACAGCCGACCTAACTCCCCCCAGCCCCCGATCGACTCCGCCGTCCTCCCCAAACTCCTCCACCTCACCGCTGCCGCCAGGCCGCCGCACGACCCCCTCTCCCGTCGACCCCCTCGCCCGTCGACCTCCCCGTCCAGAACTCCCCCTTCGACGACTCCGGCCAGATCCCCTCCGACGAGCAGCAGCGGCAGCAGCCGACCTCGCCGCTGCCACCCATCTCCGCCGCTGCCACCCGCGAGCGCCGCCCCGCTCGCCTTGTCAGTCATCCGCTGCCCTAGCACGGACACGGCCGTTCTCGGACGCGAACAGCACAGCGGACACGACCAGGACGCAGCTCGCGTCAAGTTGACACACGGACACGTGAAACTCAAATTCACGGAGCCCTATTCAGGTAGCGTTTCTCTCTCCTCGTAATTCTGTTTTCGATTCCGTCTGTTGCAACGCGTAGACTGTATAACCCTCTCGATGCCCGTGCAACCTGCTTGGTGCGTCGCGTCCTGTGGTTATCGCAACCCGCGATCCAAAAACAGGAAAACCAACGCCCTGTTTCACCCCAGAACTGAGTACGCCCCGCCAAACAGGACGACTAGGTCGCACGCGGTCTTTACCAAAACGTGCGCGCCGTTGATACGGAACTGTGGGATTTCGCAGAAGTTGATTCGGATGTGCGTGCACACCGGAATCAACGCGTATCCGCCGACAACGCCCCGTATCCGTCAGTTCTGGAACATGCTGTAACTTTGTGTACACACGTCGGATCGAGACAAAACTTGCGCCATCGGACTCGTAGCAATACGCTGGTCCTGTGACCCAAGTTTGGTTCGATTCTGAGAACGTTGACAAAATCACGTATCGTGGGCCCCACAAGCTCTACTTGACGGGCGATTTTGTGATCGGCTCATCGGAATCCAATTCTGGAAGTTCCGTTGGGTTCGTATCATCGTTCCTGACTTGTTGACACTGAGTTTGACGAATTTGGAGACCCTTGACCCTGACACGCTTTTCGGTGTAAAGTGGCCCACATGTGGACCCCACTTTGGCCCGGAAATGTCATTTTTGCCCCTGTGTCCAAATTGGACATAAGGACAGGCATTTCTAGCTATTTGATATTTTTTGAGACTATTGGTGATGTTTATTACAGCTTTTGGAGGAGTACCTACATGATCCATTAATACAGGGACAGCTGTTGGTATTCAAACCCCAAGCAAGTGTACCTTGCCAAACTCTGCAGTATTGTTACATATTTTTTTTGCCTTATTTATATTGCTGTGCATGCTTAACCTAGGACCGTGTGACTTACTCAGCGTCCGATTATTAGTCGGGTTCCAATACTGTACGCAGAGTTGTGTATTGTCATCTAGAGATGGACATTCGTGACACCCTTTACATTCTCGTACTTGCCTTATCAAGTACATCATGACCCAGGACACTTGACACTATTTATGAGACAGAATCTTCCTGAGATATTCATGGTGATTCTGTGTATATTCTTAGATATTATATGACTTGTTGCATTAGCTATGATCCCGCTTGACATGGACATGAGACGTTATGGACATGAGATACGTGGTTACATTGGGTGGGGAGAGACACACAGGCTACAGGCTGTTCTATATATATCTACTACTATTGCGAGGTTGTAGACTCTCGGAGCAGAGCTAGACCCACTACCGGTTATTACCGCTACCGGCTCCCCGACACGGAGCTTGTAGTGGCTCAGCCTGAGTACTAGTGATGCTCTCACTTGTATTTCACGTAGATGGTTACATACTTACCCTGTTTATTTCATTTACTATCTGCACTGCATTTATTTTGGCTTGTATTATTTTGTACCTTGCTATGTCCCCGGAGGACCTGGATTCGGATTATATCCCCAGGATTTGCAGACGAGATCTATCCCGAGGTATACGGGACCGTAGCAGGAGCTGATACAGGAGCTGTACCGACACCCGAGGACGAGGTGTTAGCTGAGGACTTTTCTTGAGCATCTATGTTTCATGCTCAGTATTTACTTTATTCTTTCATTTATATTTTGGTCTGTTGAACCATTGTATCAGATATTTATCGGGTTATTCCCCGAAGCACTTTGTTGAGACTGGTTGATGATTTACATTTCTTATTTATGTGGATCATATTTATCTTGTGTGGATGAGATTAGTTGTGCCATGTTGTCGTAGACCTTATTTTATAGCTTAAGTATGCCCTGATGGATCCATTAAATTGGGTTTGTCCATCAGTGTGTGCTGCTGGCCATTGCCACGTGTCTAGTCCCTCGGTATTTTGGGACTGGGGCGTGACAACCATGCAGGTCAGACTTTGCAAGTTGTGCGATGTCGTTGTAGTGTGACGTCTTAGTTGTACTACTATGTGCCTGCTATAGGATATAGGACATAGGATACTAGGATGAGATAGGATACTCAATCACAAATTATTTGAGAGATTCCTGGGACGACCCCTGAGAACCTCATTATAATTTCTAATTTAAATCCTTCACCCTTGTTTCCGTCCGTTCTCACTTGTTGATATTGAGTTTGATTCTTGTTGACCAGTTGTTAAATTTAAATTCTTGGTATCGTTGGTGAGTTGATTTCTTATCGCGATAAATTTTACGAATTAAACTTTACGGTATTATCTGATGACATATGTTGATGAGGACAGTAAGAAAGGTAAAACGTCTACTTTGGTTATGGAACCTAGAGTTTATCGCAGCTACGTTAGCTGTCGTGACGAGAACGTAGGAACCTGACTTGGATGTACATACTTTAGTTATGAAATTTTAAGTTTCTCGTAGCCATACCGGTTGGCGTGGTGAGGATTCTAGATGGCGTGATTATAGAGTTGCATACCTTAGTTATGGAACCTGTCGTTTATCGTAGCTATGCTCACTAGCGGGGCGAGGATTCTGAGTGTCATAATTTTGGACAAACGTGTATGATTATCAGGTTGTATCTTAAATTGGTTCTTAAAGTATCATCTCAAAACTTATCTACTTCTGTTATTTCAAGACATTGTTCTATCATTTTCTTTGCTAGTAGTAGAAATACCTTCAGTCCTTAATCCAGTTCCTTTTTGAGCTTCTTTTCTTTGAGGATTCCTTGTTAGTATAATAATTGGTGACTTACAATTAGGTCTGTCTTGTATTAGTGTTGACTGAGTGTAACTTGTGAGTTTGTAAGTATTTCTTAGTTGGACATGTGAGCTGTAAGCATTAATCTAGAGTTAACCCATAGCATAGTATCTTATAGCAATAGTTCTATAATAGGTGCCATTATAATTAGTATTGGTACTATAAGTAGAAGGAGGAGTATAGAGTATCATTAATGGTTCCAAGTGTAAGTATCAGAGTCAGCATGCCAGCCCTGGATAGTCGTGAATTCATGAAGTTTGGTGATCTATGTAAACAATTAAGTATCGAGAAAATTGTATTAAAAATTAATAGAGCATGATATTCAATTTGATGATTGATTACTTGGGTGTGTCAAGAGTAAAGAAATGTATATGCATAAATGGTATTAATGAGTGTGCCATGGGTTGAGAAATATCAAGATTGATTATAAAAGTTATGAAGTGTATCACAGATTAGTGTAACAGTCTGTAAAAGATTAGAAGGGAGATACTTATACATCAATAGAGATATAGAACCATATGCCTGCCTTTAATAGTGAAGTAAAACATGTGTATT
Source organism: Iris macrosiphon (assembly GCA_036927795.1). Lineage (NCBI taxonomy): Eukaryota > Viridiplantae > Streptophyta > Magnoliopsida > Asparagales > Iridaceae > Iris > Iris macrosiphon. The sequence goes on along the minus strand of JAYESA010000012.1, from coordinate 176,750,743 downwards.
ATAAAAGTGCAAGTGATCGTGAGTTCTAATAAGTTTGATGAGGTGATCTAAAGATGAAGCTAGTGTTACCATACCAAGAGTACTAATATTTCTATATCGAGGATTAGTTGAGCAAGGTGCTAATAACAGTAAGTACCTCGTGTGATGATAATTAGATTGGTGTATCAGTTAATACGGATAGAAAATTATTGGAAGTAATAGTGCAAGTAATCCGGCAGTGCAAATTTTAGTACACAGTTAAAGGTTATAGACAATTGGTATATTTGTGTGTACCTTGAGTATTAGAGACTGTGAGTATTTATATGTATACTTAGATAGATGTGGATTTAAATTTATAGTTTAAAGATTGAAAATAAATTTTAATTTTAAGAATTTTTGAGGAGTTGAGATTTTATGTTATTAAAAAATTTTGAGGATTCAAATTCAATTCAATAAACATAGTCAAAGCTATAAAGATTTGTTGAAGTGATTAAAATTTTATTTCAATATTTGACTTTTGAGGAAAGTATATGCATTTTATTTTAAATTGTTCGAGAAGTTAAATTTTGAGGATTTATTTTGAGGATAAAATTTTATGGTGGGTAAGAAATGTATAACAGTATATGAGTGGATGAAGTACATGTGTAAGGATCTGTTGGCTTGAGCATACTTGAGATTGCACTACAAACTGACTTGGATGTCCATCTAGAGTTGTATTGGAGGGAGCAATACTTAGTGTGTTGTGTTGCACTTGGCGTGCACTTGAGTGATAAGAATAACTAGTATAAACAATTGCAGTAGGTAAGAGAGCTAGCAGTGGTTGTGCTTGTTGTAGAAACAGTGGTACCTAAAGGGAGAGGTATCAAACTTTGGATGCATCATTAAACCTATAGTTGTGTTAGAAGGCTATGTTTTGTCCTTTCCTTCTGTTCTTTTGTCTGCTTGATTGATTCATTAATTTTCTAGTACCATAGCTTGTATCAATGATCTTCTTGCTAGAATGTAGTTAGTAGTACACCCTGACAGAGACTGCAATACCATGACAAAAGTGACCATAATCATATATGTTTTTCCTAGATTGTATTGTATGACTGTATGTAGAATTTTCTTAGACTTTGATTGTTGGGGGTTTGACCGTAGTGAACATTAATGAAGAGCTTATGACTGGACAAAGAGAGACAAGGTGACTTAAATTTCGAGCATAAACATTAATTTAAATAAAGAGTTGAGAACTTAATATGACATAATTGGCAATTTTGTTAAATTATTGAATTTTATGAAGATTAAGATATGATTGAAATTGTCATTAAAATTCGAGAAAATTAAGGAGATTATCATTATATTTATTTGATTATAAGATATGAAATTAAAATTTTATATTTTGAATGTTGTATTTGAAGATTTTGTAAGTACTACATTGTTTGAGTTTTGTGTGGAAAAAAAATCAAGGAATAAGATCGTTAATGGATTAGTGTTTGATTTCAATTTTTTGGGATAGGATTTCAAATATTATAAATATACATTGATTGGATTTAAAATTAGAGGATTGGATATTAAGTTTTGTATTTAGTGATTAGCATAAATTTTTTGAGGAGATTATGATAAGAATGGAATTCGATTTTAAATTTGAGGATTTTTCAGGAATGTGATATCTATAGAATTATAAAAAATTTGTGAAATAACAATATGGATTTACTTTATGATTATAGGTTTGATGAATCTAAATTTGATGGAGAATAATATATATAATGATTAATTACAACTATTGAGGATTTTAAATTTTGAGGACGAAATTCTTTTAAGGAGGGTAGACTTGTCACTACCACATTCTAAAAATAGGGGTATTTTTGAATTTTTATATATTATTAATATTGTGTGTATTTATTTTAAATAATTACATGATATGTGTATTTAAATATATATTATATATAATGTTCATTAATGCATGAGTTAGTAGACTAGCCCTAGATGCCCACTAGAAGGAGCCCTGACCGAAATATAGTGTTATGGATTTAATTTATAATTTTGGGATTAATTATTTAGGGTTATAAATAATTACCGTGATTTTATTTATTTGTTGCGCCTTACCGTTGCTTAGATAATTGGAGCACTACCCTAGTTTTTGTCTTCCAACAAATTTTACCACCTTGTCCTAGACGTGCCCGCCTACCATTCTGACCCTTGTGTAACTTATAATTATGTTCACTTGTACTTCATTTTAGCTGCACAATATTCGTCGCGGATATTTTATTTAATTCTATATAAATCTAACTTTGTACCCTTGTGCGTTCCAATCAAAATTGGAGGCATAATCTCGACCCATTTTGAGCAACCAAAATTAGGGTAATATTCTATTCTGAGTCTTCTTCATTCATGACACTTTTGTCCCACTTAATTTCAGCCCCTTGTACTTCTAATTAATTTTAGAATACCTATTTCATTTATTTTAACTAAATTAAACCATAAATCTAACTTTGTACAATTTTCCAATTGTTGGGCACTTATATGCAAAAGTGTATTAGGGTGTCCACCCCGTTGGATACGATGCGTAAATAAACCCATTTCTCCTTCATGTATATTTTTTCATAATTTTTGGGAGTGTGTAATTCAACATCAACCTCCTTGAACCATGGCCCTCCAAACCTTGAACCAATGCATCATAGCCATTAATTTTAAATCCATTTGAATCCTAGCCCTTGAAAATATCCATGACAAGCCCTTTTCCTAAGGGTTTGACCCAGCCCTAATTCTAGGTCAACCCAATACTACCTATATATAAATAGTATTCCTTTATTTTATTTTCTCTTTTTTCCTTAAACCTATTATAGAGTACAGCCGATTGTTCCTATCTTCCCTGTCCACCGTTCCTCCCATACTTCCTCCCGTCGTTTCCACCAGAGCTCGCCGGACTCCGTCGACAACCCCACCGCCTCGTCACCCTGCTGAAACCAACAACCCGACACCATCCCGCTGCCCTCAACCGCTGAACCCGACCGGCCCTCATCGTAACAGTCTACAACCCGACGACCATCCCCGACTCTCCATCTCGACGACGACCTCTCTCTACTACGCCGGACCTCGCCGACCCGCTGTACTACACACCCGTCTCCATCCCGCTAGCAGCAACTTGCTGCCAACCCGCTGGAGCTGACGCCAGAGTCGACTGATTCCTGCCGCCCCTACACGCGGCGCCTGCACGATGCCAAACACGCCGGAGACCCGCCAGAACCTGCTGGAGCCCTCGCCGGACCAGAACCCGACTTCGACTAGAACTGATCGCCTGCACCGAGCCGCTGTCCACCTTGTCGACGATCGCCGGAGCACGACCAGAGCAAGCCGGAGACCCGTTGACCGCTCGACTGAACTGAGCACCCCCTTCGAGACGACCTTGACACGAACATCTCGTCCCACGTACACAGGTTCAAGTTCCCTCTTGCGTACATGTACACATACGCGCATACGCGTATTTCTCAATTAGTGTGTGTGTGTTAGTATATGTATTAGTATATATATAATATAAAATTAGTATATATATACATATGTATGTGTATTATATATGTATTCCCTAGTATACGTTTAATATGTATATATTTGGTTGGTATGTATATGTATATGTATATATATATATAGTATAAATTATATTAGTGTATATACATATATACATATTATGTATGTAATTAATTGGTATACCTATATCATGAGTATTAATGTATATGCTAGTTAATAATATGTATATTTATTTATATGTACTAGGTGACCCGAGTGTAATTATGGATACCCCGTAGTTACATTGACCTGTGACCATGTAACATGTTAGCAGACTGCTATATGTACACTGACGTACTGGCAAGACCCATATTATTGATTGTCTGTTATGCACAGCAACTACAGGCGTGACACCCCCTAGCGTAGTCTCTGAGTTCATTGTGTTTTGATTGTGTGTGTTAGAGTAATGTCTGATGCAATATTATATGATATGTCTATAGGACTGTTGGATCATTCAGACGATACTTTGGAAACAGGACATTGGTATTGCCAGCTAAGGACCACAGGCGAGTACATTCTTTGACAATTTCCATTATGTTGATTATCTCTATAATTCTAGTTGTATAGCGTACATGATTCTGACACGGTTATTTACACGAGCTGGCATCATCGAGACCTGTCACGAGGAGTCATGATTTGGAATCTACCATGCTAGCTGGGGAAACGGAGAAATATTAGTAGCTTATGTGATCATACCCAACTCTATATGCATCATAGCTTACCCACACCTCACATCGGTGCAGCCTGACCATTACATGCCTCATAGCCTGTTATGTATGATTAGCCTGACTATTGCTTGCATCATAGCTATCCGGATGGTTAGCCTGACCTTACATGAATCATAGCTAGTCATACATAGCAAGCCTGATCGGTCCCAAGCCGATCACATGATATGCTGATGTTTCACATACTTAGCTAGATGTTCTTGACATGTATCTCTAGTATTTTGATCTAGCATCTCTACATGTTCTAGTTATTGTTCTAGCGTTTACTTATATTCTAGTTCATTGTTCTAGCATGCACTTGTATTTCTATTCATTGCTAGATATATATTGATGATGATATGCTCCAATACTTCATTATTCCAGTATTCCCTTATCTCCAGTATTTCTCATTGCCAGTACATATATCCATCTTGTATTTCTTTACACTGTATTATAGTTTTTGTCAATATATGTGGAACTGCTGTTAGAGGTGTACTTCGTTCCATCCTGACTGAAAATATTTTTCTAGACTATGACTTAGAGGACTTGTTTCCAGTATACTTGGAAGATTTGGATGTTATGGATTGCAGGTTAGATTATTTTGTTGTTTAGACTGTCTTATATTTTATTTATTTTATTCGATATCTCATCGTGCTTTAGTTTCTGTGATTGAGTATTCCATATTATATTGTGATATCCGTGTCTCCTTATGGAGTTAGATATTCGTGAGCGATTGTTTAGATAGTATTATGACCTAGACAGCGTTCTACCGCCGATGCTTCGGCGTAGGCTGGATGTATCCACGTACTCGTGCCCATATACCGGTGCGGGTCATGACAATCATCAAGTCCAAATAAGTAGTATCTCGGGAAATGACCCGTCACAATAAAGAAAAGAGAATAACACCAAATACATATGTCCATAAATCCAAGTCCAAATATGAAATAACATTAAGCATAAATAACTAAGTAAGTAATTGAGTACTCAGGAGAAATCATCTGCCACAACCTCGTCCTCTGGTGCCAGTAACACTCCTACGTCAACTCATGTCCCGTATACCTCGGGATAATCCTCCTCTGCTATACCTGGGGACATAACCCGGATCCAGGTCCTTAGGGGACATAGCAAGGTACAAGAATAACTTAAGCCGAAGTACAATAAATAAAATATGCGTGCTCAGGGTATCTAACACAATCCATCTATGTGTATGCAAGTGAAAATGTACTCGTCCGCTAAACCATCGATTTCATACATATACTAGGGTACTAGTGATAGTAGTAATAATGGTAGTAAGTACGTATAAGCCTCGTCAAGGTACCTGCAGTACTATAATACTAGTAGAGTTTGGTAGTCCAGCGGTATGGTAAGTTCTCCCCAACCCCACGTATCTCACGCCTCAAGTCAAAAAATACAAGAAAATCACTATCTATGTCTCAAGTCCAAGTGTAAATAACATCATGTCAACTAGCACATGTCTTAAGTCAGGCCCTAAAATAGAAGTCGGAATCCTCGAATATCTCAAGTGAGTCTTCTGTACATGAAAGTCGTGTATAGTGTCCTAACTTAATTAGTGCAAGTATTGCACTTATACGTTATAAGATGACAATGCAATCTAACGATACCAGACTCCGCAAACGTAAAGTCGACACCCGAATATAATTCAGACGCAAAGTATCGTCACGGTCCTAGGGTCACAATTGAGTACATGTATTAAAATATAAATTATAAACTGTAAATAAAATTAAGCACAATTTACTGAGACAAAGGCAAGGTACACTTGCCTGAATTCTGGATATAGTAAGGCCAAGTAGCGAGCTAAATGCGTCAACTGCTTCTGAAAAGGTAGAATCCATACGAACGTCTCCGGATGCTACAATATACATCACCAATATTTTGAAAATATAAGAAAGAGCTAGAATTGACTACCAATAAGTCCAATTTGGACACAGGGGCAAAAGCGACAGTTTCGGGTCACAACGGTGTCCAATTGTGGCCCACTTTGCACCGTAAAATGTGTCAGAGATAAAGTTCTCCAAATTTAACAAACTTAGTATCCACAAGTCCAGAATGATGTCACAAACTCATTGGAGTGTCCGAAATTGGATTTCGGTGAGCCGGTCACGAAATCACCCGTCAAGTAAAACCGTGGGGCTCATAAAACGGTGTTTCGTCAACGTTCTCAGAATTGAACCAATATTGGGTCACAGGACCAGCGTAACGCTACAAATCTGATGGCGCAAGTTTTGTTGTGAAACTACAAGCACACACGAAGTTATGACAAGGTATCAGAATAGGCCGATATAGTATTTTTCGACGGATACACATTGATTTCGGTGTGCACGCACATCCAAATCAAGTTCTGCAAAATCCTACAGGTCCACGTTGACGATACGCGCCTTTTGGTGAATTGTATCCGACGAAATTGCCTTGTTTGGCAGGACGAACCCCATATCGAGAAATTTTGGATTTTCAAAATTAAGTTTTTGACAGTTTCCAGCATTAAATTAATCACATAATGAATCGAATTTAGAGAACGTATTTAATGGGATTAAAACTAGGTTATGTTGTCAAGAAGTCTGTTCAAGAAAATTTTTAGCATCGCATGGAGATAACGGAACTTAAACACGTGTACCTGGAACAGTTTCTGTTCTTAAAAATTCAGTCCATTTTTTTGTTTTGTGTCTCGATTTGCGATTGATACAGAGCATGATAAACTAAATTATTAGAAAGGATTCATTGGGGTTATATAGTCTTCACGTAGGATTCGATGGTTCATTGTTTGGTTACCTATGTAGGGAGAAACGGAGATGGGAAGAAGGGTACCTCGAGTGCTCTTCTGCTCGCGATTAGGGTGCGGGTCTTTTCGTGGCGGCGCGCGGCGGAGATCGACGACGTCGGGCGGCGGTGGAGGTATTCGTCTGGGTGTAGGGAAATGGTGGCTGGTAGTGGTCTGATGGTGATGATCTGATGGTGATGGTATAAATGGAGTGAAGGGGGGGTTCGGTAGATGAACATAGGGGTCGGGGGTTTTGGTAGATGAACAAAGGGGTCGGGGGGTTTTGGTAGCGGGTTATATTTTAGGTTTGGGTTTGGGTTTCGGGTTTGGGTTTGGTTTTGGGTTTGGGTTTATTTATTATTTTTATTTCTTATTCTTTTATATTACCACATATATATATATGTATATATATAGCCATTTATAAATAGGTTTGTACCTAAAATAATTTTTAGAAAAAATCTACAATACTTTAATAGTAGTTGTACACACAAAAATATATTTTCTGTAAAATATTTATAATTAATAAATATACATAAATATCTATCCATGAATTTTATATTTTTCTAATTAGCTAAAAGTAATGAAAATTCTCCTTTAATCTCAATAATTACATAATACCAATAATAAACCTAAGTAACATTCACAACTCTAGTAGAACACTTAACCAACCTAAATTATGAAATAATATACAACACTAAACTAACATGCCAACATAATAATATATTCTAAAATTATTATAATTATGGAGTTATTTAGAGTTTAAAAAAGTGATTATAATGAGGTATTATCTAGTTAACAAGGAGGTAGGATACTCATGGCAAGGTATCATTTTTATCATAATGTATATATATATTCTTCATTCACCATTCAATAGATGATGAAGAACAAGAAATGGAGGTCATGCATATATATATTTAAAGAAGAGCAAGATAAAGAAGAAGAGATTGAGAGTAAGAAGAAGATGATTACCTAATGAACAAGGTGCAATGAGGGAAGAACACTTGGAGAAGGGGGTGCTCGGGCTAGGGGCTTTGTGCAGTCGAGTTGGGGGGTCCTCTCGGCCAGGGACTTGGTCTAGTTGGGTTAGTACTTAGGTAGAGGGTGCTGGTGCACTCAGGTTTGGATGGTCAATGGGGAGCCCAGACCTGTAGAAAAGAAGAACAGGAACATCAGCAATAGTAACACCAACAGGAGCAGCGATAACAGCCCAATGAGCAGCAGCAGCAGACCAAAGTAACAGCAGCAGTAGCAGATATAGAAGCAGCAGCAGCACTACATAGTAGGAGTAGCAGCAGTAGCAGCTAATGGGGGGGCAGCAGCAGCTTTGGGACGGAAAGAGATGGTGGTGGAGATATTTTGGTCGCACAGCGGATGAAGCGCTTGCCAACCCACTTGAGATGGCCAATCAATCTACGAACACCAAGCACAGATGAAGACAAGTATATGGCGGTAACTACGTCACCTGGATAAATCTCAACCTTTATAACACAGATGAAATTATAAGATTGTAAAAAACTAATGTTGAAACACTTTTCCCTAATAGGTTCAACCTCCTCACCATACTCAAGAAGAAAGACAGAATATTACAATTAAAATCACTCACCAACCCGTAGTAATCTTCCTAACCGAAGTTGATGACTCCTCGATTAGATTTCCTTCTTCCTTCTGTCTTGGATGGCGAAGCCCTAAGAGAAAAGCACGGGCTTTCTCCTAAATTTCTTGTGGACGAGCACCCCGAATCTCCAACTTGTGCTTCTCTTTTTGTGCCTCCACCCTCCTCCCTATTGATAGGATGATAAACCTATTTTAGGGTTAGAAAACCCTAAAAATAGCCAACCATAAGATCCAGCCGTCCACTAGCATCCAACGGTCCAAAATATAACCTAAAAATTCTAAAACCCGAGCAGCCGACACCGAACTCGAACTGACTTCAATTTTCAGGTTCTGGAATACCACACCGAGTTTGGCCCGAACTCGGCCAGGGACCGAGTTCAGACCAAACTCTGCCTCCTTCAGCAAACTTGATTTCCAACAATCTCCCCCTCCAATCTGATGAGAGGTGTTGGCTCCATGGATCCTCAACTGGACTCCATGTATGTCGCCCCACGACAAAAAACCTGCTCCCCCATGCCACCAATCTCTGATCCCCGAGTTGCTTTGCATCTTTTGTCATCTCCAGCTCCTTGATCATCACGTCGATGCTAGCTGCAATGCGTAGCACCTCCTGCACCACTGGATTCTTGTCGTTATCAATAATACGGTCAAGACCGAAGTCCCTGACGATCAGCCTCATCATGAGTCTTGGCTACATGTCCTCGACTTTTGTCTTACACCAAAATATGTTAACGTTCCGACGAACTTCTTCACCCTTAGCTAGCCCAACCAAGTGAACGGTACGATTCTCTCGAGATTTGAACTCCTGAATCTTCCTACCTTCGTGTCCGAACTTGAAGCTCGCCCATACACATGCGTCCTCGAGCAGAATATCACGTACTTTGCATGCCGTCGATAACCCAGAGCATCCCCTGAACTGTATGAATGATGACTCTCCTGCCTCAGATTAAGTTTGCTGCAAACCTTGATCTCCTCCTTAGCCTTGAACTACTAAAACCAATGTCACTCCATGAAGCTTTAGCAAACCACCCGTCGCCAAAATTGGATCCATAGAACAACCCCCACCTGGAGATCGACCAGCTATTATGGGACCGACAGACTGACCCTCAATCTTTCACTCATCACCATTCGTCGCTTTGTCTCGATGAACTGAATCCTCTGTATCCCTCAAAGTATTTCGAAGCCCCTCCAAGACAAGTTTTTGATGACCAACCTCTTGTCGAATATCCCTCGAGCCTCCATCCGGTGCTTGTGGCCTGCCTGTACACCTCAGCGGCTTGAGCCTGTATATGCCATAATATAAATCTCTTCGAGCCAACTGCTAGGAATGTCATGCTCCGATCTCCTGCAGGCTAATCGGCCATCCCCGCTAGGCGAGAAGCATCGTGCCAGCGCTCCCGCGGGATGATCGCTTGACCCATCTGGGCGTGATGAGCACGAGCGTAAGCCGCGCCCGTGCATGGCCGTGGTTCATGCTGGCGGTAAGAGGTCTAAGCCACAGAGCCACACAGATTGTCCGAGTGCAGAAAAATTATAAACGCATAGGCGATTGGTAACAAGTTCACAGAGTCGTCAATAGCGGAAGCATTGAATAACACAAGTATAGAAGTAAAGAAAACTCTTTATTGATATTGAACAAGTGTTACAGGCGGCGCTAGGCCGATATTACAAGTCGCTCAAGTCTCTCTTTCTGAAATAGTAAAAGCGTACCAAGTGGCAACATTTATGGAATGATGTATAGGTGATGTTCCAATATTATGTCTTATATATGTACTTCAGTTCCAGACATATTGCTCCAAGGCTTCAGAGTGAAATCTACGCCTTAGCACACACGAAGGAGGCATCCGCACCGAACGAGAATTCTTCCGAACTCTGCAAGCAATCTGGTTGGTTATCAGTACATGAATGCACTGGTGGGGAGGCTACTCGCCCGCTCGACAAATTCAAACATGTAATATAGGTTCCATGTACCATCTATTAAGTTATCTTTCTAGTCTTGTCTTAGGATCAGTTTTATGGCAATTGTTGAATAGCCTATCTCGTGTGGCAGTGCGCCGTACGACATAAGAGAAAACACAGCGAGACTTACCAACTTACCATTTGTCCTTCCCTGTCCAAGGCAAACCAAGTTAATTCAAGCATAGACTTATATATAATGCAATCCAGGGACAATAGCATATGCAAATACAAGTATTGTGAATGAGATTATATTTTGGATGCACGAGTTACTCGAAATATCAGGTATTGCAGAAGATGTTAAAGTGTTCCATATATACAAGTGTGTTATACTCAAGATCGTTTAGGTGTTTCAGACTATTCTCGATGCGATGAAATAACTCGCACGCCGATTGCCGCTAAGCGAGGATGACTTATCTATATGAACATGAGGTCGCTGGCATAACCATAAAGGAACGTAGTCAATAATGAGGATGGAATGCAAAGAGAGTACAGGATGTGCTACAGACCATCTCATCCTTGTACAGGAAGACTACACAGAAAGTTTCATCCGGATCGGATCGGCCCCGGTGCCCCGGAGATCGCCCGTGGAACTAAGATCCGAAGATCACCTTTTTAAAGTTGTCCACGACATGCAGGTCAGGGTCTTCCAAATCCATAACTTGATATGATAATCCATGATTCTTTTTATAAACCGAGCAATTGCTTAATGAGCTATGATTCTTGATTTGCTTGACATGATTCTCTTTCAGAGGTAAACTTGATATGATTATCATTCATACATAAACTTGACATAATTTATAGTTCAGTGTTCAACTTGCCTTGATGCATTTCCCTGGTGTGGAGACTGCCTTAGCAACCTAACGGTCCCGGATACTTACAGGTTTATATTGCACAAAAGAACTATTTGATGTCTTCTGGCTCACTAGATGCATGCACGATACGCGATAATGTTACTTGATTGTGGCATAAGTTTCGTGTGGCAAAAATTGAGTTGAGACAATATTACAAGTTAACATATTAGCAGGCAAGCATGCATTTATAAGAAAACTTAGGCATTTACATTGGCTCGGGCCCGAGGGTAAGCCGAGGAGTGAAACCGTAAAGGGACTTACCGAGCGACATGATCTAGGGTCGTGCAGTGTAGCAAGTGAATAGTGTACTAAGAAGAGCATATATATATATATCGTTCTACTCAAGGCATAGCGGGGTTCTAGTTGCATAAGGCAAAGGTAGCATGCAAGGGTCCACATATATAAGCAATGTTTCATTTTCATATTCTAACACAAGTAATACAAGTTGGGATTATTTCCTTAGCTAGGTGCGTTATATTCTTATTAGCATGCAGGGGGTGATTCACTTAGCGACTAGCATGTATCATTCCATATTTTAAATGTGCTAGCTAAGAAAAGATAAGTTTATCGTAGCCACCCACCTTAGCGATGATTCGTCTCGGTCAAGCGATACTCTGAAAGCCTAAGCCGGAACTTCTGTAGGGACAAGTCGGAAAATCATTTTTCCTCAAATAAGTATTCTCACTGAGCAAAGTGGGTCGGGATGTTACACTTTTGTCGTTTGAATCGGCAGTCCGCTTGAGCGGAACGGGTCATTACAGGGAACCCTTCGTAAGCATCCAATCTTTGTCCCCAAAAAAACTGCGACAACCATCATCCGCCAGCCTCCCTACCGAAACCAAGTTATAGTACAAACTCAGTATATGTCGCACATCCTTGAGAACGAGCTTCTCACCAAGCTCTTTTATCAAGTGCACATTACCGATGCCTATAACTGTAGTCATCCTCTTGTTTCCCATCTTCATACGTCCAAACCTGCCGCCATGGTATAACATAAAGACCTTCTATATGAAGTGGCGTGATACAAAGCCCCCATATCCATAACCCACTCGTCATCATGACACATGCCACATGGTTCCTTTGCATCAGTTATTGTGGTGATGAGATCTCCCATAGCCATGAGATCCTCCTGATCATCCTTGTCTTTGGCCTTCTCAGCTTTGAGCTTCATGCAGTTCCTCTTGATATGACCCCTTTCGCCACAATGATAGCAGCCCTCCTTACTGTCCACAATCGCAAGATCCCAAGAACTCTCTTATGTCCTTGCTTGTGACTTGGGTCTTCTCTTCCCATAGAAAGCCACCAGAGTGGACTCCTACGATGATTCTACTTGCTTACGCCGGATCCCCTCATTCAACAAGCTACTTTTGACTGCCTCCATCGTGACAACTCCATCAGGAGCGGAGTTGCTCACCGATACCACCAATGTTTCCCAGTATTTTGGCAGAGAACTCAAAAGCAGAAGGGCAAGAAGCTCATCCTCAATCACCTTCTTTATAGCAGATAGCTGATTAATAATGCCCTTAACCTCGTTCAGATATTGTGCCACTGGTGTACCCTCCGTGTAACTCGAGTTGACGAGTTGGCAAATCAAAAAAGCCCTGTTGCCAGCCGTCTTTCTTTCGTACAACTAATGCAGCTTCTCCCATAATACTTTTGCAGAACTCTCCATGGACACATGGTAAAATACCGAGTCGTCCAGCCATTGGCCGATGAATCCAACAGGCTTATGATCTAATAATTTCCAGTCATCAGCACATTTGTCCGTCGGCTTTGCACTGTCGCCCTCCAACGGACCATGTAAGTCCTTGCACCAGAGTAGATCCTCCATCATTGGCTTCTAAATTTCCCAGTTTTCCCCTATAAGGGTGATCATACGAGTGTTCATCTGCTCCGTAGACATAGTTGCATATTTCTTCTCGAGAAGAACCTGGCTCTAATACCACGTGTTGGTCGTGCAGCGAAAGAAACACTTGCCAACCCACCTGAGATGACCAACCAATCTACGAACACCAAGCATAGATAAAGACAAGTATAAGGCGGTGACTACATCACCTGGACAAATCCTAACCTTTATAACTCAGATAAAATTAAAAGATTATAAAAAACTAATGTTGAAACCATTTGCCCTAATATGTTCAACCCCCTCACCATACTCAAGAAGAAAGGCAGAAGATTATAATTAAAATCACTCACCAACCCGTGGAAATCTCCCTAACCGAAGCTGACGAATCCTCGATTAGATCTTCTTCTTCCTTCTGTCTTGAATGGCGAAGACCTAAGAGCAAAGTACCAGCTTTCTCTTAGATTTTCTGTGGACGAGCACCCTGAATCTCCAACTTGTGCTTCTCTTTTTATGCCTCCACCCTCCTCCTTATTTATAGGATAAGAAACCTATTTTAGGGTTAGGAAACCCTAAAAATAGCCAACCATAAGATTCAGTCGTCCACTAGCATCCAACGGTCCAAAGTATAACCTAAAAACTCTAAAACCCGAGCAGCAGCTGCCTACACCAAACTCGGACCAACTTCGATTTTGAGGTTCTGGAATACCACACCGAGTTTGGCTCGAACTCAGCCAGGGATCGAGTTTGGACCGAACTCTTCCCCCTTCAGCAGACTTGATTCCCAACAAGATGGAGGTGGTGGTGGTCGGGTTTATGAAGGGGGGGAAGGGAGCTCGGGTTGGTGGTGAATGGTAGTGGTGAATGGTGGTGGTGTTATGAAGGAGAAGGAGTGAGGGAAGAAGAGGGAAGGATGAAGATGAAGAATGTTGAGTGATGTTGGAGTGAAGTAAGCAAAGAATATGAGTGGGGAAGGGTGGTATGGCCGGCCACATGGAGTGGGGGGGGGGGGTGACGTGGGTGCATTAAATGCAAAGGTGATGGTGATAGGTTGAGTGTGAGTTTGGGTTAGTATTTGACTTAGGTTCCTTATGTTGTGAGGTGTTGGAGGAGTATTAGGGAAAGGAATGGTGAGGGTATGGTAGCCCACACATATTTGTTTGACCATAATGGATGATAATTAATGTAGGAAGTGAAGTGGAAGTGATGGAAATAATTTCTAAATAGGTAAAAGCTAAAATTATATAAACAATGGGTTTAAAAATATGTAATTATTCATGAGGATTGTGTTTGGTGTTTATTAGAGAGGAATAATTATGTTTGGTGTTTGGTATGAGCCATGTAAGGGTGTGTAAGGGTTCGGGTTGGTGTTTGGACTAGCTTTGGGCTAGGTTAAGCCGGTTGTTTAAAATGACTAATAATTGTGTTATGGGTGTTTTTTAATGAATTGAAAGTACATAGAGTTTAAATTGGGTGGGACACAAGTGTCATGGATGTAGTAGACTCAGAGTAGATCATTATCATATATTGGGTTGCCAGGAACGGGTCGAGGTTGTGTCTCCAATTTCGATTGGAACAGACATAGTTGCAAAGTTTAGGTTTGAATTAGATATTTTATGACGAATGTTGTGCAATTAAAATAAAGCACAAGAGATTATAATTATGAGTGACACAAAAGTCAAGATTGAAGATTGGCTTGTCTAGGTTATGGGTGTGAATTTTATTGGAAGGCAACAACTAGTGTAGTGCTCTAGATATTTAAACAATGGTAAGGGGCAACAATTGAATCAAAAATTCAAAGAGGTGAATTATAACTCCAATAATTATTACAGAATAATTCTAAATAAATCCCTAAACTTAAATTTTGGTTAGATGGTTTAATCACAGAAGAGGCGTGGGACAGTGGGCCCAAATAACATATAATGCAGCGTATACAAATTTTTGTGCATATTGTCGGACATCTTAAAAAAAAGTTTCTAAACGTTATAGGCAGTATAATGCCTTCCATTTGAAGATGATCATTATCAATATTGCAGGTGAGATGCTTGGTATAAACCACTTATAGAAACAACAAAGAAGTACCTAACTCTCAAATGTGGCCCAAGGATACTATACATTTAGTTCCATTTACACATTATAAGTAACCATATATACACAAAAAGGAACTTGGAATCATGGTGTTTATTGGGCCGGACGGCCTGGAACCAGGTTCGGGCCTGCCCGGTCAAAACCAGTCTGGGCCGGCCCGGACCTTGTCAATAGGCGGACCTTGCCTGACCCACTAGAAGTCTGGTTTCCAGCTGGGTTCAGTTCACAGGTCCGAAGGCCCTACCCGGTTCAAAATCCGTTCTGAATCGGGTCTTGCTTCCCAATCCAGTTGAACCGGCTCTTCCCAACCGATGACTCAGTCAGGCCCAATTCTAGGCCTGACTTATAAAAAAATTAAGATAATAATATATTTGTATATAAAATATTGGAACTTAACTAAAATTTCGATAATATAGTTAATCTCTATTTTAGTTAATATGGTAGTATATAAAATTAATGATAACTAATTTAGTTTAAAAAATTCTATTCTAGTTTAGTAGTTTATGATAACTTTCAACCCATTTGAATTTAGACTGACAAAGAAAATTAGCTAATTTTCATTAATGGGTTGCACCTAATGGGATGCAACACAATATTTAAATGGGATGAACAAGATTTGCTATACTACGAAAAAAATATTTTCTAGTTTAGTAGTTTATAATAACATTAACAAAATTAGCTAATATGAAAACTATCATTAATGTGATACAGCACAACATTTGAATTCCTTTCTAGTTTAGACAAATCAAAATTAATGATAGCTAATTTTCATATCAGTTAAACTGTTATCACTCTATTTGTTTTCTAAAAAATATTATCATATATTATAAAATTACTCTAATATAGTTAATCTGGTAGTATTACCATGACATTGTAATTTTAGTATATATTTATAGACAATCGACTGTATGCAATATCAATTACAATAAAGAATATATATGGAAAGTAATTATATAAAATTAATGATAGCTAATATAAAAATTACTGGTTAAATGACAATTAATCAATAGTCATTCACCATATGAAAAATAATTATATAAAATTAATGATAAATAATTTGAAAACTACTAATTATTGAAAATAAAATAACAATTATTTGATAGTCATTCACCATATCAAAAATAATTATATAAAATTAATTATAGCTAATATTGAAACTAATAGTTATTCAAAATAAAATGACAATTAATTAATTGTCATTCACCATATGGAAAGTAATTATACAAAATTAATGATAGCCAATATCGAAACTACAAGTTTTTTAAAATAATATGACAATTAATTGATAGTCATTTACACTAGGAAAGTAATTATATAAAATTAATAATAGCTAATATGGAAACTACTCGTTATTCAAAATTATAAAATTTGTTTGTCTTGGAAATAAAATTTTCGCATGAAATAGAATTTACCTTGGATGTTTAAGAAGTTACAATAAACTGGAAATGGAATTTACTCATGACATATGGTCTTGACTAACATGCCATAATCGAAAATAAATTTGTTTGTCTAAAAATTGTTCAACTAGCAACATACAATAAAATTTTGATTAGTTGTCCAGAATAATAATTATCAAAGTAGTTTGTTATCAACCCTCTAATTCAAGTTCTGATGCATTAGAGCACAGAAAGATTCCGATCTTTTAATCAAATTGATAAAGTTTTTTATTACATTTTAAGGTCACTTTTGGAAAGTTTTTATTTTAATTTTTTTTCCACCGAGCCAACCCGGATCCGGCCCTGAACCTGTCCAAGCACAGCCTTGTCAGGCCCGACCGACTATTTTTTGGGTTCGAGCCCGAGCTGGGTTTGGGTTTAGGAATTTCTAGGTCGGGCCGGCCTGACCCATCTCTACCTTGGTCAAACACGATCAACACTGGACTCGTCCGGCCCGAAACACACCTTTAACTTGGAAGAGACAAAATTAAAAATAAAAAAAGTTCAATTATTGATTATTAGGTCTTTAGTTATTATCAACTGGGGTGGCAAAGTTGTCGGAATTGGTGATAAATAATAGGGAGTTATTGAGTTTGAGCCAAACTACTACTAGAAGTAGCAAAACTGTTGGAAATAATAAAGATTATGGGGGAGGTCCTGGGATCGAGCCTTTGCCTAAAAGCAAAGCCAAAAAAAGGTTGTGCCAGCCTTTCAAAAAAGTATTTAAAAATACATGTTATGATATAAAGAAAATATGTAGGAGGTTCCAGATGGAACATAACCATAAAAATAGATGGTTATAACATCATTCATCGATGTGAGATAACTGTTTATCTTTTAGAAGTTAGACATCCACTACAAAAATACTGTTAAATAGCGACGGATCTCGGCGATGGAAAATAATCCGTCGCTGAGTCAGCGATGAACTTTCGACGAATTATGACTAATTTATTTATGTAAACAAATTATATTATTTTTCGTCAACAAGATGTCGCTAATCCATCGCTGTTACGTTAGCGATGGAATAGCGATAGAAATATCCGTCGCTACGAAAACATAAAATTGTAGAGCATGTTTTATTTCCCCCATTCTCAATCTCTCTCTCTCTCTCTCTCTCTCTCTCTCTCTCTCTCTCTCTCTCTCTCTCTCGACACCCCCTCCCCCCGGCTCCGACGACCCCTTTCTCGAACCCTCCTCTCCGGCTCTTCGACCCCCTCCTCGAACCCCCCTCTCCTCGACCCCTTTTGTCCGCCTCCGCCCCCTCCTCGAAACCCCCCTCTCTACCCCCTCCGTCCGCCTCCGCCCCCACAGCGAACCCCCTCTCCTCAACCACCTCCTCGAAGCCCCCTCTCTCTGCCCCCTCCGTCCGCCTCCACCCCCTCCTCGAACCCCCCCTCTCCGCCCCCCCTCTCCTCGACCCCCCTCTCTTCCTCCTCCTCGATCCCCCCTCTTCGGCCCACGCTCCATCAGATCCCCTCCTCCTCCGTCGAAGGTAAGCCCTAACCTAACCTGTCACACCCAAGAACCAAAATACTGGAGAGCGGGAGAGTGACTCAACCAACCACACCTTGTAGAATATCGAAGTAAGCCACAATGTGCTAAGGTTATCTAGAGACAAGGGGGTGCATGCTATAATCAAGTCACCTAGTGTCAAGAACATCTATGTCTCAATCATCAACCAAGAAACAATAAGAATGAACATGTAAGATAAAGCAGTTAGGAGTCCCTGAAGCTCTTTCAGAATGATCATGAAACTAGTTATACGGGATGGTATACTAGTGCATTATCAAGAGTACATGACTGTAAGTCATCCGCGGTCTGAATAATATACAATCATCTAGAGGAATTAATGTCCAGATAAACCGGTAACAGCTATCGTCGGCTAAACGCCAAAAAGGGTAATACAAAATGATACTCATAGTGGGGAAGAAGAAACTCACTCAAGTTCCTCGGCGAACATCCTCCTGGTGTGCGCCATCGGTCATATACAGGATAGGATCCTCGGGTTCTGCTACTAAGTCTGGCCAAACAAAAGCAGAGGGATTAGGCCCCGATAGTAAGTACCACAAAAGAGCACAAGCGAATGAAGCAAAAACCAATAAAGTACATAAAATAGGATAATTTGTGCCACAACTACAAGTGTATGACTTTTTATCGGAGTAGTAGGACACCTCTACAACCAAACAAGGACCAGTGGAGTCGCACCACTCCGAGATAGAGTACGACTCACCAATTATGAACACGACGAAGATACAACACATTAATATAATCCAGGACACACATGCCAAAATACAAGCTAAGATATAGATATAATATGCAGCTTTGGTACATGACCTATTATGACACATTGGCACAACCCTAGAACCAAACAAGGACAAGGGTTGAACCATCATACCATAATAGTTCATGTCCCTTGGCTACCGGCACATACTCATTTAATCGGCCAATCAATTCTACGGCTTGATATGTGAAGTCTGGGTTATCCCAGTAATACAATAATATAGGGATCCTCAAATCGTGCTAAAGGCGAACACGGCTAGCCGAACCAATAATAATATGTAGTATGTAGAATATGCACCGGTCTCACGCAGGGCCACCTTGCTAATATAGATCAGCAACTATCACTACCACATTTTCTAGGAAAGGGTATTTTAGTCTTTTAGTAATTAATTAAATATTGTGCATGTTAAATATTTATTTATTTTATTATTTATTTATTGTTAGCATGTTAGATTTATTTTTGGACTTGTGTTAGTGGACCTAACTAGTTTAGTTTAGACTCATGGACCAACATGTATTAATTGTTAGAATTTGAGCCCAACTAGAAAGCCCATTGATTAGGAGGATGATTAATTATGTTAAACTCATTAGACTAGAAGCTTCCCTCCTTAATTAACTTTTTCATAAGAGGCCCCAAGGGATATTTTTAGACTTTACATATTAGCTTGAGGGAGGGGGCAAGCGAGGCCTATATAAAGGGGATGAAAACTTTCTCTCTCTTTATTTTTTATTCCAAATATAGATCTAGAATTATTTTCAACCAAATTACATCAAATCTCAACCAAATTTCCACCCAATTCTTTCACAAATAATCATTGGAGGCTAATAGAGCATGGATCTACAAGAAGGAAGCATGGATCTATAAAGAGGAGCAATGATTTACAAGTTGAATGCTCATTTTACCAATTTTGGAGATTTTATTGGGAATCCATCTCCCAATAGGTACAATTCAGTTTTTTTTCCCTTAATTTAGGTTCTAAATCTGAGAATTAACCATGAAAAATCAACCCATATGCATAGGCTACCCATAGGATTTGGTTTTGTATTCATAGGAGGCCTATTGAGAAAGTTATGGTACTTTTGTGTCAATTTTGGGGGAATTTCGAGATTGACAATTGTTGTGTGTGTCAATTGGTCCTATAGATCAATTTAGCATGTGCTTGTGTGTTTGGGACTAGTATCATGTCCACAATTGGGTACGTACAGGTCGTATCCCAACAATTTGGTGATACGTTATTGATTTGGGAGTTTTCCCTCCGACACGGGACTTTGAGCATGTCACATTTTGACACGGACACGTAGATTTGTGTTTGACTCTTCGTATTATTCATAAATAATATATTAGACTTGTTCGTGTCCTTCGGGGTACGTTTTGATGTGTGATGGACTCGTATCGCAAGCGTATCCTAGATCTAGTGGGATACAGGGTGATACGTTCCATGTGTTGTGCAATTTAATTGTAGATCTATTTCTCTTGTGTTCTTATTCATGGAGGGGTATAATTATATATATATATATATATATATATATATATATATATATATATATATATATATATATATATATATATATATTGTTGTGTATTTATATTTATGTAATTTTGTGTCTTAGATCTATGTATCTAGTTTATACTATATTTATGTAGCTATTTCTCTACATATGTATTAGCTTTTAAATATAGTAGTGTATTTATATATGTATTATATATATATATATATATATATATATATATATATATATATATATATATATATATATATATATATATATATATACTTATATGTATGTTTTATATGTATATAAAATTGTATGATATTTATATACGTATACGTATATGAGATATTATAAATAGTATACATATATGATACTATAATATGTATTGTAAGTATTATTGTAGATATATATATATATGTATATGGAGGAGCTTGTATATATATATAAATATATGTGGTAATTATATGTATATATTAGTAGTTATAGAATATATGTATAAAATTTTATAGTTGTATATATATATATATATATATATATATATATATATATATATATATTGTGTTCTTTAGCGACAGCGACAAAGGCAACAATAGCAAACAGCAGAAATCGCGACAGTAGCAGCCATTTAGCGACAACAGCAGTAGTCGCAACAGCAGCAGCGGCTTCAGCGACAACTGCTGCAGCGCATTAGCAACAGCAGCAGTAGTCGCAACAACAATAATGGCTTCAGCGAAGGGAGCATTAGCAACAGCAACAGTGCCCCAAAAGTAGCAACAGTGCCGCAACAGCAGTAATAGCAACAACAGCTGGCCTTTAGCGACAACAGCGGAGCTTTTTGCGACAGTTTTACGGTATAGTGATATTTAAAGTATTATTTATAAATAATAGGTATATATTGGTATATATGTATATAAATAGTATTAGTATATACGTATATTCCTAATTGGTATTTATGTATTAGTATACTATATTTTTGTAGTTTTAAGTTAGTTAGTTGGTTAGTAGTAGTTAGCTAATATTTATTTAGTAGCTTGATAATTATCTAGTTAATTGTTTAGGTCTATATATATATATATATATATATATATATATATATATATATATATATATATATATATATATATATATATATATATATATATATATATGTGTGTGTGTGTGTGTGTGTGTGTGTATATATTTATTAGTAGTTAATGATTAATTAGTAGTTGTAGTAGATTGATATATATGTATATATATATATATATATTAGTCATTAGTTTGAGTAGTTAAGGTATTTGATATGTTACGGTTAGTAGTTAGTTAAGATATATGTAGTGATATATATATATAGTAGTTAGAAATATCATATTATAGTTAGTTCATATGAATGGATATACATACATTACAGTATTGGTGATATTTGATATTAGTTGGGTTTATATATATGTATTAGTTATATGTTAGCATTTTGGATTACCTTGAGATATACCAAGGTATTAGTAGTAGGTATTGGCATAGTATTAGGATAGATGTAAACTAATTATGGATTGGTACTAAGGTGACTAAAATAAGGTAAATATTGTATAAATATTAAATGCATGGTAGTTTATAATTATTGTTGGGTAATAAGGTTTTGAATTTACCTTGAGATACCAAGGTAAATGTCAAGGTATTGAGGATAACCAAGGTATTGGGTTTGGGTATCAAGATAGAAGTTTAGTGTTGCGATACCAAGTTGGTTCGAAACCAAGGTATCCATTTAGCATTTGTAATTAGAATTTATATATTTAATATTGCTTTATTATAAATATTTGATATTATCTATTGTTTGCGTATCCTGGGATACGATATCCTAGTATCCTAAGATATAGTTTGTATGGCCTAGATTCATAGTGTATGTTCTCAACATCATTGAGATAGACTCATGCAACCTAGAAATAAGTAGTTTGCCATAGTTGACCATAGTTTGACCGGTTTGACTTAGAGTTGACCTAGTGTGACTTTTTGACTTAGAAATGGCTTGTTGACCTAGAAGTTGACTAGTTTAACTTATTTTTTTCTAGAACCTTGTATTGATGTTGTATTCCATATCTAGGTCTTTGAGACACTGTATTCGACATCTGTGAGACTATTTATTGGACTTCAGGCGAGTACATTCTCTGATAGTTTCTTATTTATGATATCTACTATGTTCATTGTATCTAGTTTAGATATCCATAATTTTTGATACGATGGTTACACGGATTGGTATATCTGGATCTCGTCATGAGATATTATTCCTTGGTATATGGATATCTAAATTGTATTTTAAATTCTAGAAAATTAATTTTATTTAAGTTCATCATTTCACCTTTCTGAAACTTCAAACGGTTCATAATTCCGAATTCGGGAACTCCCAAAATCTCAAAAATAATGAAACGCATCTGATTTCGGACAACTGACACTTTTAGAATTTTCTAAAAAAATAGGTTCATAAATTATTAAAATAATTTATATATTCAAAAAACTAACCTTGAAAAAAAACTGGAGCGCGTTTGGAGTCCGGAGCTAGGAGATATCGTCTTTTTAAGTCGTCGTAAGTACTAGAAAATGAGGCTGAATTTATGACGAATTTCGACTATTTTTGGACGAAAAAGAGAGGAGTTTGGGGAAGAAAAATATGAAAGAAGAGTTTATTCCATAATTCTAATAGGTATTTATAATGGTGGAGACTACTTAATTGAATACGACTATGATTGGATAATTTGGATATGACTATGACGAGTTTAAATGAGGATAGGATATGCATGAAGTTGCTTTCCTAATAGGATTAGGATTTAAATTAATTTAAAATAGAGTTTGAGTTCATCTCAATAATTTATAATCTTAAATAGAATTAAAGATAATACAAATAATTTATATATAATCTTATTAATATCTATTAACACTAAATTAGCATCTATCTAATATTAAGACTATATATATCCAAATAAATCCTAAATTATTTCAAAAATCTAAATAAATTTCTTAAAATTCTAAATAAATTAAATAAAAATATAATTAAATATTTTAACCAAAAATAAATATTTGGCAGGAACAATATGCAAGTATGGTCTCATAGTAAATCATGGAAGTCCTAAAAATTTACGTTCCCTATGTTTAATTACCTAAAAATTCTAGAAAAATTTTCAAAAATCTAAAATAGCCTAAAAATAATTCTAAATAAATAATTACATAAGTAAATATACTAAGAAATTTATTTTCTAGTTAACTAAGAGAATACTCTAAAATAATTTAATATTTAAAATATTCTATAATAAATATAATAATATAAAATACACACAAAATATCTATTTTGGGTGAGGGGGTTTACATCACTAATTTTCATAGTTAGTTTCTTTAGCATTTTGGTACTGGATTAGTTTCCGGCATATGGTATGAGATTGGATATTGTTTCTATTGTTGATAATATATATTTGAATGTATAGTTAGACTTCCTCCATATCTTCTCGTACTTTTAGAATTGTGATTGAGCTTTGAGTTGAGATATTTAGCAGATTTATATTATTGTGAGATGTTTAGATAGTATAGTTGACCAAGACAGCGTTCTACCATCGATTCTGCGGCGTAGGCTGGACGTTGTTCTCGACTTGCATCCCTATACCGGGTGCGGGTTGTGACAAATTTTTAATGGTGGCCCATGCAGGTCAGGCTTCGCAAGTTATTGGATGTCGTGGTAGTACGATGACTTAGTTGTACTACTGCGAGCCTGCGATAGGATATAGGATATAGGCTATAGGATATAAGATATTAGGATAAGAGAATACTCAATCACAAATTTCTTGAGAGATTCCTAGGACGACCCTTGAGAATCTTATTACAATTCCCATTTCAAATATTTTCCTTATTTTTCGTCCGCTCTCACTTATTGTTGTTGAATTTGATTCTTGGTGATCGGTTGTTGAATTTAATTCTTGATGTTCGTTATTGAGTTTGATTCCATATCGAGAGAAATTTTATGGACTAAGTTACGGTATCATCTGATGACATATGTTGATGAGGACAGTGAGAAAGGTGAAACATCTACTTTGGTTATGGAGCCTAGAGTTTATCGCAACCATATTAGCCGGCGTAGTAGAAAGGTAGGGCCTAACTTCGGATGTACATATCTTAGTTATAAAATTTAGAGTTTCTCGCAGCCATACCGGTTGGCGTAGTGAGGATTCTAGATGACATGATTATAGAGTTGCATACCCTAGTTATGGAATATATCGTTTATCGCAGCTATGCTTACTGGCGCAGCGAGGATTCTGAGTATCATAATTTTGGACAGACGTGTATGATTATCAGATTGTATCTTAAATTGGTTCTTAAATTATCATCTCAATACTTATTCGTTTCTGTTATTGTATAAATTTATTCCATCATTCTTTAGCTTAGCAGTAGAGATACCTTCAGTTCTTTAGTCCAGTTTCTTATAGAGTTTCATTCCATTAGAGTCCTTGTTAGTGTGATAATTGGTGACTTGCAATTAGATTTGTGTCTTGAGTATCAGTATTAACTGTTAGGAGTGTGGCTTGTGAGTCTGTAAGTGGTTCTTGGTTGGACATGTGAACAATAGGCATCAATCTAGAGATAACCCATAGCATAGTACCTGGTAGCAATGGTTCTATGATAGGTGTCATTATAGATAGTATGGGTACTGTAAACTCCCTCACCCAAAATAGGTATTTTGTGTATATTTTATATTATTATATTTATTATATATGTTAAATTTATTTAGAATATGCTCTTAGTTAATTAGAAAATAAATTTCTTGATATATTTACTTATATAAATATTCATTTAGAATTATTTTAGGTTATTTTAGATTTTTGGAGATTTTTTCTAGAATTTTTGGTAATTAAAACTTAGAAAACATAAATTTCTAGGACTTCTATGATTTACTATACGACCATACTTGCATGTCGTTCCTACCAAATATTTATTTTAGTTTAAAATATTTAATTATATTTTTTTGTAATTTATTTAGAATTTTAAGAAATTTATTTAGATTTTAAAATTATTTAGGATTTATTTGGATATATATAGTCTTAATATTAGATAGATACTAATTTAGTGTTAATAGATATTAATAAGATTTTATAAATTATTTGTATTATCTTTAATTATATTTAAGATTATAAATTATTGAGATAAATTCAAACTCTATTTTAAATTAATTCAAATCCTGAACCTACTAGGAAATCAACTTCATGCATATCCTATCCTTATTTAAATTCATCATAATCCTATCCAAATTAACCAATCCTAGTCGTATTTAATTAAGTAGTGTCCACCATTATAAATACCTCATCCTTCATATTTTTCTTTCCCAAATTTCTCTCTTTTTCGTCCAAAAAATAGTCAAAATTCGTCATAAATTCAGCCTCATTTTCTACTAGCTATGACGAATTAAAAAGACGATATCTCCTAGCTCCGGACTCCAAACATGCTCCAGTTTTTTTTTGTTAGAACGATAATGAGGTTAGATTTCTGATAATATAAATTTTTTTTCTAAATTATTAGTATTAAATTCTGGAAAATTCGTAGAGCACAGCATGTCCGAAAATAGACGTGTTTCGATGTTTTCGCGATTTCGGGAGAACCAGGAATCAGAATCATGAACCGTTTAAAGTTTCGGAAAGCTAATGTCGAGATCATCGACATATATTTTTCCCAGAATTTATTTCGAAGTATTTTATACTGTTAATTCTGTAGAATTTCTAGGTTAGAATTTAACCATCGGTGCACAATACAAAATTTGTATGTGCCATAATTCCCAAACGAATTTGAATTCAGATGAGCCGTAAATTCCAGTATGTTTTTGATGCTGAAATCTACAGGAAATCATGCAGGAAAGTCGAGTTTGTATCGGTTGACTTTTTGGTCAACAGATCGCCTCGATTTGCGTGCCATGAGTCTCGAGTTGATAAAATTCAGTTTCTTTGGACAAAATTTAGGAATTAACATAAAAATCAGAAATAATAAGATTAAAATAGGATTTTAGAGTAATTATTCCAGAATTAAATAAATTAAAATAAATTAATGGTTATATTATTATATAGTTATATGAATATATATGTAAGTAAATGCTAATTGATAATTATGATTAAATATTCAGACTGTATGACCCTAGGACATCGTGGACTATCCCATACTTACCTTGACCATGTTGACCCTAAGAACTTGTGAATTTGTCTGCCTTGCGTACACTAACGTACTAGCATAGACACCTGTCAGTTGACTGACTGATTTCGTACAGTACTTGAAGACGCGACACCCGCGTAATTCAATGCGTAATTGACCGTGTTAGATGACTAGTATTACCCCTAGTATACCCCCTGATTCCAGTGTAAATGTGGTTGAGTATGTGCTAGTGTAATGACTAATGATTCTATTATATTATATTTATGTGTACATAGGATATTGGATTGTTCTGCGCGATTTCTGGAGCAGGTTATTGGTACATTGCAGCTTCCTTGCCAGGCAAGTATACCTTGCCATTGTACTGTTATTTATATTCCATATGTTGCATGCATCTTTATTTTCTGTCTTTAGTTCATATATTTTAATTGTTATATAAAATGCACGCGACGGTGACGTCGCTATATGTTTTTATTTATGTATTTGCATTGACCTTGTTCATGAGACTATCCCATTATCATGTAGCATCATTAGGTTCATTGGCCGTGACACAGTTGTTACACGAGTTGTGAGTCTCATGTAGATCACGGACTTGCGTGCAGGTTTGGCCTCTTG
Organism: Iris macrosiphon; assembly: GCA_036927795.1. NCBI lineage: Eukaryota > Viridiplantae > Streptophyta > Magnoliopsida > Asparagales > Iridaceae > Iris > Iris macrosiphon. Next base: position 176,723,411 of record JAYESA010000012.1, on the reverse strand, counting down.
TACGTGTGGGCCGTGCGTTAGGTATAACTGCTGTTAGAAACTTTGCATGCTAGTAGACTTGGCAGTTATTAGAGGTCCAGGGACATAGCTTATTGTAGTACGGTGGTTCCATCCTTGTCCTTGTTTGGTTGCAGGATTGGGCTAGGGTACTAAGAATAGGCTATGGACCAAATCGTGTCATGAATGTGACATGCTTAGAGCATGGGGTGGAGAGAACAACAAGTACCGCATTTGAGCTCCTTTACACTTTTTTCTGTGAAGCCCAGATTCTCCGCTGGAGATACGGGTGATGATGACCACTATATATTATGTACTATAAGGCGGGCCACCGGCGTTCAAAAGACGACGTGCCTTTTAGGCCCCTGGCTCTTCAAAAGAGAACCATGTCAAATCCCAGTTTTCAGCCAGATAGCTCACTTGTGGGGAAAGGTATTCTTAATTGCATTCACTTTAGACGGTTAGGCGACCCCTTTGGATATTTATTTCAGTACTTTATTGGCATGTGTTTAAGTATCTTGTTATGTCCCTCTGAGGACCTGGTCCGCTGCCAGGTGTATCTATTCTTGAGTATTTGCAGGAGCGCAGATTTGGATGGTTACATGTGATCCGAGGATGTCTTCTCTTCGAGCTGTGATGGATAGCTGGTATTCTCATATTGTGTTGTGGTGTTGTACTCATATTGTATTTGCTCTTATATTCGAGTTGGTAGTGGATTTGTTTCCATCCAACTATCATCCTTAGATACTTCTTATTGAGATCTAGTTTCATAGATACTGGTTATTTATTTCTATATAATTTTGGTGGATGAGATTTAGATTTTATCCTGTGACTTGTATTACATTTTATACCACTTGTGGATTTTGTATTCATATTACAGCGTACGTATGGATTTGGTTTCCATATATTGGAGTTGTCATATCCATGCGGCTGGCATGCTTACGTGTTCCTAGTCCTACGTATTTGGGACTGGGGCGTGACATGTTTTTGTGGTGGCCCATGCAGGTCGAGAGCATATTGTCTCGGTTACGTTATTGTACCGAACAAGCCTGCACCTAGGACTAGAGTATAGGATCTCATCCACAATTGACTATGATTCATCTTTCTCATATCTGTTCTATTTGAACAATTGTATCCTGCTTGATTCCTGTACTTCCCTAATAATTCTTTGAGTATAGCCTTCTGCTAGAATATAGGAATCCCTGTTATTAGGATGATAATTAGAGTAACACACCTATTAAGAATACAACGAGAATATAGACACACCACTAAGTTTAGAATATCTAGTGAACCCTAGAATTCCTTATCTTTAGAATTGATTTACCATTACCCCCTGATGTATTATGAAGACTTGAGAGTAGTATAGACACTACTAGAGTTAGTTAGAAGTTTTACCATAATGTTTGACCCTAGTATTGAGGAACCAATGGAGAACCAATATTGAACATTAGGACTGAACCTAACCCTCATAATTGGATAGTATTAGAGAACTATAAAACTTATGTCATTGTCTTGTTATTAGTAGACAGCACCCTAGGAAGCCTAGAGGAATGTAATCAACCCTTTCCCTTGATCATACCCCGAACATGGCAACTAGCATGCCACGCCCTTAGAGAACCATGATGCTATCTAGAGCCCTCTATTTTTGATTTCATAACTTGTCCCCATGTAACCTTAGCGTTCGTTAATTGTGTGACGACTAAATTATGATTCTTCTTTCTTCATCATTTAACTCGTGCCACATAACTCGTATGATTGAAGGCCAAGTAATCTTATTCTATGTTAGGACATGTAGTTTGCTAGGGTATAGCTTGGTAATTTGAACTTTGAATTTTGTGCGTGATAGTTGGGATTTGATAGTTTGCGTAGTTCCCTTAGGTTGTGACCTAATGATTACTCCTTAGCTTTAAATCACAAAATTTGTACCCATAGCTCGATACGAGTTAAATCCCTTTCCCCTTAACGGCTAGTAACTCTTCTATCCCTACGATTGACACATGTTCTATGAGCACTTGACCCTTACCTATATAATGCAATAGGAGACCCTAATAAGAGTTTCTGTTCTATGTACATGTGCAAGGTTATTTTTGTAGGTATCCTTAAGGTAATACAATAGTAGTTAAATTATTTTAAGTTGGATAGTATACCTCACCACCTAGTATCACGTAGTCCCTGTGATCCATTGATGAAGTGTAACTGAATGACATTAATTGTATGCTAGCAAAGACGACAGTGTTTATTCAGACGATAGAATTTAGAGGTCCATGTCCCTATTGGTCGACTAGCGACTTAGACAAGGAATTAGTATGACAACTGTAGAGATTGTGTAGTCTTTCATTATTATTGCTTATTTTGCTTTTGTTTTTGTGAATTTGAATTGTTATGAACCTTCTTTCATCATAATCTAGCGTATTCATATTTGCTGTACTACCTTGACTTATGCTGCTATTATAGCCTAGTTTTTGCAAGCTTATTCTTTATCGAGCTTGTTCATGACATACGTATTATTGGGGGCCCACAATAATACATTTCAGAATCAGTGTATTAGGGTCTAGCTAACCTTAGTGCGCTTGGTTCGCCCTTCGCATAACTACTTTACGTGGATTGAGATATGTAGTGATTAGTAGACGAATATACTTACCCTCTAGATATGACAAAGCATATCATATCAAGTATATAACTACACCGATGTGAGCATGCGAATAGGAAATTACCAAATTAAGATTTCAATCCATAACTGTCTTGACAATTCCCATTTGAATTCTTTAAACGCTTTGATTCCCATACTTCCATTCTATTACCCCTCCTTGAACTCTTTTCCGTTGCTTTCCGTCTTCCCTTGTTTCGGAAAGACGAAATCTCGTGCTTGGATATAAGTGATACACGAATAGTACAAGATATACCCCATAGGCCAATCACATTATTTGGTGACTATCTTTCATAATTGATTAAGGACATATCATATATGATATAGTTGGTGTTAAAGTTTTGAGGATTGAATGACATGAGAAAATAAATTGAGGAATATTTTTCTTAAGTGTAAGAGCCTTATGTGATAGATGGGTAAATTCTAAGTTGGGTAGAAATTACAGTATTAAACTTGAGGAGAATTCTTTTAGATTGTGATCAAGTAGGATTAGATTGAGAGATTAAGTCCTTTTAATGTGGAGAATTTTAACATAGGGATTAAGATAATAAGGATTTAATGAATTTTAAAAATCTTGATATTGAGGACCCAATATTTATACTTTGAGCACATGATTTAAATTTTGAATATTGAAGGATGAATCATCGATTTAAATTTTGAGGATAAATATAGAATTTTAGACTTGAACAATTGGTTAATTAGATTTAAATTTTACAATTTGATGATTTGAATTAAAAGTTCAATTTTGATTGTTGGGTCACCTATTTGAAATATTGAGGATGTAAATTAAGTTTAAATATTTGAATAGTACAAAATTCTTAAGTTAAGAATAGGAATAAGATTTGATTAGAATTGTTTATTGTTTAAAGTCTAGAGGAGATTATGATAGTTGAAAATTATGATATAAATTTTGATGTGGGATGTCATATAGACTTGAGTCAGATTTGGATGTTGATTATTTAAAAATCGAGAAAAGATTACGACAGGTTGAATTTTGATTTAAACAGTGGTTATATTAATTTTGAAGTGATCACGATAGATTCGAATAGATTTTGTTATTTAAATTTTTGGAAGAGATTGCGATTGACATACCTTATGTACGAATGTGAAGGATTTAACAAATTATGTCTTATTTTAATTTCGAGGACGAAATTGTTTTAAGTTGGGTAGATTGTAAACTCCCTCACCCAAAATAGGTATTTTGTGTATATTTTATATTATTATATTTATTATATATGTTAAATTTATTTAGAATATGCTCTTAGTTAATTAGAAAATAAATTTCTTGATATATTTACTTATATAAATATTCATTTAGAATTATTTTAGGTTATTTTAGATTTTTGGAGATTTTTTCTAGAATTTTTGGTAATTAAAACTTAGAAAACATAAATTTCTAGGACTTCTATGATTTACTATACGACCATACTTGCATGTCGTTCCTACCAAATATTTATTTTAGTTTAAAATATTTAATTATATTTTTTTGTAATTTATTTAGAATTTTAAGAAATTTATTTAGATTTTAAAATTATTTAGGATTTATTTGGATATATATAGTCTTAATATTAGATAGATACTAATTTAGTGTTAATAGATATTAATAAAATTTTATAAATTATTTGTATTATCTTTAATTATATTTAAGATTATAAATTATTGAGATAAATTCAAACTCTATTTTAAATTAATTCAAATCCTGAACCTACTAGGAAATCAACTTCATGCATATCCTATCCTTATTTAAATTCATCATAATCCTATCCAAATTAACCAATCCTAGTCGTATTTAATTAAGTAGTGTCCACCATTATAAATATCTCATCCTTCATATTTTTCTTTCCCAAATTTCTCTCTTTTTCGTCCAAAAAATAGTCAAAATTCGTCATAAATTCAGCCTCATTTTCTACTAGCTATGACGAATTAAAAAGACGATATCTCCTAGCTCCGGACTCCAAACATGCTCCAATTTTTTTTGTTAGAACGATAATGAGGTTAGCTTTCTGATAATATAAATTGTTTTTCTAAATTATTAGTATTAAATTCTAGAAAATTCGTAGAGCACAGCATGTCCGAAAATAGATGTGTTTCGATGTTTTCGCGATTCCGGGAGAACCAGGAATCAGAATCATGAACCGTTTAAAGTTTCTGAAAGCTAATGTCGAGATCATCGACATATATTTTTCCCAGAATTTATTTCGAAGTATTTCATACTGTTAATTCTGTAGAATTTCTAGGTTAGAATTTAACCATCGGTGCACAATACAAAATTTGTATGTGCCATAATTCCCAAACGAATTTGAATTCAGATGAGCCATAAATTCCAGTATGTTTTTGATGCTGAAATCTATAGGAAATCATGCAGGAAAGTCGAGTTTGTATCGGTTGACTTTTTGGTCAACAGATCGCCTCGATTTGCGTGCCATGAGTCTCGAGTTGATAAAATTCAGTTTCTTTGGACAAAATTTAGGAATTAACATAAAAATCAGAAATAATAAGATTAAAATAGGAATTTAGAGTAATTATTCCAAAATTAAATAAATTAAAATAAATTAATGGTTATATTATTATATAGTTATATGAATATATATGTAAGTAAATGCTAATTGATAATTATGATTAAATATTCAGACTGTATGACCCTAGGACATCGTGGACTATCCCATACTTACCTTGACCATGTTGACCCTAAGAACTTGTGAATTTGTCTGCCTTGCGTACACTAACGTACTGGCATAGACACCTGTCAGTTGACTGACTGATTTCGTACAGTACTTGAAGACGCGACACCCGCGTAATTCAATGCGTAATTGACCGTGTTAGATGACTAGTATTACCCCTAGTATACCCCCTGATTCCAGTGTAAATGTGGTTGAGTATGTGCTAGTGTAATGACTAATGATTCTATTATATTATATTTATGTGTACATAGGATATTGGATTGTTCTGCGCGATTTCTGGAGCAGGTTATTGGTACATTGCAGCTTCCTTGCCAGGCAAGTATACCTTGCCATTGTACTGTTATTTATATTCCATATGTTGCATGCATCTTTATTTTCTGTCTTTAGTTCATATATTTTAATTGTTATATAAAATGCACGCGACGGTGACGTCGCGATATGTTTTTATTTATGTATTTGTATTGACCTTGTTCATGAGACTACCCCATTATCATGTAGCATTATTAGGTTCATTGGCCGTGACACAGTTGTTACACGAGTTGTGAGTCTCATGTAGAACACGGACTTGCGTGCAGGTTTGGCCTCTTGTACGTGTGGGCCGTGCGTTAGGTATAACTGCTGTTAGAAACTTTGCATGCTAGTAGACTTGGCAGTTATTAGAGGTCCAGGGACATAGCTTATTGTAGTACGGTGGTTCCATCCTTGTCCTTGTTTGGTTGCAGGATTGGGCTAGGGTACTAAGAATAGGCTATGGACCAAATCGTGTCATGAATGTGACATGCTTAGAGCATGGGGTGGGGAGAACAACAAGTACCGCATTTGAGCTCCTTTACACTTTTTTCTGTGAAGCCCAGATTCTCCGCTGGAGATACGGGTGATGATGACCACTATATATTATGTACTATCAGGCGGGCCACCGGCGTTCAAAAGACGACGTGCCTTTTAGGCCCCTGGCTCTTCAAAAGAGAACCATGCCAAATCCCAGTTTTCAGCCAGATAGCTCACTTGTGGGGAAAGGTATTCTTAATTGCATTCACTTTAGACGGTTAGGCGACCCCTTTGGATATTTATTTCAGTACTTTATTGGCATGTGTTTAAGTATCTTGTTATGTCCCTCTGAGGACCTGGTCCGCTGCCAGGTGTATCTATTCTTGAGTATTTGCAGGAGCGCAGATTTGGATGGTTACATGTGATCCGAGGATGTCTTCTCTTCGAGCTGTGATGGATAGCTGGTATTCTCATATTGTGTTGTGGTGTTGTACTCATATTGTATTTGCTCTTATATTCGAGTTGGTAGTGGATTTGTTTCCATCCAACTATCATCCTTAGATACTTCTTATTGAGATCTAGTTTCATAGATACTGGTTATTTATTTCTATATAATTTTGGTGGATGAGATTTAGATTTTATCCTGTGACTTGTGACATATGTTTATACCACTTGTGGATTTTGTATTCATATTACAGCGTACGTATGGATTTGGTTTCCATATATTGGAGTTGTCATATCCATGCGGCTGGCATGCTTACGTGTTCCTAGTCCTACGTATTTGGGACTGGGGCGTGACAGGTACTAATAGGTAGAAGGGAGAGTAGAGAGTATCAGTAGTGGTCCCATGAGTTAGTATCAGAGTCAGCATACCATTTCTGGATAGTCATGAATTCAGGTAGTTGGGTGAGCCATGTAACAATAAAGTATCAAGGAAATTATGTTGGAAATAAATGAAGTATGATATTCAATTTGGTGGTTGATACTCGGGTGTGTCAAGAGTAGAGAAATATATATGCATAAAGAGTATTAGTGAGTATGCCATAGTAAAATGGTACCCATAAGTGTATAGGAGAGTGTGAGGGAATCAAAATACATTATGTTAAAGTAGTAGGACTTGTGATATAGGTTGATGTGAGTAGATAGGAGTGTACTAGTATATGACTAATGATGGATATATCACCTGATATTGAGGCTAGTGATGTGTTGGAAGCAATAGGTGGAAGAGTGTCTAGAAATTGTGTGAAGGATGCACAGTGGGTGATAAGTGTCAGTGTGGATGTTCATGAGTATCAGAAAGTGGAAGCTAGAGTATTAATATTATGTCATGGGTTAAAAAATATCAAGATTGGTCATGGAAGATATGTAGTGTATCACTGATTAGTATATCCATCTATAAAAGGTTTAAGGAGAGATATGTATACATCAATAGATATATGGAACTATATGCATGCCTTGAGAGTGAAGTAAAACATGTGAATTATAGAAGTTAATAACTAGTACAAGTAATCATGAGTTTTAGTAAATGTGATGAGGTGATCTAATGGTGAAGCTAGTATCCTAGAACATTAAGGGCATATGTTGTGTAGTTAGAAAGCTAGTGCTAGTGTTTCTATATCAGGGATTAGTTGAGTAATGTGCTAGTAACCGTAAGTATCTTGTGTAATGACATTAGATTGGTGTATCAGTTAATGGATAGAAAATCATTTTGAAGTAATAGTACAAGTGATCCAAGCAGTAGAGGAGGGAGACAATATATATATAGAAGTAAATAAGTATATTACCTTGCTAAATTTGATTATAGAGGTCGTATGTATCAGAGAATAGTCCGAGGGGTATAAGAATACCAGTGAGATATCATAGTTTTGTAATGACTAGAAAATAATTGTGTATTTATTGTGTATAGGTGAGAACCTTAAGATGATTAACAAATGTTAGAGGATGAGTTGCACCAAGTATCAAATAGAAAGAGATACCCTAGTAACAAGAGTTGGAGTACCTCAAGTATTATGAAAGTTTAGGCAAGCATTTTAGTAACTAGTATAAAGGAGAGACACGAGTAACTTGGTATGAGGATGTCATCAAAAAATACATATGAGAGCTGGTGCCTTGGGTAGACAGTGACAAAATTTAAGTAAGACATTCTATTGGGAGTATTAAAGTTGGACGAGGGTGTACTAATAAAACACATGATTGAAAAGGTATGCAAGTATTCCTTGCAAGAGAATGATTAAGAAATTTTGGTGATTACAAGAATTGAAACATATAAATGAGGCAGTGTCTTAGCAATATTTTGTATAGTATCCTAAGTAGCAAGTGCCAGTGAGTTAAGCATGTAAATGACCTAGAATTATAGTATACCATGAGTATTAGAAACTCTCAGTATTAAAAATATCTTGATAATTAAATGAATGTTTAAAATGATGGAATAGGCCACATGTGGCATAGTAAATTATCCTGCACCAGTAGAGGGAGACACTCAACAGGACAGAGACTGAAATTCGTGATAGTTAGAGACTATATCCAAGTATGATTTCTCTTTCAGTAGTATGGTAGGATTGTATGTTATAGGATATATACTATTTTAGACCGTGATTGATGGGGTTTAACCATAGTAAGATTTGTATGAATAGGATATGACTAGCCTAAGAGAGAGGGGTGAGAGTTTTAATTTCGATGACGAAATTCTTCTAAGGGGGGTAGATTTGTCACTACCACATTTTTTAGGAAATGATATTTTAGTCATTTAGTAATTAATTAAATATTGTGCATGTTAAATATTTATTTATTGTTAGCATTATATATTTATTTTTGGACTTGTGTTAGTGGACCTTACTAGTTTAGTTTAGACTCATGGACCAACATGTATTAATTGTTAGAATTTGAGCCCAACTAGAAAGCCCATTGATTAGGAGGATGATTAATTATGTTAAACATATTAGACTAGAAGCTTCCCTCCTTAATTAACTTCTTCATGAGAGGCCCCAAGGGGTATTTTAAACTTTACATAATAGCTTGAGGGATGGGGCAAGTGAGGCATATATAAAGGGGA